>CM076580.1:1363850793-1364096694 GCA_034641835.2 Pinus albicaulis
TCCTCCCAAGGATATCACGGGCAGCATACCAGATAAATCAGAATGTATCAACTACAAGATATCAGTTGTCTTTGTGACACTTGAGGGTAATGGTCCCCTTGTATACTCCCCTTTGGCACAAAATTGATATATACCTTCATGATCATCTCTAAATTCAGGCATACCTGTAACCACCATCCTTTCTTCAGGAAGGGATTTGTAATGAAGGTGTGCAAACCTCCGATGCCATAACTATGTTTGAAGAGTTGTATCACATGACATAGCCCCCAATGGACTTCCTCCAACCTGGTAGAGTGTATCAACTCTAAAACTAATAGTAAGAGCTTCCTTGAAATTCTTCTTCCATATGTGTACCTTTCCATCAATGAATGCCCCCTTGAACCCTTTATCTTCCATTGCCGAAATAGACACAGGGTTCTTCTTCAAATCAAGTACGTACAACACATCTTGTAAATGGAGGAATTGAACTTGAGATAAATGAAGGGTCACAGTCCTTGTCCCTTTCATGGGATAGGTGGCATTATCTCCAAGGATAATTTCTATATTAGTATCCTTCTAAATAAAATCAAAGAGGGCTTCTTTATAACCAGTGAGGTGCCTTGAAGCACCACTATTAATCAACCAGACATCCAGGGTGTCGTGAGGAGAAGCATCGGAGAGGGCAGATATAAGAATAAATTCATTTCTCTTATTATCAACAACCTTAGACTCATCGTACCTGAAATTTCTTGACCTCTTGAAAGGTTCCCTATATCCACTACAATCAGAGGGGGCCTTCCTTTTTCCTTTGAACTTTTTGTTCCTTTGATTTCCATTCCCCCTGGAATTTTTGTTGGCATCATCCCTGGGAGAGTCCCTTCTATTAGGGCACTCTCTTGCATAGTGACCAAACTTGTTACAAGTGTAACATCTTTGCTTCCTTCCTTTGGGCCCAGCTCTTCCATGGTTTTTATTTCTCAGACCTCCAATGTTCCTCTTCTTTGCATGAGCGGTGAAGGTAGTAGGGTCACCTAAATTTCCATTAGAGGGATGATCTCTCTCCATCATTCTTGTCTCCTCTTGAGTGCATCTCATCAATATTTCACCAAAATCAAGAATTAAATTATTATTAAAAATAGTGGTATTGAATACATACCAATCGCGGGGGAGACCTCCAAGAGCAATGAGAACCATCTCTCAATCAATTATTTCTTCTCCAATAGCTAGAAGAGTGTTCTTGATTTCAGTGAGCCTCATAAAATAGGATTGAATGGATCCATCCTTACCCTTCTTGATATTCTTCAATTGATTCTTCAATAAAAGAACTTGATTAGCATTGCTAGCCCTGAACATGCTAACCAGCTTATCATACATCTCTTTAGATGTGTTCAGCTCATAAATGTAAGAAACCTAAGTTCTTATGAATAGAATCCCGGATAATCATATTTTCTTTGATTTCCCCTTTTCTATACTTCGTCTTTGTGGCAGCAGATGCATTTGATGGAGGCTCTTGAATCTCCCCCTGCTACATAGTCCATGACATCTTGATTATTTAAATCCAAATCCAAGGACATATTCCATGCATGATTATCAGACTTATCAGCCAATTTATCACCAGACTTGAAACCCTTATAAGTTGAGGATGTCGTCGGTCCTTGATATGATTTCTTCTTTGGTGATTGCTTCTCACACTAGCTTGGGCTTTGTATTCACGCCAGCTCTGATACCATGTTAAATTTAGATAGACATGGAGTGTTCTATGCTTAATGAAAATTTACTTCAATATTTCTTAGGCCCAATTAAATTTTAGCAATCACATAAAAATGAAAGTAAAATGCTAATAGAACACAATAATATATCAACAGAAGACAAGTGAATAATACAGATCAGATTTTACAGTTCTTCTTGTCCAACAAAGATATAGCATAATGTGCATTACAACAGTCAATAGGATGCATCAGCTAGAAAATTATTTCTTACATCAACCAACCCTCCAAGTTTCACACACACAGCCCTCAAATAAAGATCATCAAAATTCAATGCGGGTCAACCAAAGGCAATGCATAAAAGTCAACGCAAGTCAGTCAACGCAGAAAGTCAACGCTGTAGATTTAGGGCTTCTATCAAACTGCTCCTTTTTCCTTGATTTTTGTGCCCAACTGTACGACCAACAGAAATCATATTTTCAGCAAATATTGGAGGTCAAACGGTCAAGGGTTGACCACCGTCAACGCTGGTCAACGCACGACAAAACAACCGTAAACAAATCCACAGATTTTCCCCAACTTCATCTCTTCACATGTGAAGGAAAGAGACCTCCAAAGGCTATTGAACCAATCAAATCACAAAGAGAATGTGTGATGAGTTGATGAGAAAATTACCTCTAAGTCTCTCCAATTTATATCCATCAGTGAGGGTGTGTGACACATCTATTAGGCTTGTGAGCCTACATTACAAATCTGGCCAACCTTGCACATGTATGGAAAATAAAATCAAAATATGTGTTCTTCTTATACAAACAAGATGATATTTAGATCAATATTGCACCTCTTTGAAAGAGGAATCCAACAAAAATATGACCATCATCATATGAGTAGTGAAACGTGGAGTTTATACTTAGTTACAAAAAATTAACATGACTGTACATATTATTTATAGACATCCTCCTCGGGATCCATTGACTTAGTTGTCTATGATTCTACCTCACCAATACCATTAGGTAGAATTTTCTCATGCACGTTCAAATGCTTGTCATCCTACAAGCTTCCCTGAATAATTTCACGTTGTTGCTCACCATCCTGAAGATAAATATACCCAGCTACATAAGACTCCCCATGATCTGAATGAATCTCTTCTTGTTATATCCTTTTTTGCTTCTTCCTATCACTTGGACGGGAATGGTTAAGGGCCTAAGTTCCCTTGCAGATAAAGCATATTCCTCTCCTCCTTAGTTCGTTCTTGCTGCAGATTTTGTTCTTGATTTCTCCATCAATCCCTTTCAACTCATTCCTAGTCAGCACCCTTCTGAGCAATTTTATGTTTTTCTTGACCAACTCCTCAACTAGATCATAGGTAGTTGGTGATACCTTGGTTCCTACCTCCAAATGGTCTGAAATTTGGATCTTAATGTATTGCAAATGTCAGCATCTCCTTTTAAGAACATAGACACAATATTTTTCATGCATGCTTTGACATGGTCTCAATGAGTTGATGTAATATCGGTGTAAAAGTTTTGGAGCAATTGAAAAAATCAACTCGTGACATTCCAGATTCAGCATGAATGTGCCAAAGCTAAAATCTAGCATGAGTTTTAAGATTCTACACCACTTCTGAAAGGTAGTAAGCATGATGTTGTTCAACCCCTAAAGGGATTCTACTATCTACTACAAAATCTCTCTCATGATATCATTATTGTAAAGAAATAATGGTGCTGTTAAAGCTATGATCCTCTTGAGACAAGAAGAAACTATGAGTATGAATTCTTCACAAGGATTCTCCTAGAGCTTGGGTTGTATTAATGCAATCATGTATGGCTTGAGAGCCCAAATGAGATTCTTCAATTCTTCTTCAGTGTGGATGGTAATTTCTAATCCTATTTGATTTCTTGCACTATATGCATTGATTTTAGTGTAGATGTTGAGATAGAGAGAGAGGGTATGTGTATGCTTGGGGGTGAGATAAAGAGAAAAATAGGGAGAGATGGAGGGAATGGGGGGAGAAGGAGAGAGGGAGGGATATAATAACATAGTTGGAGGGTGAAGAGATGGAGAGAGATGGAGATAGAGAGAGAGATAGAAGTTGGAGAGAAAGAGATAGAGGAGAAGGAAGAGAGAGAGAGGATGTGAGAGAGTGGAGAGAGGGAGGGAAAGAGAGATGGATTTGGAGGGGGGGAGAGGGAGGGAAAGAGAGATGGAGTTGGAGGGGGGAGAGAGGGAATATTATTTCTTTCACTTGATGCATTGATTTTAGTGTGGATGGTGATTTCTAATCCTATTTTATTTCTTGCACTATATGCATTGATTTTAGTGTAGATGTTGAGAGAGAGAGAGAGAGAGAGAGAGTGGTGGGGGAAGAAAGAGGATTGGAGGGAAGAGAGAGAGAGAGAGAGAGAGAGAGAGAGAGAGAGAGGATTGGATGGCAAAGAGAGAGAGAAAGAGGAAAAGATAGAGGAAGGTAGGAGAGAAAGGGAGAGAGAGGACTGAGAGAGAGAGGAAGAAAGTGATGGGGGAAGAGAGAAAATTGGAGGGCAAAGAGAGAGAGAGAGAGAGAGAGAGAGAGAGGATGCGAGAGAGGAGGAGAGAGGGAGGGAGATAGAAGGAGAGATGGAAGGATAGAGAGATGGAGTTAGAGGGGGAGAGAGGGAGGGAAGAAGGAATACATAGAGGGTGAGAAGTGGAGAGAGAGATGAAGTGACAAGGGAGATATGAGGAGATTTTGTGTATATTTTGGGGTGAGATAAAGAGATAAAAAAGGAGATATGGAGAGAAGGGCATATAGAAGGAGAGATGGAGGGATATAGTAACATAGTTGGAGGGTGGAGAGAGAGAGAGTTATATGTGGGAAAGAAATGGAGAGAGAGGAAGGAAGAGGGAGGATGTGAGAGAGTGGAGAGATGGAGGGAGAGAGGGATGTAGTTCGAGGGGGGAGATAGGGAAGAATATTTATTGCACTAGATGAATTGATTTTAGTGTAAATGGTGATTTATAATCCATTTTAATTGTTTTCACTAGATGCATTGATTTTAGTGTAGATTTTGATTTCTAATTATATTTAATTGTTTGCACTAGATGCATTGATTTAAATGCAGATGATTTCTATTCCTATATGATTGCTCACACTAAATGATTTGATTTCAATGTAGACAGTGATTTCATATGCTATTTGATTGCTTGCACTAGATGCATTAATTTCATTGTATATGTTGATTTCTAATTATATTTGACTGCTTGCATTAGATGAATTTATTTCAATGTAGATTATTCCTAATCCTATTTGATTGCTTGCAATAAATGCATTGATTTCAGTGTAGATGGTGATTTCTAATCCTATTTGATTTCTCACACTAGATGCATTGATATCAATGTAGATTTTGGTTTCTAATCTTATTTGCTTACTTGCACTAGATGCATTGATTTCAGTGTGGATGTTGATTTCTAATCCTATTTGATTACCTACATTAGATGCATTGATTTTAGTGTAGATGTTGTTTTCTAATTTTATTTGATTGTTTGCATTAGGTGCATTGATTTCAGTGTAGACGTTGATTTCTAATTTGATGTACATTGATGGTAAATTAATTTTAAAGTGATTGGCTTAACATTGTGCATTTATTTCAGTGTAAGCACACAAAATTATTGACAATGTACTTTAATATTTGTGTTATAGTAAATCAACCGATTAATATTGAAGAGCAAGAGAGACAATGTATGATGTTTAGTACACTAGTTCAAGCTAAATATTTAAATGATTTATGATTTCAACTGTCGTTTTCATATAATCGATAAGAAAAGAAGACATAACTAACAAGGGTGACAATAAGAATAGTAAAAGAAAATAATTTAAGATTGATCACAATGAAGACTATTTGTAATTGACTACATTCTTACTATTTTCATTTTCTATCATTCAACAATATTACATTTTTACTTTGCATTCAAAAATTTTATTTCAATCATTAAAGTTATTAACAATATTTATCATCTCAAAAAACTGAGGTAACTAAGAAAATTTTAAAATTAAAATGATTAGATAAATATCAGACATATTTAGCATATATAAAATGATTATATTTATATTATCCGTATTTACATATTGTTGATAAAATTAATCATATGTTTGATAGATTTTCCTTGGCCACACACGACTGGAACCGACCTAGTTCCATCTTAACTTTGGATCTATCAAGCACTGAGAGGGATCAAATCTCTCGAGGTGCAAACCTTTCCTCAAGTTTTGCACTAAAAAAAGAGGTTTTCACCTCGAGAGATTTGATCCCTCTCGGCGCTTGATAGATGCAGAGTTAAGATGGATCTAGGTTGATGTGTATGGATACAATGCTTCACATGGTTGACAATATTGTCTGACAAGTGGTTTCCCTTATGCAATAGATTTTTTGCATCCTTCATGCTATTGGTCAATTTGAGTCTTGTTGATTTTCCAATGTATGTTAATCAATGGACTACTCCACCTTAAGAAATATATCCAATTTACTTTCCTCAAGCTTCTTCTTTCTAGGGAACTTACCTATTGAGATTGCTTCTCTTTATTCTAGTTGGAGAAGGTTGATTTCTCTTCCACTTTGAATCCCCCTGTTCTTCATCTCAAATAAACTAGGTTAGATTAATTAGATCCACTTAATACATAATCAATTGCAACATTTTTCTCATTATCTTTTGGGGACATAGTCTAACATGTCATTAGGATATATTTGACACTTCCTTTATGGATCTATCCTACTTTCTTGATGTCATAGAAAATTCCTTGCAAGAATACTAGGTTTATTTTGGTTAGTTGATTATTGTTCTCTTAAAGGTTATAAGTTTTCCTTTAGTAAGATCCACATGGCCATATAAAATTATAACTTACCTAGTGTATCAATTTCATGGCTTTGATGTACCATTGACTCTATCGCAGTTATTTCAATCAATCAAATTTTCTAAAATCCAAGACATTTATTATTTTCCCATGATATATTTGGGTATCACGCCTCCATTGGGATGCTTGTAGTGTTAAAGCATTATAATAAAATATGGGGGGGGGATTTTTGAAGCCTCATTTATATCATACAATATTTCCCTTAATCATATATTATCCTTTGAGTCTAATCTACCGTAATTTAGTTTTCCCTCTCCAAGTTTCACATACCTTCTTATGAAAAAGTAAATCCTCCTTCATTTAATCAAATGTAGTCGATGACTATATGAAGAAAATGTTCCTCCTCTTCCACATCCAACAATATAGTTCAAACAATCATAAAATATCTACATTTGTCATCAAATATATCTATATGTACGGATGCAGATTCAATTCGAATGCATTATCACTAAATCAGTCGACGGTTCTGATGGCATGTATCTTAGTGGCTTCAATTTCTTATTTACCCATTGCGTACACTCTTCATTAAAATAGAAACATGTCTTTTCCATAGAATGGAATATATGAGTGACCCTATGTTATTCATGCTAAAGTTTACATTTCTCTCTATTCAACTTAACACTACGACACCTTTAGAGTAATCTATCTAGTTTTATCGATAAATCTCCCTTCTCTAATTGCTTCCTCACACACTTCCTATTCATTTTCCTTTTTCTATGCATAAACACCATGTAAATATAAATTTATAACATAACCATACCATGATTCCCAGTGATATTTTTGCATGGAAGAGTGTACTACTTTGTTATAAGAGTGTGAAATATAGACCAAATTCTCATCTTGGATCTTTGGATGTCTCTAGTTGTATCCTCTCAACAACCACACCAAAGTCCTATTAACACTTCCATTTACACACTAGGCTAAGGATGGAACATAGTTGAATGTTTTAAATTAGTATCCATTCTTTAACATTATTTTGTCCAAAACTTACCCAAAAAGCATGCATCTCTATCAAACTCGATTGAGTGAAGAAATTAATAATGTACTAAAACATTTGAGTAGGACATATTATAATTATAGTAGCGATTTCACAAGAGTACAATATAGATGCATTGAATTGTTGTTTCACACACATAAATGCACTAATAATCACAAAATATTTCCCATACAAGAGGATGAAAGGATCAATCAAGGAACCATACACATTTGCAAGAAAAAAACCATTTATGTTCAACTACTTCATGCCCCATAATGTTCTTAGTGGGCATGAGCATGTACATTTGTTTAGCAAGTTTAGAACCACAAATAAGTAATCACGATCTCACCTAGTTATTGGTAATCCTCAAATGAAATCCATATAGATAATTTTCCATGATATACTACAAAGTAGTAATGCCATGTAAAACCATGTTTCTTATTACTGAGTTTGTTAGTTTTATAAAGATTACAAACTCATATATATTTGCAAAATTTTCTTGCATCTTGGGCCAATACACATACCTTTGAAAATTTTCAAAGGATTTTCTAGCTCCAAAATGTCCATAAATCCTTAGAGTATGAGATTCTAAAATATGCCTAGTTCTCTTTTCCTCTATGATCCATAGGTTTTCCAAATTATAAAGTATCCCATCTTAAAGTTGAAGTTCATTTTTTTCTAAATTAAAATTTTATTTTCCCAATGATTCTTGAGAGATATATAATCCTCTCCTATAACTTCATGATTTAAACATTCAATATATGTTGTGTTTCCTAGGGAAATAAATACTCTACTAACATATAGAATTGCATTTATCTTAGTTATCAATCTTGGAAGGTTTCTAAAAGGATGATAACACTATCCAAATATTGGATGCCAATTCATGTTCTAAACAATTGAAATTGAGTATATATTATATATGTATTGGAGGATTTTCCGCAAGTTTTATTTCTTTCACATGTTTCACCACTTGATCAAAGCCTAGTTATCATTTTCATTGTGGTTGTTGCATTTTTCAGCATCATTCCAAAACAAATTTTATCTTTCCATTCATGAAGATTCATGAGGATATTGTTACTAATCCCAATCATATATGTATATGTTGTTTCTACCATATTCAATATAATCTACATTGGTCTTTGAAAGAAAACATCTAGAGTTATTATATGAATGTAATCAACATGCCCTATGGAATTTGTTGAATATATACCATATATTTTCAATGAATTTAATTGCAAATCTTTGTCATCTCCCATACATTCTCCAATTTTTAAGAAAAGTGACCTTACGCAAAGCATACCTATTTTTTCAATCTATGAAATGAGAACAAAGAGACCCACCATGTAGCTTGCATTGGGTTGTAATGATTACTTGATGTTATTTTCAAGTTGGCGTTAGTATTCATATAAAAGTTCCATCAAAATTGTATATAATAATGTTTGGAAATTGTTCTTTTAGTAGCTTCATATGCCATAGTTTTTTTAAGGTCAATATCCATAAGTAAAATATATTTTTAATGCTTCACTGACATTATCTAATTATTGTTTCTAATTAATGATAATGGATAAAAGAAAATAAAAACTATTGTTTAGAGGGGCATCACTACGATGATGATGAAAATTTATGTTATATTATGCTTCACTTGTGACTTGGTTAGTTGTCGGACAATTTAGTATTTTAGTACATCCAAAGAGGAAAGAATGCCTAATCTAAAAAAATGAAAAAAAAAGTGAGTTGCAGAAGGCTATAATGGATGTTTCTTTTTGTGGTGCACTTAAACCATAATGAAACCTACTAAGCTTAAAATAGTAACATGTAATATCCCCAAATTAGCAGTCAGCTAATTGGGATATTAATTTTGATTAATTTTTGCAAATCCTAATGTTGGGAAGAAATAAAGTGGGTAGGGGAAGCACAATTAATCATTAGGCCAAATAAATTATTTTCCTAAAGTCCCTAAGGGAAAATTGTGGCTCTAGTGGTGGGGTTGAGTTGGCCTTAGGTTTCAGCGTAGAAGAGGCATGAAAAGGACAACGTGGGATTGGCTAGAGGAAGGCGACACGTGATTGGCCAAGGAGAGGCAGCGCAGGCCAAGGTGGGACCCAAGGCATACGTTGGGCCTCAATGGATAAAATTAAGAAGGGAAGGCTCATTTAGTCATTCATTCATTTAGCTATTTTCTTCTTGTCATTTTGATAGATCATGCTTGAGCCAGAGAGCCAAGTCTGCAGTGCTATTTAGCACACGAGATCTTCAAGCAGAGATCTCAACCTCTACCTCAGGGGACTTGGAGTGCCTGCTCAGAAGAGGAGTTCCACACTTTGTGAGGAGAATTTCCATTAGTAGCATCAGGAGGAAGCATAGCTATTTCTAGACTACACAGAGGAGGAGGAGACTGTGTAGGGAAGGACGCATTGTAGAGAGGATTTGGTTGTTCTGGGAGGTGAGAAGAGAGGGAGTTGCAGTTGAGAGTTGTTGGGGAGGCTTGGAGCTTCTGTATAGGGATTTTTGTTGCATTTTTTAGACTTCCAACAAAAATATTTACAAGAGGATCAATTTACCGAGCAGTGCAGTGAGTCAAGCCCAAGAGGGCCAATTTTTGGGGTCAAGCTTTGGGCAAACCCTTTCTAGGTTTTTCTAGGTTTATTGAGGAGAAGCCAAGATTAATTTGAAAGAATTTTTTGGGCAGATTTGAGGTTTCAAACAAAGATCCTAACTCAGCCAACAACTAGAGGAGCTAGGGGAAATTGGGTCGAAATTCCGGGGTCAACATTTGGCCAATTCCTTCATGGGTTTTTGTGGGTTTCTTGAGTAGAGTCTGGGATTAAAGTCCTAGAATTTTCTGAGCAGTGTAGCAGGCCCTAGCGACATTTATTCAGGAGAAGCATCAAAATTTATGGTATATTGCAGCACAGAGCTATAGCCATACAACGTACCATCATTGGGGGATTTTAGCATTGATTCATAGGGCTTCTCTAGCTTGCCTTGAGCAAGCCTAGGTGCCTTCATTCCAGCACCTCCATTGTACTCATTTCTAGTAAATTAATAAAATGGCTTAGCAACATTTTATGGCTTCGTTGGTGTGTTGATATTAGTTTTTGTTTCGTTGTCTCCTTAATATATTTTAGTATTTATTACTGTTATTTTCCCATTTGGGATAATACAGTGTTATCAGAGCTTCATTCTTGGCTCAGCCATGGGGATATGTTTCTATGAACAAGGAGGGTAGACAAAACCTTACCCAACAAATGCAGCAGAGGTGGAAAATATGGGGGAGTCAAAGAGAAAAGGGGAAGCAACATTTGCTAACCTTTTTAAGGCCCTAAATGATTTAGCCAAATAAGAGAAGCGAATGTTGGAAACACTCAAGCAACAAAATAGGAATGAGAGCATCCACCAGGAATCCCTAGTTGGGGAGACTTCGGGGGTCTCACAACAGTGTGACCACCCTCTACCAGCCACTCACCTGCCAGCCTTCAGTAGGCCATCCAAGATCATGATGCCTACATTCTTACCTCTAGTACGGAGTGAGCAAGGTAGGCAGCATGATCATATACCCATGAGAGATTATTTCTGAGAATGGCAGTCAATGGGGGGAAACTTCAGAGTGGCTTTGTCCTTCAGGGATTACTGCGAGTTCAGGTGGGATGAAGAAGGAAGGAACAATGGGGGGTCTAGCACACAGAGTTTAGAGTTACAATGTACCATTGGAAGGACACCTTTTCCCACATATGATGGATCCACTGATTGCACGGCTCAGGATCGGGTGGAAAATTTGGATACCTCTTTCCAGATTGACCAAATAAAAAAGGGGGAAGCCATCAAAATGGCTACCTCACACTTGGAGGGTGAGGGCACATAGGATTGTGGGTAGCTCATAGATACACCTAGTGTGACGCAAGGCTCACCCTTGTTGGAGACTTCCTTGACTGTGTTGGTTTACATCTTAGTGGAGAGAGTAGAGCCATCCATTGAGGTGATGACCAAATTCGTGTCCGAGTTTTTGGGTGACAACCGTACATAGTAGATGGGTGAGGTGCCAGGAGATGTATCCACCTTTGATGAGGCACTAAGAGATACATAGATAGAGAAGGAGAACATTGCTTTTGTATGTCAGGATGAGGACTCTTCTTTGGATGAGCCCATGGGGTCATATGAGGATGCTTCTGGGGAGCATAAGCAGTCATGCAGAGTTGATGACAGTAGGTCAGTTTAGTATTCCAGTGTGCATGTGGTATCAGGGGACTCTATGGGAGATATTCAGGATGATGAGTCACTTGTGATGATTTAGCTGGAGCAATGTATGGTACAACTAGAGGGCACATGGGAGCATCGAAGTATCCCCCTTCAGGCATAAATAGATGGGTCTAGCAGCATAGTTGGGCCACCTTTGGCCATTGGAGAGAGATATACAAAGCTACAAAGTCAGGTCTCATGCGTTTACAGGATGGAAAGATGATACGACTTGAGTTGCACAGGGTGCAACATCTACATGTCAGGGTTGCTCTTGGTGCAGGAGTTCACGCATTCAATCCCTCTCTTGGGGTTGGATGGAAAGAGATTCTGAGTTGGTACTCAGTGGAGTGGGTTATGGAGATGGTGATGCACCTAGGTGTATCTCAACAGGAGCTTCTAGGCACCAAGGTTACCAGAAGCTCGTACTGGCTTTGGGATCTGGGTGGGACTACCTTTCACTTCCCAGGTATGTTAGTTGATTATGACCTGGAGGGTACATTTGACCTAGCATTGGAGCATGCACATTCACTAGGGGAGTTTCAGTCAGCACTAGTGTCCAACCAGTTTAGGTACAAACTTCTTGAGCTGTCTTGGTACGAGGATTGTACACAAGATCACGGGATTATCAACATACTCTGGCAGGAGTTTGATAGAGGAGGGGGAATTGGTAGGCCACCAGACAGTGACTTGTATGGAGCTGGGGATTCTTCGCATTTGTGTGGGGCACAGAGGACATGGAGGAGTAGAGTAGGATTGGCATCGCTACTGGTACCTAGGGAGATTCACTTATTGGGTCCCTTGGGGAGGATTTGGAAGGGAGATCCATTCATTGGAGAGTATGGTGATGTGGTAGTGGAGGTGATGGTACTGATCGATTATGGACCAATGCATATGGATATAGCCTTAGAGCATCACACCCTTGGATGTGTAGGAGCATCCATCATTGGCAGTGATCTATAGATGGGCATGGAGATGCATGGGGGTGTCTTGTAGTATGTTAGACTGCGTTGTGGAGTAGGAGTGCTTCCCATCGCATTGAGTACATGCGGGGAGTGATAGGTATGGCGATGCAGGATGGACACATGATGGTACATGATGGTATAGCTATTGCCGGGGGTATCCATTGGTGTACAGGGGCAGGTGGCGACATATAGTTGTAGGTCGAGGAGTATGGTGATACATGGTGGTATGCAGTGACACATGATGCGGAGCAATGGGCTCTTGGAGCATTTCCTCCAAAGAGACATATGGACAGGGACAGTAGGTGTACCATGGGATGGAGCTCACCTAGCATCGATGAGGATCTTGTTGAGCATCCAGAGACATCACGTTTAGTGGAGATAGGGCTACAAGGGTGTTATTAGCATATCCGAGGTAGAGAGACTATCATCTGGAGGATTACTCTTGAGCATTCAGGTAGAATCTTGCTCACACCCTTTGGTACATACCTACCCATCATCCTCCAGTGTTGCTTATGGTCGCAGAGTGTTTGGTTGGTGCCCCTTAACACTCTCCATTTAGGCAGTAGGGCATGGGAGGCTCACCCTAGAGAGTTGGATGAGATACCGCTTGTCATGAGACGAGAGGAGACTCTCTAGTTGAGACACTTGGTAGGTGAAAGAGTTGATGGGTCCAGGCTTAGGGATGTCATGTTTGGTTGCCAAGGTAGCATATGTTCCACCCCGCTCACATTTGAGGGACGGTGTATGGTAGATTTCCTCTACAGGAGGGTACCCAGACTTCGAGTAGTATCCATGTGTATCAGTAGGAGTTGGGATAGAGGGTATCACGACGTGGTCTGGCAAGGGCAGCGTAGGTACGCATGCGTGGGATAGACTCCTAATACTTGGTGTCCACCAAGGGGATACATACAGGGGTCAGAGATGAGGGCTAGATGGGTTCTAGTAGGTAGCAGCACTACGCATCAGCATCCCACGGGGAGTGGGAGTTGTGAGCTCCTCGTATGGTTAGGGGATCTAGGGGTCTGTTGTGCAGGTGGATCACTCCACTTTGTGATGAGCAGGGACAGAGCAAACGGTGATCCAGTTCACCTTGGGTTTGACACGTGGAGGAGCACTGAGACCTCCATTACATGGCGAGGTAGAATTATAATGTTGTTACTCAGGGTCATAATCGACGGTGGAGGGGTAGATATCAACATCATGGAGATGCCCAGGCAGGATGAGCTTTGCCTTCACAGATTGTTCGCCAAAAGGCCCCAGGAGAGAGGGATATAGTTTTCCCACGATGGGGGGTATCTCATAGTTAGAGTGGCGCATCAACAGCATGGTGGCACCTCTACAAGATTAGCAGGGGACTCGAGCATTACAGCTCTACACAACTCGATAACCTCTAGCGATGAGTTGTATAGCACATGGGGAGATCATTTAGATATTCCATTGGGCTTTAGCAAGTCACTGATGGAATGGGGGACTTAATCAACATGGTAGGATGGTGAGTGGAGCAGGTGGAGCTTCATTTTAGAGAGGATGGCTTGGGATCCTCGCATTGAGAGATCCCTTCATATCAGGGCAATGCAGAGGATGGGGAAGATTCAGTGGCACAATTGGGACCCAGACACATTTTGTAGTGACAGTGGGGAGCATCAGATAGAGAGGAGGCTTGTTCAAGCATTACTTGAGGACAATTAATTTTTGGTGGGGAGGACTGTAATATCCCCAAAATAGAAGTGAGCTAATTGGGATATTAATTTTTATTACTTTTTGAAAATCCTAATGTTGGGAGGAAATAAAGTGGGTAGGGGACCCAAAATTAATAATTAGGCCAAATAAATTATTTTCCTAAAGTCCCTAAGGGAAAATTGAGGCTCTAGTGGTGGGGTTGAGTTGGTCTTAGGTGGCAGCGTAGAAGAGGCACGAAAAGGACAATGTGGGATTTGATAGAGGAAAGTAGCATGTGATTGGCCAAGGAGAGGCAGCGCAGGCCAAAGTGGGACCCAAGGCATACGTTGGGCCTCAATGGATAAAAGGAAGAAGGGAAGGATCATTTGGTCATTCATTCATTTAGCTATTTTCTTCTTGTCATTTTGATAGAGCACGCTTAAGCCAGAGAGAGAAGTCTGCAGTGCTATTTAGCACACGACATCTTCAAGCGGAGATCTCAACCTGTACCTCGGGGGACTTCGAGTGCCACTCAGGAGAGGAGTTCATCGCCTTGTGAGGATAATTTCCATCAGCAGCATCAGGAGGAAGCGTAACCAGTTCTAGACTGCACAGAGGAGGAGGAGACTGCATAGGGAGGGACGTAGTGCAGAGAGGATTTGATTGTTCCGGGAGGTGAGAAGAGAGGGAGTTGCAGTTGATAGTTGTTGGGGAGGCTTCGAGCTTTCTTATAGGGATTTTTGTGGCATTTTGGAAACTTCCAGCAACAGGATTTACAGGAGGATCTATTTATGCGATAGTGCAGTGAGCCAAGCCCAAGAGGGCCAATTTTCGGGGTCAAGATTTGGGAAAACTCTTTCTGGGATTTTCTGGGTTTTTTAGGAGAAGCCAAGATTAATTTGGCATAATTTTTCTGGGTAGATTTGAGGTGTCAAACAAAGATCCTAACTCAGCCAGCAGCTAGAGGAGCTAAGGGAAATTGGGTTGAAATTCCGGGGTCAACATTTGGCCAAATCTTTCGTGTGTTTTTGTGGGTTTCTTGAGTAGAGTCCGGGGTTAAAGTCCTAGATTTTTCTGAGTAGTGTAGTAGGCCATAGCGACATTTCTTCAGGATAAGTAACAACATTTCTGGCAGATTGCAGCACAGAGCTATAGCCATACAACGTACCATCATTGGGAGATTTCAGCATTGATTCAAAGAGTTTCTCTAGCTTGCCTTGAGCAAGCCTAGGTGCCTTCATTCCAACACCTCCATTGTAATCATTTCTAGCAAATTAATAAAATGGCTCAGCAAAAAATCATCCGATTTTGAAAAATGTTGATTCATAATATTTTTTTTTTTGTTAAGATATTTTTGACACTTCAAATTTTCTTATGTATCAAGTATGAACATTTTTTAAAAAATGTTAGTGATTTTCATGTTGATTTTGAAAAGTGTTGATGCAACATCAACCCATTTTTTTAAAGGGCTTATTTTTTACACTTTAAATTTTCTAATGTATTAAGTGTGTATAATTTTTTTTTAATGTTGGTGATTTTCATGCATATTTTGAAAAACATCCACATTTGTTTAAGATATATTTTTGAGATTTTAAATTTTCTTGTCTTAAATATGCACATTTTTTAAAATGCTAATTATTTAACAAATTTTCAAGTTGTCTTATTTCTTTTCTTATTCTTTGTCCTAAAATGTTTGATTTTTAAGAGTTTTCCAAACATGTGTTTTTTGTTTTTCTTTGCAATGTTTTTTATAATGATTTTATTTTAATTTTTTTTGCAAATATATATATATATATATATATATATATATATATATATATATATATATGAAAAAAAAAGAATTATAATGAAAAATTTTAATTTGTTTGAAAATAAATAAATAATAACATTAAAAATATATAAAAAAAAACAAATATAAAAAAGGCAAAAAAAAAAAAACTTTAAAAAATTAAATAAAAATACAAAAAATATTTTCAAACAATCATAATTAAAAAAATAAAAAATAAAAGATTAAAAAAAAAGATAATTAAAAAAAATAAATTAAAAAATAAACCAACAAAATTAAAAAACATTAAAATAAAATTAAAAACATAAAAAATAAAAAATAAATAAACATTAAAAAAACATTATTTAAAAAGTTATAAACTTTAAAATTAAAAAAATAAATTAAAAAAGTGCATTGCCCAAGCGAGCAGCCAGCAGGCTCTAGGCTTGGCAGCCGATTCCGAGAATTAGTCGTCAAGCCCAGGGTGCACTAGCAGCTAGGATGGGTGGGGATCGCACAACCGATACCTCCAACCTGTCCAGCCGAGCGATTAGCGGGCACTGGGCTTAGTGGTCGATTCTCAAAATTAGCCATTAAGCCCAAGGAGAACTAGCCACATGGCTGGGTAGGGGTGGAGCCCACCACCCGTGCCCAACCCAACGACGAGTGGGCCCTGGGCTGGGTGGGGCAGGGCACTATTTTTATTTTTATCTTTAATGTTTATAATTTTTTTTTTAATAATGTTTATTTTTTTATGTTTATTTTTTATTTATGCTTGTATTTTTTTCGTGTTTTTTATTTTATTTTAATATTTTTTTATTTTATTTGCTTATTTTAATTTTAATTTTAATTTTTTTAACTATCTAATATTATTTTTAATTTTTTTAGTTTTTTTTTTCTAAATTTAAATTTAAATAGGTTGGAGATATATTTTTTTTTGTATTTTTTAATTGTTTATCTATTATTATTATTATGATGTTTGATTTATTTTTTGTCATTATATATATATTTTTATATTTGTTTTTTTTAATGTTCTAAAAAATATTTTTATTTAGTTGTCGACATTCACTTTTTTTTTTCTTTTTTTCTTTTTTTTTTTTTATTTTCTCAAAAACATGAGCATTACCGGATGCAATGAGTGCTATGTGGACTATTCAAAAATCATGAGAAATTATTCAGTTACGACTACCTCTCATGGAAATGGTCATAGATGAATGACTAAATTAACACAGTTGAATCCCAAAAATGATATCTAATATAATGCACTACAGAAACCTCTCATACTTAAAATACTAAGAGTAAAGGGATCTCTTCTTGAATGGTTCATGAAGCACAATAGTTGCTAAGGTTTTGCAAATGGGGTAGCAAGCTTAGTGGGCTTGATTGTGGGGAAAAATCCACAGTTAAGTGCGCTTGAGCCAGAGGAGTTCTGGGATGGGTGACCTCCTGAGAAGTCCTGGTTTCCAGGTGAAAGCCCCTGATGTGATGATTGACGCTATGTGATTCATTTCACTAGTTTCAATCCCACTTTCGCACCTCGCGGAGCATCACTTGATGCAAATGAGTGCTAAGTGGACTATTTCAAAAAACCATGAGAAATTAGTCAGTTACGACTACCTCTCATGGAAATGGTCATAGATGAATGACTAAATTAACGCAGTTGAATCCCAAAAATGATATCTAATATAATGCACTGTGGAAACCCCTCATACTTAACATATATATGTTTTCTAATTTTAATTTTTAATTTTTTTGGTTTTTTATTTATTTTTTCGTCTTTTTATATATGTTTTTATATTTGTTTTTTATATTTTAAAATTTATTTTTATTTACTAGTTAATTTTTTTTTTAAATAATTTTTGCTTTTAATTTTCTCAAAGCTTTATTTTTTTGGGTTGTGTTTTTAACTTGTATATATTTTAATATATATTTTTATTTACTTGTTATTATTTTTTAAAATTTTTGTGTTTTTATTTTTTATTTTTTATTTCTTTCAATATTTTAATCTTTGTTTTCTTTGTTTTTTTCAATTTTATTTATTTATATATATATTTATTATTATTATTATTATTTTCCTACAAGGTCTTGTCAATCCTCAACTAGGAATCTGATCTCATTATTTGTCAATTTGATTGTTGATTTCAAAATTTTCATTATAATGGATTGAGTTTACCCTCACAATGTGTCAATTTCATGGTTGGTCTTTAAGTTTGCATTACAATGGGTCGATTTCTCTTGCACTACATGTCAATTTGATAGTTGACTTTTAAATTTGTGTTGCAATGTGTCAAGTTTTCTTAGGCTAAGATTTTAAATTCGTCATACTTTTAGCATTTAAAAAGAAATCACTCTTCACATAATGATTTTTCTATTCAGGTGATCATTTTTAAAGTTTTTTTAGTCATAAATTTTTTCCATAATTTGTCATGGTTGAAAATAGTTACAAGTATTTTATCTTTAACACCATGGCTGAAAATTGTTGGAATTTTAAGGTTTTCCAGAGACGTGATATTTTATCTTTAATGTCACCCCTGAAAATTGTTGCAATTTTAAGGTTTTTCAGATTCATGATATTTTATCCTTAACTTCATTGCTAAATCATGTTGAAAATGTACTTAAAGAAAAAAGACATTAGCCCAACATCGATATCTTTCTTTTTTTCTTTTTCTTTTTTCAGGGTACTTTTTTACACAAAAACAATTGGTTTTATTGGCTTTTACTATCATTTTTAAAAAATATTGAAAATTTACAAACACTATATATATATATGCATCAACATTGGTTGTTTTTAGATTTTTTTTCATGTTTTTTTGGTGGTTTTCGCTAGATTTCTCGTTTTGAGTTTACAGTTCTCATTTGACAGTTTAGATTGTTATATGCAATATACAAACTCATTTTTAAACTTATGATTTCCACATGAATATTACTATTTAGACTTTAGGACATATGGTGTTTTTGCATCTTTGAGAAATTTACAATTTTTTTTTTTTGTGATTTGATAAAGAAAGATCTCCTTGATAGAAAAAATATGATACTTTCAGTGTAACACTTTCTCTTTCCTTAATGGAATATCCATTTATCTAATATGATTTGGAAATGGTTTCAACTTTCTCTCTAATACAGTAATCCATCTTGTCTTAGCATATTTATATACCAATAACTTTGCGTAAGTAACAATAGCATCATGTTGCAATGTGGTACCATCACTCCCAAACTCTATGCTTGACTTTTTTTTTTACTTTTCAAAATAACTATATTTTGAAATTATTTTATTGTCATTCCTAACATATTCAACTATTCAAATTGGCCTAATTATTCTACAAAAAAATCTTTATATATCCAATTTCTTTGATTATTAACATTTTCTTCAACTTCATTTATTTCTCCAACTAAATTGCCATTCCATTTGAATATTATGAGTTTGTTTACAAATTTATAATTATTTTAAGTTATAAATATTTATATCTTGTCCATCCATACAATACTTCAATTATAACTTACACTTTTTTTAAGACATTTGAAACTACCTTTATCATATATAAAAGAAATTAATAGAAATTGCTGTAACCAAAATATTTCATTGAAATATATATAGCAAAACTTATTTATCATAAAATAATTTTCATTTCCTACACTTACAAAATACGGATAAAAAATTATGGACATCATTTTGGATTAAAAATTTTAAATTTATTAATTGTAAAAGTTGAAATTCTCAACAAAATCCCCAAAGCATGTTCTTGGAAAAATATAAATTGGAACAACAAATACGGATTAAAAATTATGGACATCATGTTCGATTAAAAATTTTAAATTTATTAATGGTAAAAGTCGAAATTCTCTACAAAATCCCCAAAGCATGTTCTTGGAAAAATATATCTATTAATAATATCGTTTATAATGTTTGTAACCAATATATTAATTTTCTACGAAGGATATGTTATTTTAGTGAACAAAAACCTTAATTTCAACTAATGTTTTTCAAATTCCAATCTCGTGCAGTTATTGAAAGGATGGTGTTATGACGAAACCATAAACTAATTATGATATGTTAGTTACCATGGAAATACGGAAAATAAAATTCTGATTGTTAAAATTTTTTATTAGAGATACTTATCCAAATTTCTAGAAGATAAAATATAAACAATATAATTTTCCTTTTTAATATATAAATTAATTTATGGAAAATTGATATAAATAAAAGTATTAGTATAAAATTAATATATTTTTTATGTATATATTTATGTTAGAGCCCAAATTTAGTAGGTAAATCATGGATTTTTTTGGACAAATTTATATGGATACAGACCATTGATTTTTCAGTTTTGTTGTTTTTTTCAATGCTTTGTATTACTCATAGAAACAAAGGTACATAGATAAGCTATTGCTGGCCGAGGAAATTTCAGCAAAGGAACTCCACCTGCCCAAACATAGCTAAACCGTACTGACTATTACACAATCACTACCTGGTTGGCATATCAACATAGATAGACCAAAAGACAAAGGAGCCTCTAAGACCCACATCGACAAAGGAGCCTCTAAGACCCATCTTTCATAATAATTAGTAACGCAGGAGACACATTTAGCATCCAAGACCATCTTTCAAGATAATTGGTGGTTCTTATGCAACACTAGTTTTCCATATTAGTTTTTTAATGTTATGCCACACTAATTTTCTATATTTTTTGATGATTTTATTTAATTTTTATACTTTTTTTGGTTTAAATCAAGAAATCTAGTAAATCCCTAAAATGACACGGGAGATTGTTCGGTGTTGGTATGGGTGTACTAACATAATTACATTTTTTTAGGTGTTCATTAATACTAATGATGATTCTTTTCGGATTTCAAAATAGGTCAGCCAACCAAATATTATAGTGGAAATAAAAGCACCATGTTTTTTTAGAAAATTGAAAGATGTAAAAATAAAAATATATAAAAAATAATTATTTTCTTAGAAAAAAAAAGAATTGTATATAGGTTTAAAGGGTCTGTGGTTTAGTGAGCCATGAATCTATAGAGCATGTATTTAACTATGGTTAGAAATTATGAAGTTGTAAAAATGGATTTGTTCTAGTTTATGCACACAAAACAAAGTGGTTTGAACATAAAATAAAATGAGGCACTTAGTCTAACTACATGGAAAAATATTATTTTGGGAATTATATGTTGAATTTAATAACATGTATTCATTAATTATGTTGATAGGCATGACTATTTTGGAGTAGTGTTTTTAGAATTTTAATTTAATTATTGAAATTTATTTGGTGAATGGAAGAGATTTAACCTCCACCAAATATTATAGAATATTTTTATTAGTAATCACAAATCAAAACTTGAGATTTATTTCAAAAGTAGTTATGCCCTTTCTTCATTTTTAATTAAACTGATTAATCAAAAAATAACTCCATTTGAATAATTTTAATATGAAGTGTGGTATATTTTTTTGGACCCATGGTATTGATAATTCATGGTATTGGCCAATACTATTGTAACAAAACCTATTTATAGGTTTAGATTCTACATGGTAAAGTGGACGTGAATCTCCACATATAAGAATTTTGTTTAGTATGCTTTTTTTTTGTAAGCTTGGTATTACCTCCATTTTCATTAATTTTAATCAGCAAGTTACAACCACATGGATATTGTTAGGTGGCCTCAACTTTCCCTGAGTGGGAAACCATCTCTGTTGGCCACCTGATGGCGTGGTATTCCATCCAAAAACAATAATTTTTGAGTCTGTCCAACCAAACTAAAGAAATTTGAATTTTCATACATATTCAATCATCTACTTGCCTATTGGCATGACTGACTATATATGAAAAAACTAAAAGCTATCTACATATAAATAGTAAACACAAAACACTACAACAAGAAACATCATGAAAACTAATCTGCTTCCTCATCCGAGGCAGATTCCACCGGTGTCGGGTCCTGAGCACTATTTACCAGGAGTTCAGTGACTGTAAGGATGCATTGGAGATGGTACTCAATGTCAGAGAGGCGTACAACTTGCTTTTGCATCTAGAGCTGAATTTTCTCAAATTCTTTTCTGTAGTCTCGAAACTCCTGTATGATCATAGCCAGGCTCATCGATATCTGTTCCAGGGCCTTGCCCATAATTACTTTCATGGACCAATAGATAAAGAGGGTTTTCTTGAACTACTTTACTCAGCCACGTGTTTGCCCAGGTTCAGGCACGAGGGCCCTTTGGTCATCTGCTTCTGTCTCCACAGAACATGCTTGGCAGTTTAAATCTGCCTCCCATGTTTCTATCAGTTTATGAATTTCCTCTATTTTGTTCTCATGATATGCCTTCACAGCATTATTAGTAATTCTTATAGTGGGTCGTCGACCTCTCAAATTTCCCAAGGAAGAACTGGGGTGCCCATCAGACTATTTCCCTTTGTTTCTCCTGCCTCGTCCTCATGCAGATTAGCTCTTGGACCAAGCCATATCATCATTCATACAGAAAGATGAATTGTGCTAGGGATGAGAGTTTTCTAGAGGGGTCCTGGGCCATAGGTAAGTTAATTGTCGGGCCTCGTTTCCAATTTGATTACCTATCCAAGTAGCAACAGAGGAGCGTAATTCAAAATATTGAGTCGGACTATCCTTCCATTCATCGCAGAAAGAGTTAACATCATTCTGAGAGTCATGTAGGGGGTTTTTCTTTCAACCCCTTGACCATTTCACGACATAAAGACAAGTTGAGCCTCCCTTACATGGTTTTCGGGAATCATGGTTATTGTCTTGGGTGCACAAGCACAATTTCGACCACATAACATGACGAGGAACAATCAAATCCATTTGAAGATTTTCCTAACTAGAGTTGGCCGTAATCCCCAACATAGATAGGGGTTCCTCCTCTCTAGGCTCAGCCACCCATTAGCACTCATACCCTCTCCCCCATCCCAAAAGACATTCCAAACGACAACCCCTTTAAGTTTAAAACTCTGCGAAATCATCGACAAAATTACAAAGGAAGGGTCACCCAGAATGTGCCCAGAGGGCCCTGTTCGAGTGTATTCAATTATCAAAACCCGACATAGAAAAATAAAAAAAAAATTCCTTCCCTACCCGAGTCAGTCAACCACGGCTTGGGAACCCCAAACCCTCCAGAATTTTCCCACTCTCTGCCCTGGTTCATGCAAGGCCAAATGCGAGCTGCAAGACCAACCACACTGAGAACTAGACAACACATGAAAAACCAGAAAACAAAAGAGGTAGTATCATCCCAATTGACTAGGATCCCTTACTATTAGATGCTTAGATAGTTAGAATTGAACAAAAACACGCAGACCCCCTCGAATGCCATTTTGGATGGCCCCATTTTCTTTCCCTAGATACTACCATGGTGAGAATGGTGGAAAGGAGGGTAATAAAACTACATACTAGTAATTCACCGCTACGGAGTGTTGAAGGTATGTTGGAGCCAACCTTCCACCTTCACTACGAATAGGGATATCCAATTTGTCACCACCGGAGCGGACCATGCAAACATGTAGTTGTTCGAGCCTTGAATGGCTTCCCTTGCCGTCACCTTCCTCCTTATTAGTTAGTTGCATGTCATGGATCGCATTACCAGCCTTTCCATGCATGTGGAAGGTGTTGGGCATGTTCTTCGAGGCCTCCACTATTATGGTTGATGAGAGTGCCATAGATCTGGTACGCACCACGATTGGGGGGTATTTCGTATGCTTTTAAATGTATATATATTAAATTTATATATTGTGTTTTTCAATAATAATAATAACAACAACTTAGTTAAGTTTTATTTTTTTTAATATTGAAAATTTAAGATATATCATGGGATAAGTGTTCTCATGCTTATCATGGATTGATGCCTATCCACTTTTACCAAACATTTTTTTATGTGGATGAGCTAGTGATACCTATATGCTATAAATTAAAATAACATGCACACATCTCTCTCTCTCTCTCTCTCTCTCTCTCTCTCTCTCTCTCTCTCTCTGTGTGTGTATATATATATATATATACCCCTCTCCACCCTTCCCCATCTCATTCTCTCTCCACATTCCCCCTCTCTCTCCCCGCCATGTTTTCCCCTCTTCCTCTCTCTTCCTCATGTCTTCTCCTCTCTCTCTCTCTCTCTCTCTCAAGTTATCCACCTTGTAGATGGAAAAAAGTGATCCCCCCTCTCTCTCCTGTGTCCCCCTATTTCTCTTTCTCTCCCCACTTTCCCTGTCCATTTCTCTCTTTCTCTCTCCCCTATTTCTCTTTCACCATCCCCCCTCTCCCCCCTACCTTCCCTATCCCTTTCTTTACTTGTATCCCTCTCTAATTTGAGATATTAACTTCCTTGGTGTTTCAAAATTGCAGAAAAAAACATGTAAAAACCATATGTATAGACACTTCAAGAGGAAACATAAAAAATACCATAAATAAAATGCACACAAAAATTTGATAACGAAGTTCGTTTAATGTGGACTACGTATCTGGGCCCTAATTCAATAATGGGGAGGCCTCTTCATTCATATCAACAAACATAAGGAGTACATGGAAAAATACATCATTATAACTCCAATTATGAAAGTGACCTGAAAATGGGCTACTCACATCTATAACCAGATTGGAATAGTTAAATCTCCTCAATATTCTGAGTAATTTGATTACAAACTTGACTATATTCTATCACCTGCAACTCTGGCCCCTTAGAGAATCTAAATATTCTACAACAGATTCCCCTAGGAATATCCTTGGAATATACCAAAGAATATACTTGAGAATATTCCATCTCATTTGGCACGTCGTAGAAGGAATCCACCCTTGGTCAATGTTCTGTGCCCCTCTAAGTTCCAGCCCATGCAGTTCCGTTGGTCTCCTCCTCCATTCGAATGGAAACATGTGGGTTAAACATTTTGAAGTTGGTGAACTAAAAAAAGAGTGGGCCATTCGTTGAATGGTCACAAGTTTTGGTGTTTGTCATTTGGAAGTGACTAGTCGAGTGTTTAGACCCCACGACCCGCGTCATTAATTTTTTATTGGATGGAATATCTCAAAGTCATAACCATTTTTTGACATTTTTGCACTCGTTATAGTATCATGTGTTGGATTTGCAGTTGGGTTACTATGACCAACATTGGGTTCGACTCTTTCCAACCCATTCATTGATATACCTAGGGGTAGTGCAAACTTTGGCCACCCACTTAACCCCTCACTAGTTGGTCCCACCAAGTTTGGCTAGGGCCTAAATGGCTAACCACAGGGTTCCACGTGGTTCCTAGTGATTGGGCCACGTGGTGACCTAGGATTGGGCCACTTTGACAATTACCGTTGCCACACCGTCCAATCTAATCCAAGCACATCGTATCATCGGATTGATATGTATCATCAATTGGGTTGTTTGACCAAGGTTCTAACTGGACCACCATGTAGAAACCTAATGTCTACATAAAAAAAAATGTTGTTTAAAAAAACCTTAAGATGGTCATAAATTTTACATATGGTGTCGAATTGAGGTGTCATTTAGATCGTTAGATTTATAAAAAAGAGCTCTTTGATTTTGTCTTAGTTTCATTGAGATTTGAGTACTTCAAATTTTTTTCCTTTTGAGATCTTCCTTCATCATTCCTCCTTGTTGAGAAGCCTTTGGGCTTCCAAAATCCTTATAAATAAACTAGAAGGTGAGGGAATTAATCCCTCACTTTCTCCCTTTCAATCCACCATGAGTTATTAGGATGCATGGCCTTGAAACCCACTCGAAGGTACTCCATGTATCCCCATTGTGAAGTCCTTGACCTCCTTTCTAAAATGATGCTTTCAAGTAGCTTGTCCAAGCACTTTGGAATAAAATAATCCACTGAAGGTACATATCAAATCTCCTTTGGATCCATGATAATAGGTGGTTTGTATAGTTTCAAATTTTCAACATTGACCATGGAATACATCTGCATATACACTAGAACATCAAGGTATTAAAAATTGTTCCCAATATTCTCCAAGATGGTGCAAGGACCATATCTGATTGGTATCAACTTCATCTTTTGATCTCCCTTAATCTTGTCCTTTATTATGTGGAGCCATTCCCTATCTCCAACCTGGATTTGATGATCAACTTGGTGCTTTTCATGACATGCTTTGTATCCAAATTGACTCTTTTCTAAGTGTTCATGCACTGGTTGATGAATCATTTGGATTCATTAAATGAACTTGTGTGCTTTGTCTTCATCACTTCATTCAATGGAATCTTCATCTTTCCCAAAGACAAAATCTAAGGGATCTTTCGGAAGGTTCCCAAATCATGTCTCAAATGGTGAGCTTTGAGTTGATGAGTGTGTGGCCTTGTTGTATGCATGCTGCACATAATGGATCTATTCATCCCATGAATTTGGATTTTTGTTGCAATAGTATTGAATCAAGTGAACCACCATTATATTAACAACCAGTGTATGTTTGTCAGTTTGTGTATGGAATGTTGTGATCCTCTTTAGTTTGGTGTGCATCATCTTTCATAGTATTTTACAACACTCTCCAAGGAAACAAAAGTCTTGATCAGATAAAATATATGTGGGAAGCCCAAAATGGACCCATACATGTTGAAAGAAGAGTTAAGAAATCTACTAAGCAGTAATCTACTTCTTAAATGACATTAAGATACATGTATTACTAAACTAATCCATCGAGACCTAAAAATAGTTATGAACCTTTCTTGACAAAAGAAACCCTCCTACAAAGTCCAAGGAGACACTCCAAGGATGAGAAGGAACAAGGAGTGGTGTGTACAACCGCAATTTCCTATTAGTGGGCTTACAAACAGAGCACATCACAAACCCCTTTATATATTTTTTTACAATCTCTTTCATATGAGGCCAATAGTAAAACTTACACATGTGAGAAAACAAGATAAATGTGAGCTTCTTGTATTACATAAACTCTTTCATTGCTAGGAATAAACAGTTTTCCAAGGTGGTAAAGTATTTTTCCATGCAAATGGAAGTTGTCTACTTGCGATCCATGTGTTAGCTTATCATAAATATCTGTGAAATATTAATCAACAACATATCGCTAAACATAGATTTCAAAATAACAGATGAAAAAATAGTAGGTCTAGAGATAATTTCTGCTAATTTCTGCTTATATCCTTTGTATATTTGATTACCGAGTGAAACTATTGAAGAAATCCCATCCACCTAAAATGACGAGCCTGCTGCAACTTTGTTTGTGACTGGAGGTATTTAAAGTTCGATGGTTTGTATGAATGATACTCTCCTTCCCAATCAAGTAATGATTCCATTTCTTGATTCTTTGAACCAACACATACATCTCCTTGTCATAAGTGGGATAGTTCATAACAACTTGAGAGAAAGTCTTTGAATGGTAACAAACTTGTTTATCTTGCTACATCAATATTGCACACATGAAAACACCATTGGAATCTTTCTTCATCTTGAATGACTACTAGAGATCACGTAAGGCTAACACAGGTGTGGTATTAATCTTTTCCTTCAAGGTGTCGAAAGAATTTTATCACTTTCCTTCACACTGAAAATTATACTTCACACTAGTTAAGGCATGCAAAGGAGATTTTATGATGGATATGCTTCAAATGGATCTTCTCCAATATGGTACTGCACCCAAAAAGCTTCTTACTTTTGTTACATGGGTAGGCTTAGGCCATTTAACAATTACATCAACTTTTGTAGGATTAATTTTCTATTGACCTCCTCCAACAATATGACCTAAATAAACCGAAGACTTTTTTTTCAAATTCACATTTGGAAATTTTTACATATAGTTTCTCTTTCTGCAAAATACCAAGCACCTTTTTGACATGTTTTACATGATCATCCCAATTTCTACTGAACATAAGTATATCATCAAGATACACATGCACAAAATCATATAGAAAGGGTTTAAGTACACCATTCATCACCCTCATAAATTTAGTTTGGGCATTAAAAAGCCCAAATGGAAGTACCAACCACTAGAACAACCCCTGCTCGGTCTTGAATGAAATTTTACACACATCATGATTTACAATTTTGATTTGGTGGTAGCCACTATGCAAATCCAACTTAGTGAAATAAAAAAAAAAATTCAACTGATCAAGTAACTCTTCTATGTGAGGGAGAGGGTAGTGGGTTTTCACCATGACGATGTTGAGCTTGTGATAATCCATGCACATCCTCCATGTGCCATCTTTCTTTGGCACCAACATGATGGGTGAAATACATGGAGAAGAGCTACGTCTGATGAATATTTGGTTCAACAACTCCTGCACATGCATTCTAATTTATTCCATTTTAATAGTTGACAACATGTACATGGCCACATTGGGAAAAGAGGCATCTTGTTGGATATGAATGTCATGCTAGATCTCCCTTTTATGAGAAAACCCACTTAGTTCTTGAAAAGTCTCATCATAATTAGAAACAACATCATACAATTATTTCCTATGAGATGAATCACATCCCTTGAAAGCGTGAGATGCTTAAATATATCTTTCCCTCATAAACATGAGCACAAATTTTTTTTCTAGAGCTAATGATATTTTTCATTGTCCTACACTAACAAGGTTTGCATTGATCTTCATGCCATGGGATTTAAAGATATACTCCACCCCATTCTTGGTGATACGGAATTTATTCTCATGCCAGAAGAAGATTGATTTCTAGTCATAAAAATATGGACTTCCCAAAATTATTTCACATATATTTAGTGGGCCACCATTTAGATTAACCTCATTAACCAGCTTTGATTCAATGAAAAGCCTAACCATATATTTCTTGGCTACGTGGAGTTTTGGATTTTCATATACCCAACCAACAGGGTAGGGTTTTCGTTGAGGCTTGGTTTCGGTCCCCAACTTCTTAAAAATTGATTCTAAAATTATATTGACTTGAGATCCCATATAAACTAATGCTTCTATTGTAGTGTGGTTAGGCACAACTCTAATATGGAACAAGTCACTATTAACATGAGATTCATTAGTATAACTTTAACTAACATGAATTTTAGAGCTTGAATTGACATGAAGATAAATATTACCTTTTATGCCCACAACTACAATTTGTGTTTCGTCACCAAAATAAGATCCAAGGTCATGTTGCACAGTAACAACTATATTTTGTTTCCCTTTTCCACCATATTTCTTTAGCTTCAATTCGAGATGCATCTTCCAAAAACATTCTTCATCATGACCTTCTTTCTTATAATGTGTGCAAGTTGGTTTTCCTCTTCTTTCTTGGCTATAGCTATCTTCTTGTCCTTTCCCTTTCATTTTCCTTTGAATTTTTCATTCTAATGTTTGGATGCTGACTTATTTGGATGATCTTCTTGGTCATGTTTACCCCAGCTTTCCAGATGGGTAAATTTAACACTGGCCACATTAATAGTAGTGGGTTCAAACAAAAATAAATAATGTCAAAGATAACTATGTAAGGAGCAAATATATTTCATCATAGTATCAATGAATATAAAGGAATGACCAATGCTAATGCTTGCTTCCTAAATTCTTCTGTGAATATTTGACCATTTTTTCCTTTCCCTTGTCCCATCAAGAACTTTTTCCAATAGCCAAAAGGAGATCATTTTACTCTCAATGTAGAAACAAATTCAGACTAGGAAGAAAGGAGTTTTCCCAAAAAAAAATTTCCTTTCTGAAGTTTTCTCTACCAGCATATGAGATCAGTTCCTCCTAGTCAAAGATATGTTAATTGGATCTTGGCCTCATATTTTTCAATTTTCTATATATGGAAATTCAATTTAATATTCTTGATCCAATTATTTAAATTTTATGCATTACATTCTTTGTTAAACATAGGAAAATAAAACTTTACATCAAACTTAAAAAAAAGGCATTTCAGAATCACTTCTATGTTGATTAGTTAAATGATGAGAAGAGGATGAAAAATGGAAGATGGAGGTAGAGCTTCAAGAGGTTCTCCTTGATTCTCTTGATTCACCGAATCATTATCCTCTTCTTTCTCTTCCTTATTTTTTTACTTCTTGACCAATTTCCTCTCATAATCTGCGAACAATTTTCCTACCTTATTTTCCATGATGTAAAAATATTTGTGGAAAGCTTACTCCTCCTTGGTATGGGTATCATCATCTATAACTTTCCTTCTTCATGTTGCTTGTCCAATCTCTAGGTCAAAATAATCAATTTTTCCTTCACCCTTTTTTGAGCTTGGCCCTGGTTATCATCCACACTCGCAATTCACATCAACAAGAAGACCACTCTAATACCAAACATGATCTAAGATCTTTACTTCATTGATGTTTCATAATTGTAAGAAAGAATTGGTATGTAGATTAAAAATGTCTCTATATGCGTTAAAATAGTCACAAAGGATGTGGTATTAGAAATTTGATACATATATATATAGGGAATTGGCTTCACCAGAATAAAAGTGGATCAATGTGTGTATTTTAAATTAATTGGTGACCGTGTTATTTATTTCTTCTTGTATGTGGATGATAGGTTGTTGATTGGAAATGGCAAAGAAATTATTCAGGATTTGAAGACCCATTTTTCCTCCAAGTTCGACATGAAGGATATTGGTGCCGCAAATTATATTTTGGGCATGGAAATTAAAAAATATTGGGCAAAGAGGAACCTATGGTTAGACAAGAGGACATATGTCGAGACAATATTTCATAGATTTAATATGCAAGATAGTAAAAAGGTGAAGGTTACTATTCTTGTAGGTGTAAATTTATCTGTTGAATATTGTCCCAAGACACAAAAAGAGGAATAGGAAATGTCTTGTGTTCCATATGCAAGTGCAGTTGATAGCCTGATGTATGCAATGGTATGGACTAGACCATACATTGCACATGCAGTGGGAGTATTTATAAAGTTTATATAAAAAATAGCGAAGGAGCATTGGATAGCAGTGAAGCGGTTTTTCAGGTATTTTTGTGGCACTAGTGACTATGGTTTGTGCTACCAACAAAGACCAATATTTCACAAAGTTTTGCATGGCTTTGTTTATGTGGACTGGACTAGAGATCTAGATCAGAGAAGATCTACAAGTTGGTATGTGTTTAACCTATTTGGAGGAGCAGTCAGTTGGATGAGCAAAACACAGTATATAATGGCTCTTTCAACTATAAAGGTTGAATGCATGATAGACACAAGTGCAAGAAGGGAAGAATTTTGATTGCAAAGATTGTGTTCAAGTATGGGGCTGGTGTAGCGAGCTATAAGGATAGATTGTGACAACCAAAGTGCATTTTTCTTGTCAAAGAACCCTACTTATCATCCAAAGACAAATAAAATTGATGTTTAGTATCTCTTTGTGAGGGATATTATTGAGGACAAAAAGGAATTGTTAGTAAAGGTGGACACTTTGAAGAATTTTGTAGATGCATTGAAAAAGTCTATGAGCACTAAGAAATTTTCTTGGTGTAGAGACACTATGGGAATTGCAAGACTGGACCAATGACTAAGCTCTCATATGACCCCCTATGTGGAAAAGAAAACAAGTGGGAGAATGTTGGGTGTGTGTTATATTGTTTCCACGACTAGTCGCATGTGTGGGGGAGTGACAACCCTTCATGTTCATTGTGTTGGGAACATTAGGGGGGTCACAGGGGGGTGACAACCCCCCTTGTCAGGGGGTTAGTATCCCCCCTACACAGGGTCTAGGGCAGTACCCCGGGAATTTTTTTTGGACAATATATTAGGTGGGCGTACCTACCTATGTTTTTGTTCATGGGTTTTGCACATGATTTTGGGAATGATTCTTTTCTATCCATGGTATTTCGTAGATCCCGTCAGGGGAACTATGGTTATGTTCTAATCCAAGGTTAATGGATTGGGGTTTATGAATTCTTTGGCATGTATATAAGTGTGTGTGTGTGTGTGTGTGTGTGTGTTGTAACATTGAAATGAATATAATGAAAAATAAATCTGGTAGTCTCGGTTTTGGGATGTAAGGGAAAATATATGTGTATATTTGTTTTATGTTCTCGCCTTTGTTTACATTTATGTTTTAAGATTTTTTTTGCAGGTAATTTATATACAGGATTAAAAGCTACAAATACAAGTGTCGATAAAAGGTCCTGCGAATGAATGTTTTTGTTTAAGAAGGTATTAAAAAAAAATCGAATTAAGTGGTATCAGAGTGGTCTGACCATTTTCCTAGGGATTGTGAATGTCATCATCGGAAAAGGATTGAAGCGAGTAAGACTTCAAGAGTTGGAAGAGATTAATGATTGCATTCAAGCATAGAATGTAAAGCTTAGAAGGCTTCTACAAGATGCAACAAGGAAATGCCTAAAAGGTACGATCCACAAATGTATTCTAGCATTCCATTCAATTATAATCAAATTGGAAATGCTAGGAAAACTTTTTGGTGTATAAAACCACGTGCATTTTGTGATTTGAATAACAATGTTGTTTCCAAGTGTTGGAAAAGAAAGGAAATGAGGAAGAAGCCAAGACATGAAGGACCTTATCCACATCAGGGGAGAAATAAGGTGAGGAAAGCATGGTAAAGAAAATTTTTTTATAGTTATTGCAACAAGGGTGGACATTAGAGAGCCACATGTTCAGAGCTCCATCTAGAGTTTCGTCTCGAGAGGGACTATAAAGCACCTGCAAAGGAACTACATTGTGAAGTTATTCAACAAGAGAATTAATTATAATAAGAAGACCCATTAACCTGGTTGGTTAAGATATTGTGGCATCATAACATATTTAAGTAGTTGAGCATGGCCACATTTTTAAATCACATGTGTGAAAATTTCTTGTAAAAATGGTGAAGTGCTTTTTCATCACTTATGAATGCAATGTGGTGATATTTTGGCCTTTTATTTGGATAGACAAGAGTTTGGTTTCTGATGTAAAATTGAAAATGAGTGTGTTATAAACTCTTTTCAAGTATGGGTTATGTTTTAGTCTTGAAAAATTGACATGTATTAGTAGTTATAGGTTTTCATATGGATACAAGTGCTTGTTTTATCATTTCAAATTTTGAAGTACAAAGGCGAAAAAAGGAAAGGTGGCCTATTATAGGAATATTCTACGTAGATAAATATTGCAATCATGTTTATGCTTGTGGAGGAATGATCTATGTGGTTCTAGAGAAGCTCAAAACTAGAAGTCTTCGGATCTCGTCGAAACTAGGATCATATCGAATATCTCTTTGTCTTGATTCCACCAACATAAACAATGCCTCAATCCAAATTCATATGTGCAATATATTTTCAATCAAATTTTCAAGTCAAAGAAGCATGATTTTTGTTGCCAAATATATTTATAGCTTCACTAACTTTAGTAGTCCAACAAAATTCAACAACATTCCACTAAATTTGGAAAAAAAAAACCAAGTGACAATTTAGCACTAAACGACGGACAAAAATGGTCAAATTTTCGGCTGTTAACTTCGGCGATGACCCTAAAAAAATTCAACAACAGTTGATTTATTTTTAAACATAAAAAAAAAAGAAAAATATTAAAAAAAGAGGGTAGTATACCATCAAACCCGCCAACCCACCAACGATAGCTATTAAAATGTAATATGGTTTGGTAATTGTGGGCCTGACCTCGGGACCCCGCCAAATGACACACCATATTAAACTGGGATGGTAGGGATTCAACTTGCATTGACTAGGCTAGGCCACTAACCGATGGACACAAAGAAATAAAAGAACCAAAATTATTAGTGGAGGGCATTCGAACCCTGATTGGCTCGCTCCTAATGACTTAAACACACTCTGCCAACCAACTTGCCAGCTGACAAGACTTTGTTAAGTTTTCTAGCATGGAATCATTTAAGCTTTCACATTTCATGTGATAAGAGTGAAGGCTGTGAAACAACGAGCCGAGAGAGAGTGGAACAATGACCCAGAACTAGGAGTTGGGAATTGTGTGGCATGTGGATTGAGGAGGGTATATTCTAGGGGAATATTCATTAGAATATTCCTGATGTAAAGCCTTTGAGGAATCTTTTCGATTCCTTGGAGGCCTAGATTTGTAGGTGTTAGAAATGTCTCAAGTTTATATTCATCTAAACCAATTTTTCGCAAGGATCGTGATGGCGTAGTCCACTCTGGAACTTGAGCATCCAAATTTCAGGCCATTGTCAAATTGGGAGGTATAATGATGCATTTTAACCACTTTATTATTTTTTTTTTCCTTCGGAAAAAGGATGGATGCTTGTTCCATTATGTAGTGATCATTATATGTTGCAGCAAGTAATCAAGATCTAAATCTTTGAAATAAATTCATCAATTGAGCCTTTGCATGAAAACCAAGGTGGTGCAGTGCTGAAAGAGGGCCATGTTACCACTTTTTCAGAAAGTATTCATGTTTACTGCAGACGATTATGATGATGATGAATATGATTTTAGTATATTCAAGAGGGCCTATTGCAACTTATGTGAACATGTCCATTTATGCAACTTATGTGAGAAGTCATTTCTTCGTCTTGTTGAGGAAAATTCTTTGTGAGTGAGAGTTATTTGTAGGAGAACGTATCTTTGGAGATACATTACGACTTGAGATGAGAGATATATCCTTGTGTTTATTAATATATTCCATGTACTCATTATATTTTGTTGAGACTAATGAAGTGACCTCCCCATGCTTGACCTAGGGCCCGGAGACATAGTCCACACTAAACGAACTTTGTTATCATGTCTTGTGTTGATTTATTAATGGTTATTTTCTTATTTTTTTATGTGGATGGATTGATGAAATATTGTTTAGAGAATGTATTTATCATGTTTCACATGCAAATATAAGTGTCACTAAAAATTCCTGCAAATGAAGGTTTTTTTTAAAGAAATTATTCACAAAAAATTCTGGATCAACCGCACATGCATACACAACTATATACAAGTATTAAAATACTTATTTGATAATAAGGAGCTTATTAGTCATTGAATATCCATGTTCCTGCTCCATAAAATCAACCACAAATCACCCCTGAGATGAAGCAACAAATTTATGAAATAGTTATACAACAAACAAAAAAACCTTGGTCATGACATTGACCCCAACAACCTCATTCTCTAACCACAGGATCATGTTCCCCTAACTGGTACCCAAGTGGTATATCTCGAGTCCCTTGGTAGTGACCAACTTCTAGGGTGAATTATGGTTGGCCAGAACAATCTTATATTACAACTCTACGAGCCCTACTACTTTCCAGTGTCCAAGTGCTAAACAACTAAATCAAAATAAACACCTCAGTCATTTCGAGAGCCCAAAATAGGACACCTCAACTATCTTTGAATTGAGTTCCCTACAAGAATTCCATGGCACCAATACATAATGAGGGCCAAAAAACCCTTGAAGCCACTAGGCTCCCAAAACTACTAGGGCTTGCATAAAATATAGATGCATAACATTGCTAAGGTTAACTGAATAATCACACCCAATCTAGTTTCATAGTCCAACCCCAGGATTTATTGACTCCTCACTCACCAGACTAAATTTTCTCGCCATCTAACCATGAATGCCTGAATGAATGAATCACAAAAAAATTTCACTTATTTTTATATGCATGGCCTTATCTCGTCATGTCACACTTATTAGAGCCATGTGGGCCCTAGGGTGCACTTTAAAAAAAAAATACCCATTTTTTTCCTTTCTCTAGTATTTCCTCCCCTCATACTCTTTCCATGGAGTGGGATCCATAGCTAGCCTTATTTATTAATATATAAAAATATTTACAATTTTACATTATTTACATTGCGTCTCCCCTATCCACTTAGCCAAAACTGACATATTAGTATCTATTGCAACTACATTTTCACACAAGCTACATAATACATCATCAGGCTCACTAGCCTAAGGGTCAAAAGTATTTATCTCACCAACCTAAGAGTCAAAATTACATGTATTTACGTCATAAAAAATAGGTTTGGGTATTAAATTTTCCTAGGCCATGTTAGAAACCTCACATGAAGGTTGGACAAAGATTGAAGCTAGTTAAAAAGAAATACACTTCGATTTTTTAGAATGTGCACATTCTTGAAATGTTTATGGTTGTGCAGTATTTTATCAAAAAAATTCAGTAGTATCTCTCTACTAGCATCCATTTACAAATGATGAGGATTAAAATCCCTAAAGATTCAAAATTTGGCAATAAAAAAGAATTCAAGACTTTTATCCTTAAATTTCTCAGTATTCACAGATTTTGAATTGACATCCCATTGCTTAATTTGGTGCGAGTTATTTTAGTTTTTCATTGAGTATATTGTTTCTCTAGTCTTCATATTGTATCCAATACATATTCAAGTATACATTTGTGAAATCTAGTTTTTCCTTGCAATATTCATAACTTATAAGCCATGTAATTTCTCATCTGCCATCTCTACTACCTCATTTGTTTTACACTCAATCCATTTCTTCCCAATATCTCTTGGTTTAATTCAATGTTGAACAACTCCCTTCTTTCCCAATTGATTAATAAATGAAGCCACAACTACTCTCCCATGACTGAAGATATAAATGAAGATCTATAAAGAGTAACATAATACCTAGAAACTTGCCATACTAAACTACTTGCATTGATTGCATAATACCCAATAAAATACAAACCAGTAAGGAGAACATCGATTAATACATTGAAGAAAAAATAGTCATTCATTTATAGATATTTTCCTCTTATATATCATCTGAATTATACCATTCTTGTCTCTTTATTAATTGACCACGACACTAGCATGTAACATCAACAATTCATCATAGACTGTAGGAAAATATAGTAACATCAACAATTCATCATAGACCATAGGAAAATATAGTAAAAGAATAATAAAATCCTTGAATCTTTACTTTGAATTTTATAGGAACATGCAACTTCTGAAAAATTGAGTAGAGATCCCACATGGTCAACCCTAATTCTTTTGAATTCAAGGTTAGTAAGGATAACCTAGTTTGCAACCTGTAGCAAGTGTTCTTATATCTTACAAAGAGAAATATGATAAAAGCACGATCTTGTAATTAGAATAGGGTTTAAAATCATAGCATACATCTATGTTAACATATATTTTAAATTTTTTAATATAGCATGCATTAAATTATATTTATTCCACAACAAGAGTATCACCATTGTCAAAGTGATATTACAAAAAAAAGTAAACTAAGAAAGAGTATCCCTGATGTCAAAATGATAATACAGAAAAACTATGTAAACTAAGGAAAATTACTTAAAGATGAAAATTATTAACCAATAAGTAAAACCAATATCTAATTTGTGTGTTTGGAACATGATGATGTGTAAAAAAATAATGTAAACTAAGGAAAGTTATTTAAAGTTGAAAATTATTAACCAATAAGTAAAAAATCAATATATAATTTGTGTATTTGTTATATGGTTAAATCAATAACTAAGTTTTTTTATTTGGAATATGTTTAAATCGATAACTACTAACGCTACTACACGAAAGGGGTTTTTAAGATGTTTATTTAAGACGAATTTTATAACTTCATCTTGAATTATCAATTTTTCTTAAAATTTTGTTTCAAATATTTATTTTATATTAATCATAATTTTTATTTTTTTAATTGTCTAGAAAATGTGCTTTTCTTGACTTCCTTTTTTTACCATTATTCTTGCTTGAATTACTTTGTTCACCATCGTTTCCATCAGATTTCCTTCTACAATTCTTTACCATTGATTCCCAACCACCTGATGAAATAGTTTTCTCAGTGATGCAGTAGGAGTGAAAAGCCTTTTTCCTCGACACCTCCATTATCAAGTATAATTCATGGCTCCAAACATGGATAGTTCAACACTCATTAGCAGGGGAAGAAAATGATAGGATAGGCAAGGAGGGGAGACGAAAGGTATTTTTTCTCTGAAGAAACCCTAGGGTATTTTTATAGGAGTGATTCAATCCGATGATATGGGTTGAAGGATGTCGCACTAGAACATAATGAACTACTCCCAATGAGATGACTTTGTGAAGAAGAGAATTATGATGGTTGTTCCTCATCTTCAGAGATGCACAAAGCTATGGGTGGAATATTTTATGTGTGGAGTGTATTAATTTAGCATCTGTAGTTGGGTCACAATCTTGTAGCCTTGTCGGATTTTCTGATAAATCCCTAACAAAATACAAAGGAATTTATTTTCCTCTATAACACAGAGAAATATATTAAAAATACTACAAATGGAGCATTAATTCAATACACAGACACAGTGTGGAGTGAAACTCTATTTTTCATTAACAAAATTTTAGCTAATACATTTTTCAATCTTCAGAACTATTGTTTTGGATTTCTCTTTCACTCTACTCCACTGCCTATTCTTCTCTTTCTATTCACAACATTGCTCCATTGCATACTCCATTGCCCCCTATGCGATTTTCTATTACAACACACATATATATATATGTGTGTGTGTGTTTGTGTGTGTGTTTTACAATGCAGGTTGTAGCCACAATATTAAAATATTAGCCTAAGTCTAAAAACTATACGAAAATGAGAATCATGTCACTACAACATTAAAAACCATATAAAAAAAAAACATTACAATGTTGTGATGAGGTGCGCGATATGTTTATCGCATGGAGAATCATGCCAAATGACGTTAGGAACGAACAATGCGAAAAGTGAATGGTGAAGAATTTGTGAAGGGTTTTCGCATCAAACAACGCGTCAGTTGGTTGGAATTCATTTCGATGCAATGGAATTTTGATTGGTTGCAGGAGATGGTGAGCTGGCAGGTGGGGTCACACTATCGCATGATTTCGAAAGGGTAGATTGGTCGAGGTTAGGGTGACGTGGATTGGTGAGGTCCACAAAAGTTGACATGGGAGGTTTTGAATTCAAATGGTATGGCGCGATATTAAGTGTGGTAGGTGCATACAAGTTATGGTGGGGATTTCATGGTTTAGAACATGATTTTTCACATCCGAGGGGCTGCATAAATGCCACTGTTTGTAAGAGAATTAGACCAAAAATTGAATGCACAAGTTGAGTGCAAGAAACTTAAAAATTTGCTGCTGCTCAGAATTTAATTTCTGTTGCTCCCGTCCTTCTACTTCAAATCAAAATTGATGTTTCTGTCCTATTGAATCAGATTGAAATTGGGGTTATTTCAAAGACTCCCCCTTAATGACAACTGCTACCATCTTGGATTCCTAGAAATTATTTGAGATAATTAAAAATTTTCTTCCATAATGGTTTTGTCAAAATATCTGCAAATTGTTCCTCTATTCTACAATGTTGTAAAAAAACTTCTCCATTGTTCACCAATTCTATGATATAATGATACTTTGCATCAATGTGTTTTGAACTTTTCTGAAACACTAAATTCTTGGATAAGGCTATTGCTGAGCTATTATCACAGTAAACTATTGTGCCTTTTACCTGTTCATGGAAAAAATCTCTCAACATTCTTCTCATCCATACTACTTGACATGTTGTTGTTGTAGCTGCCACATACTCTTCCTCTGATGTTGATAAAGCCAAAATTGGTTGTTTCTTAGAATCCCATGAGATGGCTCCTGATCCTAAATGAAAAACATATCTAGAGGTACTTTTCCTGTCATCTATACTTCTAGCCAATCATTGTCAGTATATCCAATTAACTCAAAATTTTTAGAAGAGGTGTGCTAGTTCCCAAATCCACCTCAGGCTGAAATAAGGCAGAAGAAGGACAACACCAAACCACACTTAGCCTTGTAGCTAGCCCTACGAGGACAGGAGAGGGCTCTCTCCGGGTCAAACTCAATGAAGATATTTCAAAGCGGCTGAGATGACTTATAATGAACACGGATTTTAGGCTAGTAAATAAATAGGAAGGTTTGATTTTTTATTTTTAGGGGTTTTTTTGGAGAAAGGGAAAAAACAATTTCGGGCTTGGGGATGAGACCAAATCTTACAGAGTTCAAGTTGGGGCAGGGTAGGCAACGACTTTGATGTATTTAGATCGAAATGAATGGATTGAAAGACTGCTGAGGAGCTGAAGAGGGCAAGGGAGAGCAAGGATCCTCTTCAAACTGACGAAAACATATAAAATTAAACAAAAGCCTAAGGCAGAGCACCGACAAATCAATGAATTCTACCTCAATTTCTCGTTTGTTTAATTCAGAAGTATAGAGAAATGAAATGGCATACATAAAACATTAAGAAAACTCAAATAACATGAGAAGAAACATCACCAAAACTTAGAAGCCACAAGGATCCCAAAAAGTGCTGCAAAACTCTGGTCTTTCCTTTGCCAAAAACTGAAAAGGTATGTACAATGAGGTGCCAAACTTTTCCCAAGTATCCAACCCTGAAACTGTCTCAGAAAATGCAATATATAGACAAGTCTAACCCCTTCCCATGCCTCTAGGGGTCGAGGTCATGCTTCTAGGAGCAGTTTGAACCAATTCTAAACAAGGAGCTAAAATCTAGGCAGCCAAACAACTTGCCTCTATAAGCTAGGAAACTGATCCATTCACTTGATTTTCACTTTTTTATGAATGAATCATCTAGAACAAGTAAATACATGCCAAAATTACATCATGGTTACCAAACATACACAGCTGGTCAGAGTACATCAGTGGTGAAACTAGTCCATCTTTTATCCCGAATTACGAAAGTTTGGAAGGTGAAAAAATAAGGCTGAATTTCATATTAGTGCTCAGCTCTGTCTTTTGTGGTGCTACTTTGGACCTGATTTTGGAGCACTTCCCGAAGTCCAAATTGAGCTCATGATATCTCGTTGGAAAGCCCTGGATGTCTGCTATCCAACCCAAGTGGAATTTTTCAATTTGGAGGTCATTTTCCCCTCCAAAACTTCAATATCCCAAAAGTACTTCCTGCTGGTGCAAAAGGTGGCAGAAAGGTGATTTTCATGGTGTTTTTGGCCCTTAAGACCACCCATAATTTGATGAAATGCTTCAGCCATTCCTGAGCATGTATAACTTACCATGAGAAATCCAAAAATATCAATTTTTCCTCCAGAAGGTGTCCCAATCATAAGCGTGCGTCGAGCAAAAAAACCTGTTTTGCAACCAAAAGTTTCAAAAATGACAAAATTTTCTCCAAATTCCTTGAAATTTGGGCTGGAGGTCCATAATCAAGTACCATGCTCAGCCAAAGAAGCCTCGGCCAAGATTCAGAGTGGATTCGACCTCTTTCCGAGTCTAATGTAAGGCTCATAATATGCCCTCTCCAACTGCTGCCACTTATTCCACTCTTCCTCGATTTTTGCTATCCCGGTTGCCTCAGAAATAGTCTTTGGTGATAGAGTGAAATTCACTCCAGCAAGGCTTACACGACCATTATGCAAATGAAGGACAAATAGGTGAGCTAACTCATGATGATGCTGAGTTCGGGCAATCATCTCACAATACTGGAAACATGACTGACGCTTAAAACAATCCATTGCAAGCGAGCAAGCCTACAATTGTGTCAAAGAAGTGGGTTCTTCCCTAACATGCCTGCCACTTTTGTGAGATCTCCTTGGCACATTAAGTTCTGTTGTAGAGTCACTGTCTTGCTCGTACCCCTGCTCATATAGAGAATCTGTCTCTTACATGGTGCTGAAATGTGTTTGTCAAATGTATGCTTGGTTGTTTAGAAAATGAGAAAATTGGTGTATTTGTTTCAATGCCCAAATGTGTCACACAAAATGGAGAGGTTGCAAGGAAATGTCAAAGTGAACACAATGGACTGTCAAGTGACTTTGGAAAGGACAAACATTTACTCACTGCTTTGGAAACTTTTGAGATTAAACACCTTTACAAATGATATGGGAATGGGTGATAGTGATGGGACTTGTAAAGTGATAAGAACAATAGTTAATCAAATGGAAAACTGTAAACAGAGTTTAAAAAAACATGAAGACAGTCATTGAACCTTGTGGAGACTCGAATTTTTATCAATGAAGGGAAAGAGGTAACAAGTAGAGTTTGGGAATTCACATGGGGATCAAAGGTATAGGGATATGGGGACAATGAATATGGGACTGTGAGACTGTGAGACTGTGGTAAAACTAGCAGCGACAACAATGATATTCAATAGCAAGAGCATATATGTCAATGAAATAAGATTTGAAGCACCAATTTCCACGTTTTGAAAGACCTCCTTTTAAACCCTTGGAGCAATTTTGGATGTAAACATGGGGTTTAAATCTTTCACCATTCAAACACTAAACTCTTGCTTCCAAACCACAGCTGCATAGTTTACAATCATTGAACGAGCTTGGACAACTTACTTGGAGGGAAAAGATTATTTGAATTTGAAAAAATCACAAAATGCTGATGAGTTTTGGGCTGGAGGGCTCAACGCGCCATGCGCAAACCCAATGCACTGCGTTGGTTTGGTGCACCGCGCCTTTGATAATTTACACTGTCAAATTTTTCTGCTCAGTGTGTATTCAGCCAACACAGTGTGACACTTCAACAATGAAATTTACCTCTTCAACCTCTAAAATTCGACTTTTATAGAATTAGAGTATACTTCTGTTTAAATACGTTTTATATAACTTGAAAATATCTTGCAGAAGTTAGTTTTGAATTTCTTCTCCACATTATTTTGTAGCATTATTCATTTTGTTTTATCATTTCCATTCAACTTTCCATATTTTAACATTTCTGGCTTCAGTTTTTTTTAGAACAAGCAAACCTGGTTTATTTTCACAGAGATATTAATTTCTGACTTTAGCAAGGAAAACAGGCTTGCATGAAGACTCATGAAAAAACCTGTTATACAAAAAATGAATTCGACAATTTCTTGTTCAAAACAGAATTTTGAACAAGAAATGTCCTCAAATGCGTTTGATGATGAAAATTTGAAATAAGAACCTCTTCAAAAACCATCCTCATGGCCTGCGGGCATTTATTGAACATATCAAAAGACTGAACCCTAGACTCAAAAACTAAAAGACTCTTTTTGACCAAAATAATCATTTATGACTATGAATGACGTGAACTGAACTTTGATGGATTTTGAGGAGTTTTAACTAACCCAGCAGGTACAAGCATGAGGGAAAACATGAAGACCAAACCCTTCCGTCAATCAATGGCATGCCCCTAGCGAAATGCAACGAAGTGAATTGAGCGAGACACCTAAAAATGAAATGAAAAAAGAGAAATGATCCCTGATGGAGGGCTGCAAAGTCCAACTCTAACATTGGGTCCAATGGGGATGGCAGCTCCTTGGAGGTGCCAAGAACAACATATCTTTGGGAGAGCAGACCAGTGCCTTTGTCCATTGGGCCATGGAATCCATTATTGACAAAACAACTCAAAACTATTGACTGAATTTATTTGACTAAAACTTTAACTTAAACTGACTCAACTCTTGAAACAGAAATGACTGAAACAAATCGACTAAACAGACTCAAATCAAAACTGAAATCCTTCTTCAGGATTATAGCCTTCACCTCAGGCCCCATACTGAAGAAAAGACTACAATGCACACTTACAATGAAATTGAAAAACATGATATGTACAATGACAATGATCAACAGAAAACATCTTAGAAATGGTAGTGCTTGAGCAGTCGGCCATTGACCGGCCCTCCTGGACAGTCTTCACCACTCATCTCCTTCAACAGAAAGGCGTTCTGACCTCGATATGCTGCAATCTTGAAAGGACCCTTCCAAAGGTTTTCAAACTTACCATGTTTACCTTTATCTTCATTCCTAGCATCCCACTTCAGTACCACTTCCTCCAACTGGAATTTATCTGCCTTCGCTTTTCTATCATAGATCTTTTTGATTCTTTCCTATAACTTGAATGTGTTCTGGAAGACCTCTTCCCTCGTTTGCTGTAAATGAATCATCTGATTTATCCTTCTCTTCATGTGGCTTTCTTCACTACCAGCCTCATGAAGAAGCTTGACTACCGGAACAGTAAGTGAGTAGGAAAAAATGTATCTACTCCATAAACCAACTCGAAAGGAGACATACCAATTGACTTCTTTTGACTTACCCGATCAGCCCATAACACATTCACCAGCTTCTTATGCCAACTCTTCTTATTGATGTCCAACAAATTTTTAATGATATTGAATAGAGACTTATTGGAAGATTCTGCCAAACCATTACCTTGCGGATGATAGGCGGTTGAATGCCCCAAAATGATTTTATACTTTACACAAAACTCAATAATCTTTCTTGACTTAAAAGCCGCTGCATTATCTGGAATCAATTTACTTGGGCAACCAAAACGGGACAAAATGTTGTTCTCAAGGAAAGAAATAATTACCGAATCAGTGTCTTGTCGTGTAGGCACTGCTTTGATCCATTTTGTAAAGTAATCGGTGGCTGTTAGAATCCATCTATGTTGTCTTGAAGAAGGAGGATGGATTTCCCCGATGAAATCCAAACCCCATTGCTGGAAAGGGGCACTTACTTCAACAGGCTTGAGAGGCAATGGCTATAATTTCTGTCTTCCTTCAAAAATCTGGCACTCATGGCGGCCTTTGATTGTTTTATAGACATCATCAAACAACATGGGCCAATAGTACCCAGCTCTCAAAATCTTATTGGCAGTTGTCTTCCAAAAATGATGACCGCCGCAATCTCCTTTGTGAAAATCTTCCATTACTTTCTCCGCTTCTTCCTCCACCAAACAATTCAATAACACACCACCTGGATCCTTCCAATAAAGTGCAGAATTTAAAATACAAAATTTTGCAGCCTTCAGTTTCAAAGTCCTACCTTTGTTTCGAGTCATGCCGGGCGGTGATGACAAATTTTGAAGAACATAGATGATATCTGAATACCATGGGGAATCAACGAACATTTCCGATACCTGAAGTGGCGCATTCTCCTCATCTTCATCAGACATAGAAACAATCAGATTTATGTCTAATGCGTGCAAATTGGATTCGGCCATAAGTTTTTCCAGCCCCTGTCCCTTAATCAGCTTCGTGGGCTTTATTTCCACATCATATTCTAGCAAAGCTGCGATCCACTTACCACGTCTTCCTTCTGGATCAGTCTGTACTAACACATCTTTCACAACAGCGTTAGGAACATAAGCTAAAATATGGGAATGCAAAATGTATACCCGAAAATCCTTTAATGCCTTTACCAGTGCCAGAGCCCGTTTCTCAATGATGTTGTATCTCAGGGCTGCGTCTCTAATAGTTCGACTGAAAAACGCTATGGGCTTCTCATGTCCATCTCTCTTCTGCAATAACACGGCTGCCATGGTATGTTCTGAAGAAAAGGAAAACAAAATGAAATCTTGGGTGTAATCCGGGCTGATTAACACCGGGGCTGAAGATAGTGCCAACTTCACCAAATCAAAGGACTTTACCGCATCTTCCGTCCACTTTACTTGGCTGTCCTTTTTCAGCATATTTGTTATTTCTCTCAAATGCTCAGCAAGGTTAGGGACAAAACGACACAAAAAGTTCATCTTACCGTTAAAAGACTGAATTTCTTTCTTGTTCCTAGGAGGGTCAATCTGCTGGATTGCTTCAACACGTGCCGGATCTATATGAATGCCATCTTTGGATATAATGTGACCAAGTAACTTACCTTCATCCATGGCGAATAAGCTCTTTTTAGGATTAAGCGAGACACCATATTTTCTGCACTTCTGAAAAACAACTTTCAAGTGATGCATATGCTCTTCATCTAAATTTGAGAAAACAGTCAAATCATCAAGGTATATAACAAGAAAAACATCTTTTTCATTCGCAAAAGCCATGTCCATAGCCCGCTGGAAAGTTGCGCCAGCATTCTTCAAACCAAATGGCATCTTGGCATAGTGAAATGTCCCCCACGGAGTGGTGAAGGCTGTTTTGTCGCGATCATCCTCATGCACCAAGATTTGGTTATATCCAGAATAACCGTCGAGTAGTGACATCCGAGATGCACCCACTAATCGATGCAATATATGATCCATCTTAGGCAATGGATAATTGTCCTTCAATGACACTTTGTTCAGATTTCGGAAATCAATACACAACCTGATCTCACCTGTCTTTTTCCACACTGGCACTAAGTTGGAAATCCAATCAGAAAATCTGATAGGAACAATGATTCCTGCTTTGTACAACCTATTTACGTCTTTCTCAATCAATGGCAGCAATTTCGGATTGATTCTTCTTAGCTTTTTTCTGAAAGGCTTCTAATTAGGCTTGATTGGGATATTATGCTGGATGATATTAGTGTCATATGTCTTTAAGTCTGAGTAATCCCAAGCGAAAGCATCAGCAAATGAAGACAACAAACTCACATATTCAGCCCTTACCTCCGGTGACAATGACTTGGATAACTTTACCATTTTGGGATTTTCAGCTGTCCCAATATTTACATCCTCTACTCCTTTTTCAGTCGGTCGTAAAGTTGGTTTCTTGGCCACATCATCCTGATCGAAGAGTTCTTCTAAAGGTATCAAACCTTTAGGAATAATGTTATCTTTCAGCTGTAACACTTCCATTTGGTTAACTTGAACATCATCACCATCATCAAATTCTACATCAATTGAGGTATCTTTGAACTTACCTTTACTCTGCAGCAAATCATTAATCTCATCATCATCTTGGAAAACTTGCCAACATCTTTGATTATCGAGTACGGTAGGACGGTGCTTCACATAAATCTCGAATTTATTGCTTGAATTCATTGGGATCTTCAAGTTACTATCTGCCTTGGCAAGCGCATCAACAATTCCATTTTGAATGCGAGGAATGCAAGTCAAGGTATGATCTGAAAATTGCTTCAAAATATCAAGGACAACGTTCTGGTAAGCCCGCATCTGAGGATGTTTCGTTTGGTACTCACCCTTTACCTACTTAATCACCAATTCGGAGTCGCCATAGACTGCAATTCTCTTAGCATTCAGCTTTCTAAGAATCTTTAATCTGGCAATCAGAGCTTCATACTCAGCCTCATTGTTCGAGCAATCAAATGCCAACTTGTAAGAACATACCCGCACATTGCTCGGTATCTTATTAGGAGTTGAAAAAGGGTTGTGTACCCAAATACTGATCCCAGCACCATCATTGCCCACTACAGCGTCGAAATCCATGGTCCATAGACCCTCTTCATCATCCTCTAAGTGCTGAAATTGTGATAGCTCTGTTTTTTCTGCTTGCTGTTCACTATCTTTAGCTGATTGCTCAACTATGCTTTCTGGTAACTGCCTTTCTTTCTGCAAAACTTCTCTAAAATTCTCGGTAATCTCTGGGATATCTTCTGCTTGAACCAACTAACTATCTACATCATTAAAACTATCAGAAAACAAAACAAAAGACTCTAGATCTGTATGTACATAATTAAGCGGATGATTAACCGGTTTCTCCTTAGTGGTAATCATATACTTCATTTTTTGTTCCCGGTACAACTTTCTCATTTGGCCAAACACGGGAATCGTCGCATAGGAGAAATCCAACTGTAGTGTCCCTTTCAATTTTCCCCCCCAAGATATGGAAAGCAACATACCAAATCTCGGAGGAATGTCTGCTACAACAACATCCATCAACACATTCTTTGTAGGAATCTGATCCAAACTTACAACCAAGTCTTTAATGAGCCCAATACATCTCACTCTGCTAGAATCAAATGAATAAAGATCGTGGTACTTCCTGGTAATGTCTAAACCCAACTTCTCCATGATTGCTTTCGGCATAAGGTTATGGGAAGCACCGGAATCGAACATGGCATTATGCAATACAAACTCATGCAACCTAAGACTGATATAAAAAGGAGGTACTTCGCTGTCCGGAGACTCACCATTTAAAGCTGGCCCAAATATCAGTTCTGATTGATCATCTTCAATATTCACCATGTCAAACATGGGATCGAAATTCAAAATTCTAGAAACTTGACCTTTATAAGTGTTGTTCCTCATTAACTCAGTCAAAGGGATGGATACCTTCAATTTTTAAATTTCATTCTCCAAACTAAAAGTTGAAGTCTTCTCGATCTCTTTGGCTGGAACCTCTTTCTTTTCAACCTTCTCTTTCGATGTAATCGGCTGATTCGATTTTTCTGCTGATGATGACTTAGTGGCAGCGGAATCAACTACCTCTTTTGCTTTCTTTTGCACAACAGGTGAATCATTTTTTGGCGCTGAAACTTCTTTCCTCTTCTGAATTGGATTGACTGGCACATCTCTATTTCTAAGAGAGTATTGCTTCTGTTGAGCTGACAATGCATTCATGTATCCTCTCTGATACTCCTCTGACTCCTCCTCAAGGGCTACATCATTAGCTAGGATAAAATCCTCATCTCTTTATACCGCTGAACATTCTACATACTCTTCATCTTCGGTGATGTAAATGGGTAAATCATCAGGAGTAAAGAAATGATTTTGCTCTCCTACCACATCATCTTCATCATCTGAATCCTGACCAACAAAATTCTGTTGAAGAGGTGTTTTTACTTGCTGCTGAACTGCTATTTCCTGTGCTCGTTGTTCTCGTTGCTTAATCCTGAATTGAGGCTGCTGCTGACCACGGAAGTTAGGATTTCGAACTTGTGGTTCGGGCTTATCGATAGTGAGCCTTTCGAACATCTTTCCCATTTCGCGAAGTATCTTGTCTGTGGATGTAGAAGCTTCTTCTTTTATCACAACTTTCTTCTCTGCTTTCAGCCTAGCTCTCTTATCATTCAAGTTTGCCTCAACACTCACGACAATCTTCTGCATGTCCTCTAAAGTAGGCGGATCTCTATATCGTAATGAATAGGCCATCTCCGGATCGAAACCATCCGGGAATTTTAAGAAAGCTGACTTCTTAGAAGGCCTCAAGTCATCAGGAATTGCATTATACACCGCATTAAATCTGATAATATAGTCTTGGACGGACTCACCAGGATTACGCTTGATGCTAGTATACTCAGAAGTGATTTCCAGCGGATCTTTCTTCATCTCCCACCGATCTAGAAACTGTGTCGGAAGCTCTTGTAATGTATTGATACTTATGGGCTGTAGAGCTCTGAACCATTTATGAACCTCACCTCCAAAAGTTTGGGCGAACAATCTCATGGACACATTCTCTTCATCAATTTCATGCAGGTCCAAGAAGTCTATCATTCTAACAATATGCTGCTGAGCGGACACACTTTGAGGAGTACCATCAAAAAAAGGGATTTTACTCTGATAATCAGCAGGCATAGGATCCAAATTTGTGGGCAAAACAAGAGGTGCGAATCTAGCAGCCATGGCTCTTGGTGGATTTATGATTTGTCGTGGAGAAATAGGTGGAATAGGAGCAGTAGGTGTTCGAGGTGTATGCGGCGGAGATGGAGGAGGAACTACTGCCGATTGCTGATCATATATCAATGGTTGCACTGGAATGGTAGGAATAAAAGAAGGCTCAGCGTGAACTTGTGAATCAGAAGTAATTACTGATGGACCAAGAGTTTTAGAAGCAGATTCAATAAACTCAGGAATATTTGATGCAACAATAGAGCTCTGAAGATTCAGAATGTAATTATCAATGGATCGATTAGCTTGTTCAACCTCAAGATATTTAATGAACTCGGGATTTATGACGGTAGAACTAGTAGCACTTTTAGATTTGGTTTCGAACAAGGATAGCTCGAACTGATCATCAAACTCAATGTCTTCGATGTATTCAAATATAGTAGGGTATGAATGAGATTTCAACAAAGGAAACACGGGAGCTTCTCGACGGAAAATTATAGGAATCAGGTTGGGATTCTCATACACTGGAGGGGGATTAGGATCAGGATTTGATCTAGTATGCCTTCTGGAAGCCAGTGTACTGATCAATTCAAAAATCAAAGGACAAAAAGATCTATTCAGCCTATCGAATTATAGACTTAATCATCCAAAAGTCTAGAATGATATAATGTATTGGGGTAGAACACAAGACAAATGTCACATTCACAAGTTAAACCGGAGATCGACTGAAGCAGCGTTTATCTACTTCTGCTTATGCAAGGCAAAAGCGTTTCGAAAGCTACCTGGCATGACTTCAGACTCCGTCTGCAAATTATGAAACAAATAACATCAACAAGCAAACCATTTTCTCCCCAGTATGGTCGCCACTATGTTAGTTCCCAAATCCACCTCAGGCTGAAATAAGGCAGAAGAAGGACAACACCAAACCACGCTCAGCCTCGTAGCTAGCCCTACGAGGACATAAGAGGGCTCTCTCCAGGTCAAACTCAATGAAGATATTTCAAAGGGGTTGAGATGACTTATAATGAACACGGATTTTAGGCTAGTAAATAAATAGGAAGGTTTTATTTTTTATTTTTAGGGGTTTTGTTGGAGAAAGGGAAAAAACAATTTTGGGCTTGGGGATGAGATCAAATCTTATAGAGTTCAAGTTGGGGCAGGGTAGGCAATGGCTTTGATGTATTTAGATCGAAATGAATGGATTGAAAGACTGCTGAGGAGCTGAAGAGGGCAAGGGAGAGCAAGGATCCTCTTCAAACTGACGAAAACATATAAAATTAAACAAAAGCCTAAGGCAGAACATCGACAAATCAATGAATTCTACCTCAATTTCTCATTTGTTTAATTTAGAAGTATAGAGAAAGGAAATGGCATACATAAAACATTAAGAAAACTTAAATAACATGATAAGAAACATCAACAAAACTTATAAGCCACAAGGATCCCAACAAGCGCTGCAAAACTCTGGTCGTTCCTTTGCCAAAAACTGAAAAGGTATGTACAATGAGGTGCCAAACTTTTCCCAAGTATCCAACCCTGAAAATGTCTCAGAAAATGCAATATATAGAAAATTATAACCCCTTCCCATGCCTCTAGGGGTCGAGCTCATGATTGTAGGAGCATTTTGAACCAATTCTAAACAAGGAGCTAAAATCTAGGCAGCCAAACAACTTGCCTCTATAAGCTAGGAAACTGATCCATTCACTTGATTTTCACTTTTTTATGAATAAATCATCTAGAACAAGTAAATACATGCCAAAATTACATCATGGTTACCAAATTACATCAATATAGATCAAAAATTACATCAAGTGGTGAAACTAGTCAATACTGGCCGAATTCCTGAGCTGGAAGGTGAAAAATAGGCTAAATTCCTCTATGAGCCGCGCTCAAAATCTCTATGCGCCGCCCTACTTTGGACCTGCTTTTGGAGCACTTCTTGAAGTCCAAATGGAGCTCATGATAGCTCGTTGGAAAGCCCGGGATGTCTGATATCCAACCCAAGTGGAATTTTTCAATTTGGAGCTCATTTTCCCCTCCAAAAATTCATTCTCCCAAGACTACTTCCTGCTGGTGCAAAAGGTGGCAGAAAGGTGATTTTCATGGTGTTTTTGGCCCTTAAGACCACCCAGAATTTGATGAAATGCTTTGGCCATTTCTGAACATACATAATTTAGCATGAAAAATCCAAAAATACAAAATTTTCCTCCAGAAGATGTCTCAAACGTAATCGCGCGTCGGGTGGCGCGACGCGTTGTGCGGAAAAACCTGCTTTGTGACCAAAAATTCAAAAATGACAAAATTTTCTCCAAATTCTTTGAAATTTGAGCTGGAGGTCCATAATCAAGTACCATTCTTACCCAAAGAAGCCTCGGCCAAGATTCGGAGTGGATCCGGCCTCTTTCGACGTTTCAGTGCCTTGCTCAGCTGCCTCAAATATCTGGGTCTGATGTAAGGCTCATAATATGCCCTCTCCAATTGCTGCCGCTTATTCCACTCTTCCCCAATGTTTGGTATCCCGGTCACCTCAAAAATAGTCTCTGGTGATATAGTGAAATTCACTCCAGCGAGGCTTACACGACCATTATGCAAATGAAGGACAAATAGACGAGCTAACTCATGATGATGATGAGTTCGGGAAATCATCTCACAATAATGGAAACATTACTGACGCTGAAAACAATCCATTGCAAGCGGGCAAGCCTGCAATTGTGTCAAAGAAGTGGGTTCTTCCCTGACATGCCTGCCACTTTTGTGAGATCTTCTTGGCACATTAAGTTCTGCTGTGGAGTCACTGTCCTGCTCGTACCCCTGCTCATATGGAGAATCTGTCTCTGACATGATGCTGAAATATGTTTATCAATTGTATGCTTGACCGATTAGAAAATGAGACAATTGGTGTATTTGTTTGAATGCCCAAATGTGTCACACAAAATGGAGAGGTTGCAAGGAAGTGTCAAAGTGAACAAAATGGACTGTCAAGTGACTTCAGAAAGGACAAACATTTACTCACTGCTTTGGAAAATGTTGAGATTACACACCGTTACAAATGGTATGGGAATAGGTGATAGTGATGGGATTTGTAATGTGATAGAAACAAGAGTTATTCAAATGGAAAAGGTATAGTCAAAGACATGAAAACAACCATTGAAACCTGTGGAAATTTAAATTTTACAATGAAGGGAAGGAGGTAAGAAGTGATATGATTTGGGACTTCACATGGGGATTAAAGGTATAGGGATATGGGGACAATGAATATGGGACTGTGAGACTGTGAGACTATGGTAAAACTAGCAGCGACAACAATGATATTCAATAGAAAGAGCATATATGTCAATAAAATAAGATTTGAAGCACCAATTTCCATGTTTTGAAAGACCTCCCTTTAAACCCTTGGAGCAATTTTGGATGTAAACATGAGGTTAAACCTTTCACCATTCAAACACTAACTCTTGCTTCCAAACCACAGCAGCATAGTTTAAAATCATTGAACGAGCTTGGACAACTTACTTGGAGGGGAAATATTATTTGAATTTGAAAAATCACAAAACGTTGATGAGTTTTGGGCTGGAGGGCTCAACGCGTTGCGCGCAACCCCAATGCGCCACGTTGGTTTGGTGCTCCGCGTCCTTGATAATTTACACTGTCAAATTTTTCTCAGTGCGCTGCGCGCATTCTATGCACCGTGCCTCTTTTGTGTGCCCCACGCTCAAACTGTCAACACAGTCACGACCCTTCAACAATGAAAATTGCTCTTCAACCTCCAAATTCGACTTTGCTATGAGAATTTAAGAATGTAACTTGACACAAATGGTTTATATAACTTGGAGAAATATCTTGCAAGAGTTGGATTTGATTTTTTCTTCCTCCACAACCCATTTTGTAATGTTATTCATTTTGGCACTTTATCATTTCATTCAACTTCTGTCTTTTGGCTTTTCACTGACTTTCTGAGTTTGAACTGATGAACCTGGTTATTTTTACAGGGATATTGGCATTGATGTTTGGCAAAGGAAAACCAGAGCCTGCTTTGAAGACTCCATGGTGGAAAAAATACATGATTATTACAAAAAATGAATTCGACAATTTCTTATTCAAAACAAAGTTTTGAACAAGAAATGTCCTCAAATGCGTTTGATGATGAAAATTTGAACTAAGAACCTCTTCAAAAACCATCCTCATGGTCTGCGGGCATTTATTGAACATATCAAAAGACTGAACCCTAGACTCAAAAACTAAAAGACTCTTTTTGACCAAAATAATCATTTATGACTATGAATGACGTGAACTGAACTTTGATGGATTTTGAGGAGTTTTAACTAACCCAACAGTTACAAGCATGAGGGAAAACAAGAAGACCAAACCCTTCCGTCAGTCAATGGCATGCCCCTAGCGAAATGCAACGAAGTGAATTGAGCGAGACACCTAAAAATGAAATGCAAAAAGAGAAATGATCTCTGACAGAGGGCTGCAAAGTCTGACTCTAACAAGGTGTATAGAATATCATACCTCTTCATTCCTTTGACATACCTTAGAATTATTTTTTCTACCTGCCAATATGTCTCTTTTGGCTTCTCCGTGAATTTGGAAATTAAACTTACAACATGCATAATATCTGGTCTAGTTGCAGTCAAATACATTAGGCTTCCAACTATGCTCTTATACAAACTTGGATCTACATCCTTGCTACTGTCTTCCTTACTCAATTTCAATCCCATCACTGTAGTAGTTATTGCTAACTTGCAATCCTGCATGTTAAATCTTTCCAAAACTTCTTTCACATATTTTTCTTGAGAAATAAAAAATTTATTTTCATTTTTCTCTACTTCTATTCCTAAGAAATATCTCAGCAATCCCATATCAATCATGTCAAAATCTTCTTTCATGATTGTTTTAAAATTCTCAATAAAGTAAGCATCATTACTTTTGAATATCACATCATCAACATATAAAACAACAATGAGCATATTACCATCATTTTATTTGATGTATAGTGTGGGTTCTCCTTCACATTTCTCAAACCCATTTTTCAATAAATAAGCATCTATTCTACTATACCATGCTCTTGGTGCTTGTTTCAGCCCATATAGAGCTTTCTTCAACTTGCATACCTTGTGCTCTTGGCCTTCTTTTTCATATCCTAGAGGTTGTTCAACAAAAACCTCTTCCATCAGTACTCCATTTAGGAATGTTGATTTCACATCCATTTGATAAACTTTCCACTTATGTTGTGCTGCTATGGACAACACTGCTCTCACTGTTTCCATTCTTGCAACTGGTCCAAAATTTTCTTCATAGTCTCTTCCTTGTTTCTACTTGTAGCCTTTGACAACAAATCTGGGATTGTGCCTTTCAATCTTTCCTTCAGCATTACTCTTGGTCTTATAGACCCATTTTTCTCCAATCACTTCCTTACCTTTTGGGAGTTCAACTAATTCCCATGTGTTGTTATTTTTTATTGTATTCATTTCTTCATCCATAGCATCTATCAATTTTGTATCTTTTATTGCTTCTTAAAAATGAATAGGATCATCTATATGAAAATAAAGAGAAAATAAACGGTTCATACCTTCATTGTTTTCCTCTTGCTCATAGATTTCATTCAAGCTTCTAAATCTTATCCTTCCTTCACTACCTGAACTTGTCCTTGTAGAAGCACTCAAATTTGCTCCTTGTGTTGTGCTTTGAGAAGCACTCTCATCACTTCTCAGTGGTGTTCTCATGCATGCTTGTGGTGTTCATTGATGTGCTTGTGTGGTTGGAGGAGGTGCTGTCAATGAGCGATTTCTTGCTTCCATTTCTTCCTCATCATCTTCTTGAGACAAACAAGTTTTTACATTCACTGTTTTCTCAATGCTTCCATCCCAAGATTCTTCTTCAATGAACTGCACATCTCTATTACTATGAAATTTTTGGTAGATGGGTTATACAATCTGTATGCCTTTGACTCTTCACTATATCCAACAAATATATGCTTCTCCCCATTACTATAACTTCTTCCTTAGCTGATCTAGAATATGTGCATAAGCCACACTTCCAAATACTCTCATGTGGGTGAAAAATCATTTTATGCCACTCCATGCTTCTTCTAGAACTCTATTCATCACACTCTTTGTTGGACATATATTCAGCACACATGATGCACAATGTATAGATTCATCCCAATATTCATTTCACAAATGTTTTTCCTTCAACATGCTTCTTACCATATCCATGATGGTTCTGTTTTTCCTTTCAGCAACACCGTTTTGCTGTGGTGTATACCTTGCTGTAAATTTCTTGTGAATTCCATTTTCTCTTCAAAAACACAAAAAATATTTGGAGATACATTCTCCTCCTCTATCAGTCCTCAAAACTTTTATATGCTGCCCACTTTGATTTTCAACAAGAGCTTTGAAGTGGCAGAACTTCTCAAATACTTCACTCTTCAACTTCAAGAAATACACCCATGCTTTTCTTGTGTAATCATCAGTAAAAGACAACATATAATGACTGCCTCCTAAAGAAGGTGTTTGCATTGTTCCACACAAACAAAAATGGACTATTTCTAAGGGTGCTTTTTCCCTTATGCTCTTTGCTGATGGAAAGCTTTCTCTATGTTGTTTTCCCAAGATGCAACCTTCACAAATGCTGTCTGGTTTCTCAATCAATGGTAATCCCTTTACCATACCTTTTCTGTGCAAAAAATTTAGGCCTCCAAAGTTGAGATGTCGAAACCTCAAGTGCCATAGCCAGTTTTCATCCTTTGCTTCCTTTTGGAATGTCTTTTGTGTCACAGCTACCATTGCAACTCCTTTCTTCAAATCTTCTCTCATCTTGAGAGGAAACATTCTGTTTCTTGTCATCTTCACTTGTGCAATACTTTGATTGCTTGGTGGTAAGTCCATGATGGTACATACATAATCTTCAAAGAATACAATGTAGCCCTTTTGAATGAGATGTCTAATGCTCAAAAGGTTACACTTCATACCCGGTACATAATATACATCTGATATGGATTTCCTTTCTCCTTTTCTTGTTAAAACACTCACTCTACCTTTCCCTATGACAGAGACTTTGTTGCCTGTTCCCAATGTTACTTGAGACTTCACATTTTCATCCAACATGGAAAACATAGAGATGTTTCTAGTCATATGGTTGCTACATCCTAAATCTAGAAACCATATATCTTCATTCTTCTCTTCAGCCATATTACATCCTAAAAACATATTTTCTTGACTTTGAGTTTCTTTAGTAAAGTTAGCATTGGGTCTATTACCCATGTCACTCTCTTTCCTTATACATTCATTGGAATAGTGCCCATACTTATTGAAGTAATGACATTGGACTTGGGATTTATCATACCTTTGTCTATGTGCTTGATTTTTTCCACCTTGTTGGCTACTTGTAGGGCTGCTTCTTCCACCTTTTTTCTGGCTTCTGCCTCTACCTCTTCCTCAGTAGTTTGATCTGCCTTGAACTCCTCCTCTTCCAAAGGAAATTTGGGTCTTGAAGGCATGCTCTAAAGATGAGTTTTCTATTATGTTCAGCCTTTCTTCATGTGTCATCAAAGATGCATGAAGCTCATCAACTGTAAACCTTGAGAGATCCTTTATCTCTTCAATAGTAGTGACTATTACATTAAATCTTGAGGGTAAAATTCTCAATATTTTCTCCACTATTTTTCTCTCTTCTACTGTCTCTCTATGAGATCTCATTTGGGTAACCAACACAAGCATCTCAGTAAAGAATGACTCTAAGCTATCAGATTCTTTGATGCAAATAACTTCAAAATATCTTCTCATTACTTGAAGCTTTGCTATATTTAATTTCTCCATACCTTGATAGGTTGTTTGGAGGGTATCCCATGCCTCCTTAGACTTCTTTGCTGTTGCATTTCTTGGAAATATACTTTCATGCACTGCTTGATAGAGATAGAAGAGGAATTTTGAGTCCTTCTTCTTATTACTCTTCAAAAAATTATTTTCTGCCTGTGTTAAGGCATTATACTCATTTGCATCAGTTGGTTCTTAAAATCCATCTTCAACTAGTTCCCATAAGTCTTGAGATACAAACAGGGCTCTCATTGTGATTGCCCAATAATCATATTTCTTCCCATTGAACTGTGGGAGCTGAGTATCAGCTATACTCATGCTTGTGCTATTTCCTGCCATTTATTACTATACATAACTATAAAGCTTGACTATGTAACTTAAATAAGACTTTCTCACTACTGGAGAGGTAAACTCTGACGCTTAACACTTCTTTTCAGATCTTTGTATATTTCTAAATGAACAGTGACATTATTGTTTAAATACCTAACTTGCTGAAACCTTCACTCTGCTGGAGAAATGCTTCAACAGTCTTCTTCTTCCTTCAACTTCTTCAGCAACTGCTGAGAGCCTGGACTAGCTCCGATAGCATGTCATATTTTCTGATAAATCCTTAACAAAATACAGAGGAATTTCTTTTCCTCTATAACATAGAGAAATACATTAACAAGACTGCAGATGGAGCATTAATTCAATACACAGACACAGTGTGGAGTGAAACTCTATTTTTAATTAACAAACTTTTAGCTAATACATTCTTTAGTCTTCATAACTGTTGTTCTGGATTTCTCTTTCACTCTGCTCCACTACATATTCTTCTATGTCTATTCACTAAATTTATCCATTGCATACTCCATTGTCCCCTATTCGATTTTATATTACAACACACACACACAGATATATATATATATATATATATATATATATATATATATATATATATATATATATATTACAATACGAAAATATTAACCTAAGTCTAAAAACTATACGAAAATGATAATTATGTCGTCGCGGCATTACAAACCATATAAGAAAAAAATATAACAATGTTGCAATGAGGCCCATGATATGTTTATCACATGGAGAATCGTGCCAAATGATGTCGGTACCGAGCGGTGTGAAAAGCGAAAGACGAAAAATTTGCGAAGGGTTTTCGCATCAAACAATGTGTCGGTTGACTGGAATTCGTTTCGATGCAACGTGATTTTGATTAGTCGTGGGATATGTTGAGCTGGCAGGTGGGGTTGCCCTATTGTGCGATTTTGAAAAGGCTAATGACGTGAGCACGGAGGTGTGAAATAAGCACCAATTGGTTGAGGTTAGGGTGACATGGATTGGCGGGCTTCACAAAAGTTGACATGGGAGGTTTTGAATTCAAACAGTATAGCGCAGTATTAAGTGTGGTAGGTGCATAGAAGTTATGGCAGGGGTTTCATGGTTCAGACCATGATTTTTCACATCCAAGGAGCTGCAGCAATGCGGCAATTTGTGGGAGAATTAAACCAAAAATTGAATGCACAGGTTGAGTGCAAGAAACTTAAAAAAATGCTGCTCCTCAAAATTTAATTTATGCTACTCCAGTCCTTCTACTTCAAATAAAAATTATGTTTCTATCCTCTTGATTCAGATTGCAGTTGGGGTTATTTCCAACAAGCCTTATTCTATTTCAGTCAAAGGATGCCCCTCTACCTTGTCTTTCCATCTCCACCAACCTTGTTGAAAAGGAACGAACCAATTCTTATACTTTGTTGGGCTTATTACACCTTCTCCTGGTGATTTAGAAACCTTGGATTTACACTAAACGCCTTGATAAATAACATTCAATGATCTGTGCTAAGGGCTTATTTTGGCCCCATTTGGTACATAATATTTTAAAATTCTTCAAAAACTAGTTTTTTCACTTCTTTTACCATGTCGTTATGGGGGCTTTGTGTTCGAAATGTGTTCAAGGGTTTCAGAGGAATTTTTGATAAAACATAAATCCTCTACATGTTTATCTTGGATGCTACCCATGGATGTGGATACCTCTTATTAGGTATGAAACCAACGATTTCTTCATTTTTTTTTACTAGAGTTCACAAGTATTAAATATATAGGGTTTTCAAAGAAATATATTATACGGTGTTTATGTTTTCTTGGTTTTATTATAGGCTTTTCCTCACAAACTTTGTCCCCTACTACAAGAGCTACATTTTTTGGTTCATAAAAAGTATCTATGGTAAGAATTTTTGTGGTTTTATTACATTTCACGTGAGGATTTCTTAGGTTTCCATTCAAAGTGATAACACTAGAGTTTTCCAGTGTTCCTTTAGTCTTGCAACAAAAAACAATATGACAATGTTTTTTTCTTCCTACAAATGTTCTTGGATGTCTTTTATTTTATCAACGTGGGGAGATGATAGCCAGCTTGGGTTTTGTGATTCGAGGGATTTTTAAGAAGTGTATTATCTCTTAGATTCAACCTCTCAATGTCTCCCATATGGTTTTCAACTTTAGGAATTTACAGTTTTCTTGCTAGAATTTCTTTTGGGTTTTCGTTACTTGGTTACTTTAATATTTTAATTTCGTATAAATTCTTTGTCATAATTTTATTGTATAATCCTTCTTCAAATAAAGACTTGGAGTGAAGTCTCTCTCAAATTTTATTTCTTAACGAACATCATGATAAATCCTATGGTATACATTATGTAGTTCACTTAACTGTCTTGGTGAACGTCATGATAAATCATATGGCATACATTCTATATTTCACTTAAATTTTGAGTATGTATGTAATAAAAAATCTAATTGTAATATAGTATGTTTATGCATTGTTAGGCTTTGAATTTCTGTGATTATTAACCTCAATTTGGATTTTTCTGAAGCATTAGATAACATTTTGAAAACATATTTGAAATAAATGAATTGATTTCTTTGGACCCTAGGGGTGATTCATGATATCAAAGATGGGCCTTAATAAGAAAATTTCTAACGTCTCTAGCCCCCTCATGTAGTTATTACAACAAGAGAGTCACAAATAATTTGGCTTTTTTGTACACCTTTTACAGTAGCAAGCATGAGAATTAACTTCACTATAAATTTATTTGTTTCTCTTTCCAACATAGATTTACACTTGATCACATGATTAAAAACCCAAGTTGATAGGTGGAAGAGCCAAATTAAGAGTCTGATCTTTAAAACTATGGTTCTACAGGAAAGGGACTTTATAAAAGAAAATGAAGAATGGTATTTGTAACTTCCTTGTAAAAAAATCAACTATTGGGGCCATATCTACTCCCCTTATGTAACTTTTCCTATATATGAACCTTTCTCTGAGTTCCAACTAAGGTTCCAAATTGCCAACAAAAGAATGTGTTTGAAATTCCAATAATATTAAACTACCATTCCAAATTCACCACATCATCCTCCCAGGAATATGAAGACCACTAGGTAGATCCTTATAACCCATCTTAGGGGTATAAATACCACTAAGTAGATCCTTTGTTCAATTTTTCCTTAGGGTCCTTTACACAATCATGACTAGATCTTAATGAATAAATATACCCATCCCAAGTAGCAACATCCTCATTGATCAAAACAATTAATTCTGTAGGTTTCCACTCTTGTTTCCAAATCACAGTAACATTGAAATCAATGACTTGTTCAAGTGTGAAAATTCCTTTTTCAAGCAACGTGTTCACCAAATTTCCTGGAAGTATGAACTTTTCATTGTAGTTAATCCAAGGATCCTCATCCACTCTCCTTGTTCTCTCTATTGATAAAATGGAATGTCAAAAATATTACCTTCCATATGTTGGAAGCATTATGACAGGATTTTGCAGGCTTTCTAATCTTGTCCTCGACATTATTAGGGTCTCTATATTTTTTGTGTACAATATGACCCCAAATACCCTTACCTATAATCAAACTCCAATTACATTTTGCAGGAAGCACTTTTGAAAATGAATGAATATTTTTTATTCTCCATCCATCAAAATCCTTATAGTTTGCAATTGTTCTCCATTTAACCTTTGTTATATGTTGCTTTTATTTATGCCTTGACGAGAGGAACGTGAATCTTGTCTTCCTCATACTCTCATTTACACCTTTTGGAATGAAATAAATAAATATTTCCTTATACCTGAGATAGAATCTAGTCTTAGTGTTTGTTAATAGAATCATTGGGTTTTGAATAAAAATAATGGAACTTTAACCCATTCTTAAATAAATCATGCTAGTAAGGGAAAAATTGAGACAATAAATTTTCATTTTTATCATCAATACGTGGGAAGGAAAATGCCAACTTACCAACATTGATATTCACTTTTGTAGCCATACAATATAAACCTATTATCTCGTTCAACTTCAAAGAATCCCTTCTGGAGTGATCACAGAAAAGTAAATGTCATCCAAAAATTGTAGATATGATAAATATAAGGTGCTAATTTTTGAAACTAAGTTCAAATACCACATTGGATAGCTCAAATGATTAAGATAATAACTTAATTAGATTTCCCTTTTCGAGAGGATCAAAATCAACCTATAGATCACCCCAATCGGTTAAGAAGAAGTTAAGTTATGAATTAATTTATTAACTTATGTTTTGGCCTAACCACATGTTGATCCAGTTAAAGCCCCAAGCGATCACTCAAAAATTTATAAATAGAAACGACCTCGAGTTAACTTGCACACATTCTCTCATGAGATTTTCTCCATGCTATTTTTTTATTTTGGTCATATTTTTTATTTCTTGGCTCCCACAGGTGTGTCAAAAGGATTTTGCGCAGTGGCACGCATAGGATCAGGGATAGAGTCTATTGCACATTCGATATCTGGGTCTATTGAAGTAGGTTCACTGGAAGGTGAGGCCCTGGTAGTAGCCCTAATGGAGCAGAATCGTGGGTACGATGTGCTATTCACGTGGCCAAGGTGCCAAAGCCACTCGCATAGCATGTTAAGGGCGGAGCAAAAGCCATAAGGTTAGATCAAGATGTTTTGAAGCTCAAATGCAGACACAAGATGTTTTGGTAGGGACTCAGAGCCTAAAGCGGTGAGCTAATCGTGTTAAGGCCACGAGTTATAGTGTTACTAGGAAGATCAGATTTTGATCACCTTCAGTTCATTGTGCAACACTTCCAAACTTTAGTCGTTTAGTCAGAGTTGTGTGAGAGCGTCATTGATAGTCTCCTGGATTCAGATCTAGGAATTCATACTTGAGATCACTTGGAAATATTTTAGATCTATGTTTTGGTATTATAGATCTGTAGATCAAATCTATTTGTTTCCACTGCAGATATATCTTTAGTCCTCATTCAATATCAATTGTATTCATTATTTTTCTATATCTCGTGTTAGAGAATTTTAGTTCTCAGATTCAGTTTCCTTCATGCAAAAGTATAGGTATGGTTTTAGTGCTTGTATGTTATTGGTTTTATGCATCGTAAATATATGTACTCATGGATAATTGTACTATTTTTGTTGAATCATTCAATGAATATATAAGAAGAAGAATTTCCAAGGGTTTTCCCCATAGTGGGGTTTTCCCTGGTCTCGGAACAATCCTAGTGTCTCTATGTGTTCATTCTCCTCTTCCATTGATATTTTATTTTCCGCGACTTAGATGATGATGATGATGATGATGATGATGATGATGGTAATTTTATTTTCACATAGTTTCATTTTATGATGGTTAATGATATAGATATGTATATTGGAAATGATTTAGGATGAATTCCACATGTTAGTGAAGAAATGTAACTATCAAAGTAAAGAAAAATGCTGCTTTATGAAAAATTAACATGGTATCAGAGCTGGTTGAAGAAAATCCATGAGGATCACCTCAAGGAGATACTTCTATGGAAGCAAGAAGAGGATGGTAGAGAACTAAAAGGATTCTAGGGTATGAATAAAACCCTAGGAATTTAGTGGATAATGGTTTGAGAGAAACCTTGGTTTATGGTAAAGTCTCGATATTTGGTTTATGAAACCCTCGCATAGCCTTTGGAACGATGCTCAAGAGCTTGGATCGATTTGACAGTTGACCTCGATATTGATAAAGTTATTGATTGAAAAAAATAGTGCTTTATTATTTATGGATGACTCTTGAAGGTTGGTTCAAGAGGGAGAGGATCATCTCTCATTACAGATAAGTATTCCTTGAATTATAACCCTTACTCTTGTTTATGCTCACAAATCTGATTTCTATGATTATTGTTTATAGTCATTACTTCATGCATGTATATTTGAGCACCTGGATATACCTAACCTCTGTGATGAGATTTTATGAGTGGATCCCTCCTGAGGATATGTTGAAATGTAGGAAAGATAGCTAGATCAAGAAATGAAGGAAAGTTGGCTAGATCTAAAAATGCAGCTAGATCTCTAAAGGGAAAGATGGTTACATCTAGAAAATGTAAAGAGGCACTTGCACACTTCAAGCTGCCTATGTGAAGGTGCACAGGTAATAGGGTAAGGCATGCATGGTATATTTTTTTAATGTTATGATTTAGCTACAACCTTCAATGGCTAGGTAAGCCCTTCAGTATATTGAGAATGTCTACTTCTCGGATGGCTCATGCATGCACATATAAGAGTGATTGAGATTTACGTTAATGAAATGGTGCACCTGGTATTGAATGATTTGATCATGATGATCTGCTTGATTCTATGAGAGTATTTGATGTGATTTCCGATGATGGATATAGTAGCATAACTTAATGTTTGGCTAACATCTGTTGATTTTAGATCCTGATTCTAATTTTTAGTGGATGGTATGCTTGATTCTTGATACGCATAAGATCTATTATATCTCTTATGGAATTTGATAATACATGTCATAAACATGATGAAATCTCATAGAGAAGAGTAATTGCCGCTTGTTGGTTTATCGATTAACCTAACTTGATCCTATTAATTATGATATGCATGGTATTGGCAACCATGATTACAAAGGCATATTTATGAGATTGATCTTACAGATTGATGACTATCTATGGTTATAGCATGAAGTGAAATTAAATGATTTAACTTGATTTATTGTTATTGGATCTTAAGGTTGTGATGACACATTAGCCTGTCACCCTTATCTTTCTAGTCCAGCCCTTGATGAAATATGGATGACATGATATTGATGATCATGATAGATATGTGTTTATGATAGATCTGCTATTGCTTGATCCCTGTAAAGACAGGCTAATGAAATGAATGAAGTTGATCCTCATTTAGAGGGAGAAACTCTCTCCTAAAATATCCTTACTCATGTTTCTATTGGAATATTCTTTATGAATGTTTGACATTGGTTAATCCACAATAGATGTGACTATTCCTAGTAGAAACAGAATTAAATTTATGTATAATGAATTTGGTCTATACTCAGAATCCATGGATCTCTAATTTGACTTGTCTTTTTGAACTGATTTCTGGAATTGCTGGAATTGAGCATGAAATCAGATGGTCACATTGAAAATATCAGTTTTGAAAATGTATTGCAGATGCCAGTAAGATCTGTTAGCTGGGAAAGTTCTTATGTTTGAATAGAACTTGTGTGTGCAGGTGATCAAGACATTTATATGGATATGTCGTTGTGTTTAAGGACTATGCATCATGTTTTGGTTGATTGATATTGATTAACTTTGTTTGGTACTTTTGAAATGATGCTTAATGATTGAGACATGTCTAGATTTATATATATTACCATGATTGTACATTTGGATTTGACACGATTTTATCTGGGGATGATTGATTTTCCCATACAACTATTTTATGTAGACATATTGACCTTCAGTGTTGTATGTGAGTATACATACATATGGTTATGTATTGGCCTCTTTGTTCCTAGCACAATGGTTGTTGTGGCTTAGTATGAACATGCATGATTTAACCATAATATGTATGCACTTACATCTAATGACATAAATGGCCTATAATGACAAGTTAAATGAAATATTTCAAGAGCTTGACATGAAATGAATTCAAGACTTGATATGTGTGCTACATTTCTCTCGTTGAAAGAATTGATAACGATGAATTCAATGTCTTTAATAATTTTTGTGACTGGCTTCTAATGAGCTGATTTTGTTGACTAACCATTGACTTGAGTAAGGCTGGATATGTCGGCATGATAAGGCCTTAGGCTCATAGAGAGTGTTGCGTGATGAAAACTCCTGGATTTAAATTTGTTTTTATGTGACTAATTCAGGATAATGAGTTCCAAGGTATGGCCTTGATTTTTTTATTATGGCTTTGATTATACATACTAATAGTCTATCATTTATAGGTGACGAGCCTCTGAAAATATAAGTAATAGGGATATGAATTTCGAATATCGTAATGATGTATCATGGCATGATAAATTGATCTCTAGAATTTAGGAAAGAAATTGCATATAACAAGATTGTTGAAATGTATTTGTGTAATGTAAATCCTTGGATACTCTAATTTAAAGATCAAATGTTGATTGAACATGATGTGGCACATGTTAGTTGTTTGAAGAATTGATGTCCCGTTTTGAAAATTCATCTATATACGATGTGTATAGAGAATGATTGAATTCATGTTTGAGTTGCTTCACTCAGAATTGCCACCAAACATCTTTTATTTGGTTGAGAGATATATCCCATGATATGTAGCTACATGAATGAACTAATGAAGTTTTTTATTGATGAGAACATTTGGATGATGCCTTAGTATGTGATTTTCCATGATATCTTGGATGAGAGGTCCATAGCATTATCGAGGGTGGATAAAATGCTGCTAGCAAGGATAGCTATGAAGCAAGATGTAGAAGCTCCTTAGAGAGTTGAATGAGCATGATCTGGATAAGACATGGATATAAAATGATGACATAGAATCTCAAATATGTATAGTTGGGACTATGTGTTCTCCATTCATTTGAGACAGCACAGATTTTCGAGACAAGCTAAGGCTTGTTATTGACACCTTTGTGAAAGGGAGGATGATTATAGTATCCATGCACATTTGAAACCTCCACGAGAGGGAGGATGGTTTTGGTATCTTGTCATTATTGGTATCTTGTTTTGATTTACATGATTATATATGTTCTAACATAACACTTGATTTGATGTCCTGTAGGTACATGGATAAGTAGATACTAGATGAGAGTAGAATTGATCGAGGACACTGATCCAACTCTTCCTCTTCTGTTTGAGTTCCCAGAATGAGGAATCGAGATAGAGGGATCCTAGGGTTGAGGTAACTTTGGACAATAAGGTCGAAGAAGTTTCTCCCCAATCTGCCACCCGTGGGATGTGTGTGATACTTTTCCATTGTGACAAGTTGAGTATCTCCTCCATAGGTTGGTCTATGTAGAGTATACCCCAGTTGGTATCATACGCATAGGGTTTGTTGGGATTGTCCCTCCCCATTTAGCCAATGGGTTGAGGAGGCTTGAAGGTGTGTGATCCTTACCTCTTGGTAAGTTGGGTATCTCTTACAAGATGGATTATGATGGAGGTGTTCTACCACACGAATATTTAGGGTCATCGATGGGAAGATAAATATGCAAGAGGATGGGTTGAGATAACACTATGTGATTCAAGGTTGAGAGTGAGCTCCCTGATGTGACAGAAGGGACGATATGATATCCCCTGCCTGGATGGGTATCTTATTTTCTATATATGTGGTTGTAGATGGATAGCTCCCCCATGAGATTACATCAGATGCACTCCCCGAGATGTGCTCCATGTTGATATCCTCTCCGTTGATGATATTCTGGGAAGTAGCCAGATGGAAAAAATTGCAGAATGATAACCTGATGAATGAAGGGTAGTATCCCAAGCTCCACTCTAGTGAAAAATTATTCTTCTAGATACAAGAATGTACAACATATAAGTATAAAAAATCAAGAGATAAACATAAATAATCATGAATATTACATTGATGATTTGTAATGAGAAAGGTTCACAACATGACAGCTACATGAAAAAGATGTTTAGTGATGACACGTGATGATACATGAATATCAGAATGGCATATTAATCGATGATCATATTGATAGATGATCATAATAATAGAATGGCATATTAATCATGGGGCTCGCATAAAATATATATGCATAAAATTTGTAAGGCTAACTGAATAATCACACACGATCTAGTTCCATAGTCCAACCCCAATATTTCTTGACTCCACACTCACTAGACTGAATTTTCTCCCCATCTAAACATGAATGGTTGAATGAATGAATAAAAAAAAAAATCACTTATTTTTATATGCATGGCCTTATCTTTTCATGTCGCACTTTCTATAGCCATGTGGGTCCTAAGGTGCACTTTTCACAAAACAAAAACCCATTTTTTAACTTTTTTTCTATACTTTTTCCCCTCATACTCTTTCCATGGAGTGGGATCCATAACTAGCCTTATTTTATTAATATATAAAAATATTTACAATTTTACATTATTTACATCATGACTCCCCTGTCCACTTAGCCAAAACTGACATATTAGTATCTAATGCAACTACATTTGCACATAAGCTACATAATACATCATCAGCCTCACTAGCCTAAGAGTCAAAGGTATCTATCTCACCAACCTAAGAGTCAAAATTACATGTATTTACGTCATAAAAAATAGTTTGGGGTTTAAATGTTCCTAGGCCATGTTAGAAACCTCACATGGAGGTTCGAAAAAGATTGAAGCTAGTTAAAAAGAAATACACTTGCATTTTTTAGAATGTGCACATCACTGAAATTTGTATGCTTGTGCGGTCCTTTATCAACAAAATTCAGTAGTATCTCTCTACTAGCGTCAAATTAAAAATTATGAGAATTACAATCCCTAAAGATTCAAAATTTGGCAATAAAAACAAATTCAAGACTTTTATCCTTAAATTTCTCTATATTCATAGATTTTGAATTGAAATCCCATTGCTTAATTTGATGCCAGTTATTTTAGTTTTTCATTGAGTATATTTCTTATACAGTCTTCATATTTTGTCCAATACATATTCAAGTAGAGATTTTCAAAATCTATTTTTTCCTTGCAATAGTCATAACTTATAAGACATGTCATTTCTCGTCTCCCATGTCAACTACTTCATTTGTTCTACACTCAATATGTTTCTTCCAAATATCTCTTCGTTTAATTCATTGTTGAACAACTCTCTTCTTTACCAATTTATTAATAAATGAAGTTGTTATCACTCCACCAGTTCTCCAAAGGTTGAGAAGGAGACCAACAAAGGTAACCACTCACCACTTTGACCTAGTAGATAAACCTACTAGGCTGAGAGGGATCTCTCAATTATATCACAACCAATTTATTGGATCATGAAAGAATTAGGCTAGGTATAGTAATATTCCCAATTAGCTTTTATCTAGTTGGAATATTAATTTTTTCTTTTGTCATTTATATATATGAATAAGAGGGTAGGGAGACCCATAAATATCTTTATTATGAATAAAAACCACTTCTCATGTGAATGTGGGTCATTGTATTAGCTGTATAAAGCATCTTGAGGTGTGAATAGGGGCTAAAGCATGTGGAAAGGGTTAATGTTGACCAAATCAACAATTTTTTTATGGAGATATTGAAGGATTAATGGAGGACATTGCAGCTATAGAGAAGGAGTGTATGCATGAGAATAACTCCTTTAATGAGTGGGACCCAGGGTGAGGAAGCTCACCAAGCATAAAAGGAAGAGGATGGAATCCATATAAGGCATTCAAGTTTTCAATTATGGATATCATATTGGTCTTGTATGAATATTTTCATGCTTCAGCTGTTTAGCTGAGTCTATTGTGTTGTTTAGCACAAGGGTGTTTCCGAGCGGAAATCCCACCCTCATCCTAGGGGAACTTAGAGTGCCTACTCAGGAGAGGTTTATTGAGAATTATTTACACCATCCAACATTTGGCCAAGCTTCATCCATTATTCCCAGCACATTCTACCTCAGGATTGTGTTGTGTTGCAGGGTTGCATTAGTCGAGGGTTGAGAAACCCAATCTTTGAGCTTGTTTTCTAGTGGAGGGAGCAACCCTTATTTCGAGACGCTAGTAAGGAGGATCCTTGAGCTTCATTTCATAATTTAGCATCAGGCTAAGCTACTGCCATCATCTACAGTGAAATTCCCTCCAGGAATTGCATTATTTTATTGAGCAGTTTCATTGGAGGGCTTAGTGCCCCAGTTTGTGAGTTAGATTTACAGTGAGGGGAACAAACCTTCAATTGGGAGATCTATTGGAGGAGTATCAACCATCTCTACATTGTATCAAACACCTCCTATTAGTCTTCATTTGTAGAGCATTATTAAGCCCTAGGGCCACATTTTGTATATTCTGCATTTTGAGTATTTCCAGAAACCCCTTTTGGGTTATCTTAGAATAGTGACAGGAAACCTAGATCTTCGATGACGACATTTTCTAAGCACCCTATCAGCAGATCCATGTGTTTTCATTTATAGAGGTAGTAAAACCTAGCTAAAACTACATTGTCTTAGCCTTTGAAATTCCTTTTATAGTAGTTGTTCTTCATATTTCACGTACTTTCTCTATTGAGGCTTATTTTGCCTAACTTGAGTCTCTTTTTCCTGAAGATATTGTACACATTGTTGTTATGATGTTCAATATGATGCCTATATGATCTGCTTACATTTTATGTGTTGATGTATCACTGCTTTTTCCAGTTTATGTTCTATATTCCTGTCTTTTCCATTTTGGGATATTATAGTTGTATCAAAGCAAGATCTCTGGTTGAGCTTGTGGGAAATACATATTATGACACAAGAAGAAGAGATTCATAATGATGGAGGGAATGATTTTTGCCTCATTTATTTTCATATCTATGCAGGACCTCTCCAAGCAGGTCAAAAAAATGAGAAAGGAATGATGCAAGGAGACCTCAAGAAGGTTTCGAGATGAGGAAGGTCCAAGCATTTCCTATTAGCAGCAGAAGAGATTAGTGTTGCATAGAGCTCCAAAACAATCTACTATGTCCACTTTCTTTGAAGAGGAAGGTGAAAGGCATGGAGATGGAGGAAAATTAGATCATGAGACTCTAAGTGATTATCTTATAGAGTAGAAATCTCAATCAAGGGCTTTAAAGGAGAATCTAACTCTCCAATAGTTCATTCAAATCAAAGAAGATCAGAGCCCTTGCAACAATAGTGGAAGAAAAAGACACAATAGATTTCTATTGTCTACTTTTGATGGGTCATCCACAAGCACAGAAAAGGCTTGGAGGAAGAAGTTAGATGCATTCTTTTGGTTACATCTAGGAGTAGAAATAGAATTTGTTGAGATTGCAGTGTTGCACCTTGAGGGTGAAGAAAATGTTTGGTGGTTCAACCATTTGAAACATGAACAGGTGTTTGCTTATGTGGATTTTACTCAAAGGATGATCAAGAATTTTGATAAGAGGAAGCCATAGGTAGTTCCTATTGAGATATTTCCTGACATTGACGGGAACGCACATGAGGAGCCAAGGGGAGATGTTATCATTATCACTTCGGAAGAGGAGAAAATTCCACCACCTTCAGCTACAAGAGTACTTGCATCGGGAGAAGGAACACTTGCATCCTTGCAAGATGGTATTGATCTCTTGACATTGAGAGTCCCATGCATTATTCAGGAGATGCATGAGGAAGAGAAGACATATACCAACGTTGGTGCAATAGTAGAGGAGCATCCATCACCATCACCAGCAGTTGGAGGAGTCATTACACTGGTAGGAGGAACCCTTGTAGTTGTACAAGATGTTCCCAAGTATCATCTTATCCAAGGTATGCAAACATTTTCACCCCATATTATTTCAACACATCAGATAGAGAGTTGTGGGGACATGCCATCAGGGAAATTTCATGACTAGGGGTTGAAGCACATTGTTTATTTGGAGCAGCAGACTATCACTGCGCCGAGGACCCGACTTGACTGGTTCAAGAAGGAGATGCATAACCATCCTGGTTTCTCATTGATGAGACACACACAACACTTTGGGTTGGAGTGTAGATTTATGGAGGATAGGATGATAAAAATTCTAATCAATCTAATGCAAAACTGTGTCTTCAACATTATGTATGACCATGAGACAACAAATGCACCATCATGGAGAGCAACAACACTGTCATTGGGAAGCAGTGATGAGTTAGGGGCCCAACTATTATTGCAGCATTCCGATGACCCTTCTACTTATGTAGCATTGGATATGCAAATAGTTGATGAGAGACATCTTATGATGGATAACATATCCCATTATTATGATAGATCCTTCTTGATGAGCACCTCACAGCTCAATGAGAAGCTTTTTCCTACAACATGTTTAGAACCTTATGGGTTCAACTTGATCATTGATGAGTGGTATTTATGTCGAGATCTCTAGAAGATTTCACTTCAGCATATCATGGAGTGAAAAGATAGCCATCAGATTTTGGAGGATGGTATTCCCCATTGTATGGATACCACTTTCGAACATGATAGGAGACACCCCTAGTTGGATGGATGGATGAGGTTGATGAGCAGGGGGTTGGTGAGCCACTTGTAGATCTATGACATAGGACACTAGGAGGCATGGCTACACTGGAACTCGTGAGAGAGTTTGGCCATCACATGATATATCATATGTCAAGTGGAGTAGCATTATTTAGGACATGGCATGGTACTTGCATCATGGGGCAGCAAGGAGTTTGATTATATTGGTTTGACGTGATATTTTTCATGTCAATCATCATGTTTTTACTCCATAGTCTGTATGATGATGATATGAGAAGGCAACAAGAGTCATTGTTTCTTTGGTTACTCTTAGGAGAGTATGGGTTGACATTCTCCCATACCTTGTATGATGTTTGAGGAGTAGATGGTGACACTATCATGGTGCAAAGGGGCTACTCCATGGTAATTAAGGATCAAAAGATACTTCCACAGAGGAAGGAATCGTCCATGTATAGCACATTCTGGTATGTTACATTGGCATTGGGCATGTCAAAGAGGGGAGTTATGAGATGACATAAGCCTTATCACAAAGGCCAACAAAACTATCACTTGGGAGTTTGGATCTATTGATGGAGTGTTCCAGGGATCACTTCACACATGAGGCACTTGATGGGCAAGTAGATAATGAGAGATATAGAGTGGTGGATGGAGCCATATATTACCAAGACAAGATCTTCTTGACTAGGATATCCAAGCTCAAGAAGAAGGCTCTACATGCAACACATGATTCATTCTTTTCTAGTTACCAAGGTCTCATGGAGACATATCAGACCATTATGGAGAGATTCTCATGGAAGGACTCATCCATGGATCTCATCATCAACTTACTCAGAGTACATGGTAAGATTTGTGGCTTTGTACTTATTTATCATCTAACAAATTATTTTCATTCTCTTGCCATTTATATACAGTGCATTGCTCCACAAGAGGGAAAACCTCTATTTGGACTTCATGGTCTTCTTAGGACCAACATCAGTGATGGAGATAGCCATTCCTTGTATGGGTTTGGGAGTGTATTTTTCTATTATTGGTATGCTCAGTTGATACACCATGTCATTTACTACTTCCAAGTATATGAGCAAACATGCACAACTAGCAAGTGTTTGGGAGACAACTTGCCACTTTATGATCAGAGGCAAGAGGCAGAAAAACTGCACTATGTCCACTTGGGAAACTATTGGCACCATAAATAATTTCATATGACACTCAATATATTTCTCATTTGGATTCCATATTGTGATGATGTCCTATTCACTATATGTGAAATGGCTTGGGCAAGAAAGGTTCATGGAACCAAAGAGTGGAACTTTGAGAATCCAGTTGCCTTTTTACCTCTTGAGGGAAAAATTATTGCAGCCAAAAATCAGCAGCAGCTCTATACATATCATAAATGGAGAGAGAGACAGCATGGGGTAGACAATTTGGTCTATCATTTTCAGCCATACAACCCATCTACATTGTAAGAGAAAGAGATGGAGGATTTTTTCTATCAGCTACAATTTTGGAGGGTGATCCATTTTGTTTGGATGATAGCTTAGGGATTGGAGCTTCTCATGGAAATTGAGGTTCCCTGCATTTTTCAGATTCCATGCCTTAAGAAGGCCTCTAGACAGAATATATTTGCCTCCATGGATATTCCACTTCTTCATGATGAGAGCCATTTGGGTTTATCACGAAGGGGTAACTTGTACACTTGGGAGGAGCAACTAAGGGATAGATTGATGAGAGAGCCTCTTGTTCAGTGGAGGAGCTTATTATATGAGGATGCTACAGGAGAAGGAAAGGACGCTTTGCAGTGTCCATCCTTGCAGTTTCTTGAGGACAAGAAACATTTGGGAGGGGAGGACTGTAATATTCCCAATTATATTTCAACTAGTTGGAATATTAATTTTTGATTTTGTCATTTATATAGATGAATAAGATGGTAGGGAGACCCATAAATATCTTTAGTGGGAATAAAAACCACTTCTCATGTGAATGTGGATCATTGTATTAGCTGTATAAAGCACCTTGAGGTGTGAACAGGGGCTAAAGGATGTGGAGAGGGTCAATGTTTACCAAATCAACATCGTTGTTATGGAGAGAGTGGAGGATTAATGGAGGACAACGCAGTCACAGAGGAGGAGTGTATGCATAAGAGTAGCTCCTTTAATGAGTGGGACCCAGGGTGAGGAAGCTCACCAAGCATAAAAGGAAGAGGATGACATCCATATAAGGCATTCATGATTTGGATTATTGATATTGTATTTGGTCTTGTAAGACTATTTGCATGCTTTAGCTGTTTAGCTAATTCTGAAGTGTTGTTTAGCACAAGGGTGATTCCGAGCAGAAATCCCACCCTCATCCTCAAGGGATTTCGAGTGCCTACTCAAGAGAGGTATATTTAACATCATTTCCACCATTCAACATCTGTCCAAGATTCATCCATTATTCCTAGTGCAGTCTACTTCAGGATTGTGTTGCATTACATGGTTTCAGTAATGGAGGATTGAGAAACCCAATCTCTAAGCTTGTTTTCCAGTGGAGGGAGAAACCCTTCATCCAGGAGGCTAGTAAGGAGGATCCTTGAGCTTCATATCATCATTTAGCATTAGCCTAAGCTACTTCCATCATCTAAAACACATTTCCCTTCAGGAATTGCATTATTTTATTGAGCATTTGCAGTGGAGGGCTTAGTGCCCCCGTTTGTGAGTTAGATTTCCAACGAGGGGACCAACCATTCATTTGGGAGATCTATTGGAGGAGTATCAACCATCTCTACATCATATCAGCCACCTCGATCAGTCTTCAGTTGCAGAGCATTATTCAGCCCTAGGGCCACATTTTGTATATTCTACATTTTAATTATTTCTGGAAACCCCTTCTGGGTTATCTTGGATAGTGCTAGGAAGTCTAGATCATTTTGGAATTTTCTAAGCACCCTATTAGCAGATCCATGTGTTTTAATTTAAAGTAGCAGTAAACCCCAACTAAAATTGTGTTGTCTTAGCCTTCAGAATTCCTATATAGCAGTTTTTATTCATATTTCATGTACTTGGTCTATTGAGGCTTGTTTTGCCTAACTTGAGTGTCTTTTTCCTCAAGATATTGTACACTTTGCTGTTATGATGTTTAATATGATGGCTATATGATCTACTTACATTTTATGTGTTCATGTATCACTGCATTTTCCAGTTTATGTTATATATTCCTGTCTTTTCCATTTTGGGATATTACAGGTATGTAGATTAGGGTTTGATTTGATTTGATGGTTTTGTGCTAGATGGTGAATTAGGTCTAGGTGGACTAGGCCAGGGCTCTGAAACTCAGATTTGAAAACATGTAATGGGGCAACGTAGACACACACTTTAAAATTTTAGAGGTATCTTGGTGAATGTGGTAGATTGATCGGGTTTCAGAATGAACATGAATCTCATGAGTTCATTTATATTAGAAGAAAATGAACATAAATGTGAAAACTTCTCCAAAACAAAGCATTGAACCAATGAATTTTGTTTATCAACTTATAAATCAAACACATAAGACAAGGAAATGGAAATTGAAGGTAAAATATAATAAAACATGTGATCATAGAGGAAGAAAAATTTCTAAAGAACATACCAAATGAATCCCACCACAATAGCTGCAAATTTTGTCTATTAGTTCCTGCTAAATTCACAAAGTACACAAGTGTTCCAAGCTAAATTCCACAACATCCAACATTTGAAACTGATTAAAAAGTACCTCATATAATCACTAAGGTCGGAATCCTCCCTTGGAGGTTGAATTTCCAACAAGAAAAGGCAAATACATGCACTTATCCAAAGTCTGATACACACTAGGGATGTTACTTAACCAATTCCTCATTTTCCTAACCATCATGAGACATATCCTCAAAGAATTAAATAGAGGATAAGACACCTAATCAACCATATCTTATCCATTTATATTTAATTTTTACCATTTACATTCATCTACTTTGAATTTTTTACTTTTACAAAAGTGAAACTAGAAATTGTCAAAAATTATACAACGAAAATTTCTTGAAATTTGCAGAAAATTGCAGAAGCGCATCGAGCTGTTGGAGGCCATTTTTTAGTGCCTTTCTAAAGTCAAAATCCAAATATGATCCCCGTTATGGAAATCTGGGAGAGTTTATATGTTGTTTGAATATTTTTTCATGCAAAATGACCCATTTTTAGCTGATTTATAACCCTTTTCCCAAGGTGTCTCCAGAAGCCCAGGGAATGTCAAAAAAGGTGGCAGAATGTTGATTTTTGACCATTTTTTCTCATTTTTCTCAAAATTGAAGGCCTGAATTTTTTTTTTGAGCAAATAGGTTTTGAGAGGAGGCCAAATTGTTTCTATAAATGTCAACCATTTTTCATTTTTAGGCCAAAGAAAAAAGCGTAGCGTGAGCTCGCTGTGCTTCTCGACCTAGTGAAAATTGCCAAAATTTCTGGGTTTTATTGAAACATAGGCCTCAAATATGGAGAGATCTCTCACTAACCATGAATTTTTTTGCAAAAATGAGAGAGTTTTTTGTTATTTGGAATTTTAGGAAGAAAACGCTCCTCCAGTTTCCCAAGATGATTCTTTGATTGTCCACAATATTCTCTGCAAAAAGTTGACTTAAAGAGGACATTGCATAGTCAGAAAAATGGGCTGTGAAGATGTGAATGGATCTCTCCTTCTGTAATACCTGTGTAAAATATGAAGCATTGTATTGTATTTTGGTATCTTAGGAACACAAATGTCCTCTACTTTCCCAAAATTCATCCTTTTTTGGCCGCAACATGTTCTGCAAAAATATGACTAAACATGTCATTTCTGGAAAATGTGCCTTCAAAACGTTTTTCAAATTTCCCAAATTTTCTCCAAATTTCCTCAAAATTTCTCCATACTTGCTTCATGGAGACCTGAGATGGTATGCAATGTTATGAGGGAATCATCAGTAAGAAAAATTTAACTTACCCTTCACCTTTTAACTAATTAGGGTTTCCTTTGTACTATGATTTCAAGTAGTGTCTGTACTCCTCAAGGTATAGGTTCATGCCTTTGAACCAATACTCACCATGGTTTGGTATCCCTGTAGCATGAGACATGGAATCTACTGAGAATATGAAATCAACCCCTGCTATGGTGACCTTTTCTCCTTTCAAATTTGTTACGTCAATTTTTGGTCATCTAACCATTTACAATTAGATGGATCGAAATACACCATATAAGACCAATTTTACCATAGTAAAATTGATTTCACTATAAGAAATAATTTAATAACCTATAGCTTATTAAGTTATTTATGGTACAAAGAGAAAACCCCATGAGGAATAATTAAATAAATTCTTATTTATTTGATTTTCCTCTAGGAATAATTAGTTAAACATTTGTTTAATAATATTCAAAGTCATATTTTACCTAAGTAATGAGAAATAATTAGATGAATCATTATTTCGCTTATTATTCTCTAGGAATAATTAATTAAATCATTATTTAATTAATATTCCTTGTTAAATTTGACTAAATCATTATTTATTAAATTATTCCTTGATCCCGTCCTTGAAATGATAAATAAATATTTTATTTGTTTTTATTTCTAAATAAATGGGTTTAACCAATTTAAATTCATTTTCCCTCCAACAAAATATAATAAAATATTCCAAGTAGTTAGATCTAGATCTTGGTTAATAATATTTTACTATGCACCATTATCAAGGATAACTCAATATTTTGTTATAAATAGGAGGGTTTTCCATTCATTATTTACCTTTGATCCTTTTATCATGGTCAGACTTTGATCCTCTTATCATTTTCATGCTTTCATTACTTTTATTTTATTTTTGCTTATTGAGCTCCCTTTGAGTTCTACACATCTTGGGTTTTCTACACCATTGAGAGAGAAACTCTGAAGCTGAAGTGTTTGAGGATAACCAAGAACCCATCCCGTTGATGGGGACTGGTAACGTCATTCTTTATTCTCTTCCCAGGTGTTAATATAATACAACAACACTTTATAAATCTTATCTTTTCCATTGGATATTTGGAGAAAATCTTATTTCATTTTACTATTTAGCTACTTTATTTGCATAGATATCGGTTTGTTTTGAATTTGTTTCGACTATATATTACAGATCTGAAGAAGTTAGACAACCATATTTGTTGTTAGGGTTGTTTTTCAACTGTAGCTAAAATGATCTCTTTTCATACACTTGCATTAAGAATTCATTCTAACAATTGGCGAATCCACTAGGTTTTATTCAGATTCTGGTGTGACCATCTGCTTCAGTACCTAGGTTTTTTATTCAGCTATTTTTTAGCCCCTTAATTTATTTTTTTTACCTTTTATGCCCTAAATCAGTAAAAAATCTAACCTTTTCAGGTTTCTGGGCATTTTCCACAGGTAACAGGTTTTAGCCACCACACAGACGGAAATTTTTTTCGCAACTTGCTGCCCGAAACTCCCAGAAGTGAAAATCGCACTTTTTTAGCCAATACCTACGAGTTTAGGCTCAGATAGAAACTGTTGGTCCAAAAACTGCAAGTTCAACAGCCTATAGGTCAATCCTTGTGAGTTGGAGCTTTTTGTGGGGGTTTTTCTATAATTTTTAGGGTTTGCCGCAAGCATTGTTTAGGGTTGTCTATGTTGGAAATACTGAGAGGGGGGGTGAATCAATATTCCTTTCAATTATTATTATTATTAATCTTTCAGAGAATTAGTTAATCTTAAATTATTATCAGTGTTTGTACAATGATAGCAATAAACAAAAGAAACACAAATGCACACCGTTTTTAAGGTGGAAATCCCCTCTGGGACAAAAACCACCTGAATGATTTTCTAATAATTATTTAAACTTCAACTCCAATTGAAAAGAAAGTTCCAATTTCCTAGAATATAGAAAGCATTCTTCTCCAGCTCCCACTCGATGGACGGTCCAAAGCCTGAGATTCTTCAGTAGTCAACTAAACGGATGCCCCAACACCCAATGAGCTACAACTCACCCTAGCACCACTCTACCACCCTGATTTTTTCACAAGATTGAACCTATTGGTGACTTCATGCACCAGCCTAGCACCACCCTACCACCCTATAGGAGAATGAAAGAAGAATGGAACCCCGTACAAGGGAAAATGGTCCACTTTACAATGATATAGAATGATGTAGAAGAAGAAGACAAACTAGACCATAACCCCAACTATGACACAACCACCTAATGATGATCCTAGACATCCCGACACTGCCTCTTCAAATTTTGGTAGATATAAAATTGTACAACTTTTACAATGATTCTTTTACAATGACTCAGTACAATGATACCTTTACAATGACTGCATGCAATGCTTCCCACTTCAAGAGTTCATGTGGTAAACTTCTTGTTGTTGTTATGCACCTTGATTGATGCTCTTGTCATGCTACCATTTCTCACTCTTCAGAACATTAGATCATGCATTGAGTCTTATCTTGATGAATATATAATACCTTCAAAAATTATTCAAGGAAATACCCATGACATGATAGTACCAAAACTTACCTCATCCTACAGAGCATATGTCAGCGCTAAACAAAAACAAAAAATTAGAATACAAAGAACCTTATGGAATTAAGAGATGAATGTGCATATAAAGAAGATACTTACCTGGCACTTACCTCTTCTGCATCATTTTTCTGCACCTTGCTTTGCTTTGCTTCCCTAAAAAGGTTGGTCCTTTGTAGCCCTTGACAACACATGATCTAGTTTTTTATTGCCTTATAGGAGCTTGATATTGAATCTCATGTATCTCTATGATTTCACATCCCCAATATGCGATCTTCAGTCCTATACTATCCCTCTCAATATTTTTTCCAATTCCATGGGTTTGACCCGATTTGGATTCTTCGAGAAAAATTTATGTCAAATCTCTCGCAATCACCTAATTATGGATTAGTTCAGTAGAGAGAAATTGTATGGCTTTCCATGTGTCATTGTTTGCTCCTTTGGCTATGAAATTGATACACATAAAAAAAAAGTCTGTGCACTATCCATCACATTTTACAAAATTCCAAACCGCTTCTTAGAGAGAGAGTTATGACAATTTTCCCAAGGTCACCTCTTTGAGATGAAATTCAGAAGCCTGCAAAAATTGTAACTTGAATAGATCATATATCCGAAAATATAGTGAAACAATATCTTAAATTTGGACATGAGCTTCATCATGATTTCTCCAAAGTGGGTTTTTTGTTTCATCATCTGAAGCTTCGCAGAAAAAATGTTGTATAAAAAATTCCACGATGACATGCTTTTTCAGTAGCAAAATCCTTACATGAGGAGGATATGAAGGTCAAAATTTATATAAATGCTTAGGTTGAGAGGGTCTTCAAAAAGTGAACATTGGAGGGATTTTAGGAGCTTAAAAAATTATTAATTATTGACTATTCAATGACCACAACCAATGATTAGTATCATGCCACAACCCCATGGGGTTTTAGCCCACTAACTGGGGTTACTAACTTCAAACATGAATATCTCTCAAACCATGAAGAATTACATGGCATGTCATATATCAACGGAAACATCTCAACAAGTCGAAAACATCCCAAATATCCTTGACTCGAAATAGATTAAGTTTTCGAGTCAAAATTCCCATGCAGATTGGGGTAGCCCCTGGTGCGATTTGGGTTGACATCAATGACAACCACTGATCAACAATCTACCGCATTGGAATTAATGCAAACACAAGTACCCCCCCTATGATCATGAAACCTTCTTACAAAATTCTCTCCCCCTTTGACATCAATGGAAAAGGGTAACTCCCCATGACACAGAACCATCTTGCGAACCTGTACACACTTCCACTCCCCCTTTATTTCATAAATAAGGAAAATCTAATGAGAAATTAGGAGAATCCAAAGCTTCTGGCGAAGATATTCAAATGATTCATGAGGTAAAGGTTTAGTAAAGATATCAACAATTTTTTATTTTGCACCAACATTTTCAAGTTTGATATTCTTTTCAGTGACTTTTTCTCTAACAAAATGATATTTGATAGGAATGTGTTTTTTTTTTGAATGCATGACATGACTCTTGGAGATGTTGATGACACTGGTGTTATCACAGAAGATGGGAATAGGCCCACTGAATTGTACTTGAATATCTTGCAAAGTTTGTTTCATCCAAAGGACTTGAGTAAAACAAGTTGTCACTGCAATGTATTCTTCTTCCTTTGTAGATAACAATATTGAGGTTTTCTTTTTGCTCAACCATGATACGATACAACCACCTAGATAGAATGTTTCTCCATTAGTACTCTTACAATCATCAACGCTTCCTACCCAATCTACATTTGTAAATGCTTCAATAATGAGATTGTTACCCTTGGGATACCACAAGCCATATTCAGCGGTTCCCATTAGATATCGAAGAATTCTTTTGATGACAATAATATGTGATTCTTTTGGTGCTGCTTGGAATCTTGCTACTTCTCCAACTTCTTGCATAACATCTATCCAGGAGGTTGTTATATATATAAGACTACTAATCATAGATATGTACAACCTCTGATCCACATCCTTAGATGAGTAGTCTATGCTCAATTTTCAACCTGTTACCATCAGAGTAAGGACGGGTTTGCAATCTTCCATTTTGAATTTCTTGAGCATTTCCTTGATGTACTTGGCCTAACATATAAATATTCCTTTCTCTTTCTAAGATATTTGAAGCCCTAAGAAGTATGTCAGCTCACCAATTAAAGACACATTGAACTCACTTTGCATCTTTGTAGAAAATTTCTTACCTAGTCGATCATCATTGCTACCAAAGATTATATCATCCACATATACCTCAATGATTGTTAAATTATCTTTATCTATTTGTACATAAATATTTCTATTAGCAGTACCTTTCTTGAACCCTTGTTGACATAGATATCCATCAAGATGAGCATAGAAGGCTTTCGGAGCCTGCTTGAGACCATATAGAGCCTTCTTTAACCTACAAACATAGTCTTCTTATTCAGAGAGTAGAAAACCTTCACATTGTTCGATGTAAACTTCTTGTTCTAATTCGCCATTCAGAAATGCTGACTTAACATCCATTTGGTAGACTTTAATTTTTATTGAACATGAATAGGCAAGAAACATCTGGATGGCTTCCATTCTGGAAACTGGTGCAAATGTTTCGTCAAAATCAATTCCTTCCACTTGTGCATAGAATTTGCAAAAAAAAATTTCTTTGTTTCTGGGAATATGTCCATATTCATTCAATTTGTTCCTGAACACCCATTTAGCCCCAATGAAATTTTTATCTTTTGGTCGTGGAAATAATTTCTAGGTGTTATTCTTCTTGATTTGATCCAATTCTTCATTCATAGCTGCTACTCAGTGTTCATTCTAGCTGGCTTCCTCAAAACTACTAGGCTCAAATGTTGCTAGAAAAGAAATGTGAGCTTGTTGTGATGAATGAAGTTGTCGACCTTCATTTATGTCACTAATGATTTGATTTGATGGATGGTTATTTTGAATCCATTCTTTTGTTCTCTTTGGATGAGATTCTTGTTGTTGTTCTTGTAAATCTTGATGATCATTATTTACTTCTTCCTGGTTGACCGTTGCTTCTTGTTCTAGAATTTTATCTCTCTTTTTCAGCCTCTGTCTCAAGTTTCAAATATTCTAGATCCTCATCATTATTCGTTAAAACAAAATCTTCGTCAAATGTAACATTTATGCTCTTCATTATCTGTTTTCGTCTTAGATTATAGCATTTATAGGCCTTTCTTTTGTGTGATTTGCCAACAAAGATACCTTCGTCAACACGTGATTCAAACTTACCCAACTTTTCATCTTCTCTTTTGAGATAACATTTGCTTCCAAAGATTTGGAAATATTTTACATTATTCAGTTTTCCTTTCCATAATTCATATGGGGTCTTGTTGAAATTATTTCTGAGAAGAATTCGATTGATAATGAAGAGTGTCGTATCAATTTCTTGAACCCATAATTTTTCATCTAATTTTGAGTCCTTCAGCATTGCTCTACCCATTTCCTGTACGGTTTTGTTCTTTCTTTCAGGAACCCCATTTTGCTGAGGTGCTCGTGCTATTGAAAATTGTATTTTTATTCAATTTTCTTCACAGTATTGTTGAAATAATTTGGAAGTGAATTCTCCTCCATTATCTGATCTTAGACACTTTATTTTCAAATCAGTTTCATTTTCGACCAACTCCTTGTAGATCTTAAAGCACTAAAATGCTTCAGATTTTTTCTTTAGGAAACTGACGGATCTCATCCTGGTATAGTCATCTATTATTAACATGAAATATAATTATCCATATAAGCCTTTTGTTCTCACAGGACCACATAGATTAGTATGTATCAATTCTAATGGATGTGATGCAAAGTGTTCTTTTGTTTTAAATTCTACTTTTTTTCTGCTTGTCGTGTTGACTTGCCTCACATAGTGTGTTGGAAGGTTTTGATATTTTCGGCATTTCTCATACTGCTTCCTTTTTTCTTATCTTGAAAATATTGTCAAATTTTATGTCACCCATTTGTTTGTGCCATAGCCATCTTTCATATTCTTTATCTAGTAGACATGCTTTAGTTACTTCATCTAGAACATATATGTCATTTGGAGCTCGACTTGTTGTAGCCACAATTTTACCATACCTGCTATTTATGATTTCACATTTTGTGGAGTTGAATAGCATTGTGTGTCCTTGATCACACATTTGTCCAACACTGAACAGATTGTGATTCATGTTTTCAACCAATAGAATATTCTTGGCTAGAGCGTATTTGCTTCCGAGAGTGATGGTACCTAATCCTATAACATTTGAAGATCCATCATTTCCAAAGGACACGGTTTCATCCTTATTCTCTTTCAGAGATACAAATTTCTTTCTATCTCCAATCATATGCATTGAGAAACCGTTATCAACATACCACACATTTTTTTTGTTTAGAACCTTGAGAGCGAGAGAAAAATTATCAGTATTCTTCTTCTTCCATGTTCGTTCGTTTTGTGGCTTCGAATATTCTTCTGGAGGATTTTCAAGTCTGCAGTCTCTGGCTATGTGTCCAAAGTTTCGACATTTGTAACATTCAATATTATTTCTTAAATGTTCAAACCTATTAATGTTTTGTTGAGTCCTGGGAGGTTCATATTTGACAGATCTCCTAGAATTGTATTGGTTCCTAGGGTACGTGTGACATTCTACAACTTTTTGAGGCCTCAAAAATCTATCGCAACAAAAAGGGGGATAACCACTTGGTCGGGACCTTAAGACAATTCCTTTTCCGTTTGGAATGGTGGCTCCGACTGGATATAATTGGACCAGTTTCCCAAGATTGGTTTTTGTTTGATTGTTGGGTTTCTCTCAAAGGTTTTACATGAAGAATTACTAAAAACTAAAACAAATTTATTCTAACATGCAAAACTTGAAATTGAAACTATTTTAATCTAACCCGAGATAATATTAATTTGATGTGATCTAAAATGATATATATTCAATCTGTGATGATTAAGATCATCACATATTTAATAGAATTATTACTTTGTAAGATGCTCCTTTTTAAAAAATAATTAATCAAAAGAAAATGAGAAAAATATCGCATATATTTGATGACTATATATAAAAACAATAGTGCAACTGATATTTCATATAAAAACAATCGATTTCATATATAGTTCATGAAAGCTCGATTCACAACTAATATTCAAAACAGAACTAACATATATGATAATAGTAGCAGATGTGTACCATCCTGTTCATTTGATCAATGATAATAGGCCACATTCAACTATTATATCAATAAATCATTCAAAGAATACAGAAGTGCATCAACAGTGATCAACAAAATGATATATAACTGAAAAGGCCGTGTTCCATTATTTCATCAAGACATCCACAAAATTACTTACAATTAAGCATTCTTTGCAAATGTTCTCAATAAAATTTTGGACACTTCTCTAAATACATGAGAAGGGTTTAAATACTATACTAATTACTTACAAAAAGTCTACACAAAATATATTATGAGGTGGTTTCAAACAACCTTCCTCATATTTTGTATCTATTTACTACAATTGAAATTATATAAAAACAAACTAACTAATAATCATGTCGGATGATAAGTTACTGCCAGTTGTGCTTTGCTGCTTACAAATGTCTGACATTGGTTATACTTGTGGAGGTTTGCCGAATTATATCTTCATTTGTGCAGCAAATATAGCATCCAGTAAACGCGGCTGTATTCTCTATATAGAGTTTAGAAAACAGTTCAGTGTCATGATCTGACTGTGTGGTTTGACTAGTAGCTACCAATATGCCTCCCAATCAGTTTTCTTTAGCTGTATAAGTGCTTCTTCTTTGAGTTGACTGACTTCTTTCCAACTTTGTTCTAAATCTTTGATATCAGGAAAAAAATCGAGATTTCCTTCTTTTATGAGCCTGGAAGTATGTAATATATGATTAATCATTTTGACCATAATCTTTGATATGGCTGTTGCTCTGGCTATGGCCAATTCTACTTGTTTCAATCGTGCATCCCAATCTGTAAGAAGGATATATTTAAAAGTTTCCTTGATCTTTGGGAGACCTAACTTTCTTCCTTCTTCTGAATCTTGCCATTCAATATAATTAGAGAGTTTGGTGTTAAGTTAGTTGAACTCAATTCTTTGATCGATGACTGTGTTTGTTAATTGCTCACTGATTTCAAAGTGTGGAATTATATTTTACATTCGTACAACAAACAGGGTTTTTTGTTTTGAGAGTAAGGCACTTATTGCCAATGCTTATTTTATGAATTCCTCTGCAGTAAGAATTCCTTCATTTTTAATAAGATCTTCTCTCAACTGTTCAATCAGTGAATTTTTGCTAGATAAGTCATTTTCATGACTTATCTTAAGCATCTCCATCTCTTGTTGTACTCTGAGAAGTTGCTATTCCACTTTCTGATTTAAAATTTTTCTTTCTTCATCTAGCTGTTGTTGTAGTTCCATGATTTGGACATCCTTTTCTTCGATCAAAATAGATATTTTTGTTTCCTTATCAATTGTCGTAGTGGTGTATGCACCAGAGAATTGAGATAGTTGAGTTAAATTTTCAATTGGATTTGATGGAGTATCTTTCCATACTACTTCCATAACTTCATTCCCTGGGGGTGTTTCAATCCTCCTTCTTTTCCTCTATTTTCTTACAACAAATTTATGAAGAGGGCTATAGAACACATCCAGTGGCGAAATATCAGTCACTTTGAGGATAATCTCATTAGTCATATTTGCGGGAATGATTTCTGTGTCTTGGGAGATTATCTCTAGAGTTTCAATGATTTACTTTGTTGAAACTATTTGTTCATGTGGAGTCTGGAATGCTATATTTTTCTGTGATGATGATGCCTTTGGGGTATTTGGTAATGCATCATTGAATGAAGTACATATTTTATCTAATTCACTTTGATTTTGTGAATCTAATTTTTCTGCTCTGATTTCTTGAATTGCTTTAATAGTATAACTGGTAATCAAAACATCCTGTAGGATCCGTCTGAGTCTTTGTTCTCTGAATTCATTGAACTTCTATATTTCATTGGGATTCAGATTCAATTTGACAAAATTTAGGATTTCTTCAAAAGTACCTATAGATTGAAAAATATCTTCAAACCTGTCTTCAATGTGTACAATAGGTTTGAGTTTGACTGACATAGTGAATTTGTTAGCAATCCTTTCTTGGTCGAACTGCCTGGAGGGTAAAACAGAGAGCTTCAACAACTCAATCTCCTGACATTGTTTTAATGCGTGATTAAAATTGTTGAGAGTGAATGAACCACATGAAACTGGAAAAATTGGCCATAAAGACTTTTTACTATCTTTCAAAGATTTAGTGAGTCCATTACCAATAGTTTGGTAAGTGACTTCTCTTGCCATCAACTTATCTAAAACATATAAAGGAAGAATGTGCGGGGAAGCAGGGCTTTCAAAAATTCTGATATATGAGAATGTTTCTTCAAAAAAACATTTGCCTATCATCTGAAGGTCTGCAAGGGCTTCCTTAGTGAACCTAGGGCTCACTGTGTCAAACATAAATTGGTGCAATGGTAATACAACTCCATATCACAACCTACGAAAATGCGATGCATAATTATGTTCCCATATCTCCTTATGACTCAAATGTATATGGGTAGGGTCTTCAGGAGTCCATTTCCATCCCATAACTGGAAAGTTGGTAGAAAAACAGATGGCATAAAAAATATAGGCACTCATAAAAAATTAGGGAACAGATTTGGGGAAGAAGTTCTGGTTTTGAGATATTCATTAATTGCCTTGACTAGATTATCAGAGAGAATAGTCTACCAATTCACTATGAGGGAATTAACAGATATGTCAATTAGGGGAAGCCAATTTATGGAGGACTTGGTATTATCAAATAAACCATATAACCTGCATAGCATTCCTTCTGCGAAATTATAAGGGTTTGCTAATGACGCAATAGGATACATACCAGTTTTCTCATATTTGAACTTGATGTCTAATTTCCTCCAATATTGAATTTCCTTGAATGGGTCTTCATTCTTCTTAGAAAACTTTGCAACAAATTGGCTGTTGTAGGTGTCTTGCGAGTCGGCTAGCTTATACATGATTTTCGGATCTTCAGGTCTGAAAGAACCTAGAATATCATTCTTGCAGGTTCTTAGCTGTCTGTCTTTGATCATTGATTTGTCAAGCACCCACCTAATCATGTCAGTAAATGGAGGAAGAGTAGCTCTTGCTGCTATCCTATGGAGGAAAGAGCATGCAATATCTTTGAATTGTAAATTTGAGGGTGTTGCAACATCAACGGTCGCCATGACTTCCACTACTTTTGGCTCTTAATCTTCAAGTATAGTGTAAATAAATTGGCATTTAGCAACTCCTCCATTAGCAGTGTAGATAATATCAGAGACTATAGGCATCATTCCTGCTTGTTTGAATTCTGCAACAATCTATTTGTCGTGCTTTTGGATCACTTTGCGGATAGACATATCTTGAAAGGAAATCCCTATTAAAGACAAAATAAATGATTAAGTGATGGAAGATCTATTGAAATGAACTATTTTGAAAGAAAAAATCCAGGAAACAACTATATCATTAATTGATCATGACGCTTCCATAATTGTTTACATTGGGATGATAAAATCCAATTAATACTTTCTGACATGATTAATTTTTACGTAAAACCTTTATTCAAACTTTTCAAATCAATCGCATCGCTTCCTTTGAACCTGTCTCAATCAGTGTATTTCCTTTTGTTTATGCGATATGCGATTTCACGATATCGCGAAATCGCAAAATCGCATTATCGCAGCATCGCAATATCACAATATCGCAATCTCGCAATATCTGAGTTTTATCAAGAATGCCTTAAAGTTTTACAATGTAGATTTGTGATATACGATTTATAATATCACATGCGAAATTTCAATTGGCGATCGCAAAATCAGAATTTCATATTTTATTGTTTTAACTAAGAAAACATTTGTGCGAAAATGCGATTTTTGAAGAGAATGTTTTTATTAAAACTAAAAGCAGTGATGTTTTTTGGATTTTTGATTTTTATTAAAAACAAAAATATTTTTCTAAGAAGCGTTCCTATTTCTTATTTATCAAAGTTCTAGATTATTTTGAAAAATAAAAATGGGGGGGAGTTGTCGCATAGCACAACAATTGTCGATTCACTTGGGAGAACCAGATATCTCTTATTGGTTTATTTTGATATTTCTAAACATTCAAAATAAGGAAAAGATGTAAGAATAAAAATAATATGGTTCATGAATGAAACAATATTTTTTCAGAATATAATCTATTTACCTATCTCATTTCCTCTAAATTAACTCCTTCAGTGATAATATATAGATATCTATATCATTCAGTAGTTAGATTTAAAAAGATAAAGTAGGTTTTCTCTAAAATTGGTTTCATATATTTTTACTCATTTATCACAGATAGAGCCACTGTCACCAACAGGCGTTTATATCCTCGACAAGGTTATCTTTTAACCAATAATGATTCATGGTCCCATCTGAATTTGATTTCTTATTTTCAAAATATAATTATGATAGATCATTAAATTTCTTTTTCTTGATACATTTCCAAAATCATTTCCCAGGTTTGGTGGCTTGATAATGACAATGTCATTCACTAGTAGTAATTTAGACTGAACAAGTTGGCTCGTGATGAGACCCCTTATCTATTCATTTTTTATAATCATATAGCTATTACCTTGTTATAGTATGCAGTTTTTGGTTATATCAGTCTATATTATTTTTCTATGATCATGATAAACAAGCTCATGATGAGACTTATTTTCTTTTGAATTTGTTCATTATATATATATATATATATATATATATATATATATATATATATATATATATATATATAAAGAAGAAATTTTATCAGGTGGGATGAATCATTAGCTCGTTTAAGAGTTATGGATGATAATTATAGAGTTGGTAGATACCTTTTTGTAGAGAATCCTTGCTATTCCTTTTTTGAATGATACATAATAACTATATTTTATGATATCTAAAATCTTTTTCAGAAATAAAATGCCTTCAGTAAATTTCAAATTATTTTAAAAAAATAATGTTTATTCATTTCTCATAATTATAGTCATCTTTTTTTTTCTTTACTTATTTATAGAAGCAAAAGATCGAAATAATTTATTAGAAATTTGAAAATTTGAATAAACCAATGATGATGCTATTTTCAAATTTTATTTTCCTAAGAAAAAATAAAATTTAAAGGCTTGATTTCCTAAGAGAAATATTTTTTGAGAATTTGACCATTTATAGGTAATGAGTCTTTTCTACCTGATATGTCTTGCAACAAAAAGGTGGATAAGCCTATTTTTTCGATAATTTGAAATGAACCAAGCCATAATCTTTGGAATTTGGTATTCTTACCTTTTTCCTCATGTACCTTATCCCATTTTAAAACAAGATCTCCTATTTCAAAAAATTTTGAACTAGTGGATGACGTATCAAATGAGGTTTTCACTATTTGTTGATGATGAGCATGTATAGCTTTAGCTTTTTCTCTCTATTCTTCCATTTTAAGAATTTGATCTTGTCTAAGTTGAAGGGAAGATGAAGGATTTTCATCAATAAACTGCACTAAAGTGAATGATATTATTGTTATGTTTGTCAGTAGAATTGCTTCTTTCCCAAAAACTAACATAAATGGAGAAGTGCCTATTGAAGCTTTTTGGGTAATTCTATCTGCCCAAAGAGCAAACAATAGTGCTTTGTGCCAATTTTTATGATTTTGTTCTATAGTTCTTTTGATGATTCTAATGAGGTTTTTATCTGTAGATTCAGCTAATCCATTACCCTGTGGATAATAATTATCTGAGTATATTAATTCAAAACCTCTTTTCAAAGCAAATTCTATCATGGCATTTCTGGAAAATTAAGATGCATTATCAAATATCAAAGCTGTTGGGAGACCAAACCTGGTGATTATGAACTGATCAATAAAATATGTAATACTTTGTGTATTAACCACCTTTAATGGGATAGCTTCTACCCATTTTTTGAAATAATCTGTTGCAGTTACAATATACTTATGTTGTTTAGAAGAGTTTTGAGTTATTTCACCTATAATACCTAACCCCCATTGTTCAAATGTTTGTTCGATATTTACTGGTTGTAATGAAAATGTTGCTTTCCTTTCTCTTCCTGCTGCAGTTTGACACACTTTGCACTTTCTTGCTTATTCATGTGCATCTTTAAATAGAGTTGGCCAATAGTAGCCAACATGTAGTATTTTATGAGCTGTGGTGTTTCCTCCGAAATGACCTCCAGCTGGTCCATCATGTAATTCCTGCATTACTTTTTCAGCTTCAGTTTTTTCTAAACATCTTAATAATACAGAATCATAATTCTTCCTAAATAACATATCATCTATAATTTTATATTTATTTTCTTTAAGTCTCATAGCACACTTTGCTATGTGATTGAGATACAATGGAGCATATCCGTTTTTCAAGAAAAAATTTAGATCAGCATATTGTGATTGAAAATCGTTTAGGCTTACCTCGGAAAGTTGCATTTCACTTGATTGGTCTTCTTTTGTTGATGTATGAGAAGCTCCAGTTAAAATTTTTCAAAGGCCTTGTCCTTTAAAAATTTTATATGTATTTCTACATCATATTCTTGAAGTGCGATAACCCAATTTTCTCTCTTTTCTCCTACTTCTCGTTGGATTAATAATTTCCTTACTGCTGAGTAAGGTACTATTATTTTAGTATGTGTATTTAGGAGAAAGGGTCTAAAATGTTTCAAAGTTTTAAATACAACATAAGCTTGTTTTTCCACAGTTGAATAATTCAACTCGGCACCTTGTAGGTTAGAACTAAAAAACGCAATTGGTGCTTCAATGTTTTGATTGTTTAACTATGTTAAAACTGCTGCATATGATGTGTCGGAAGAAAATGTATATAATATAAATGATTTAAGAAAATCCGGAGTTGTCAAAGAGGGAGCTTCATTGATGGCTTTCTTGATCAACTCAAAAGAATTTCTCTCTTCTTTTCCCCATTTAAAAATTGATTTTTTCTTGATCATTGATTGTAGGGGTAAAATGATTTGCGAAAAATCGGGAACAAATCTCTTTACAAAATTAATTCATCCTAAAAATGATTGCATTGTTTTTTTATTATGTGGTAAAGGGATGTTTTCAATTTCCTGAATTCTATCAGGGTCAATGTGGATTCCATTTTTAGAAACAATGAACCCTAATAATTTACCTTCTGATAAGGCAAAATAACATTTTTTTGGATTCACGGAAATACAAAATTTTCTACATCTTTCAAAAATGTGTTTTAGGTGATTAACATGATTGATTCTATGTTTAGATTAAAAAATAATGTCATCTAAGTATATAACAACTAAGCTATTGATCAGTCCTCTGAAAGCTATATCCATAGAACGTTGAAATGTAGCACCAACATTAATTAACCCAAAAGGCATTTTTTGATATGCATATGTTCCCTAGTTTGTTCTGAATGTTGTCTTTAATCTATCATCCAGATGTACCATAATATTATTATATCCTAAAAGTATGTCGAGGAAAGACATCAATTCGGATCCCACCACTGACTGCAATATCTGTTCCATGGTAGGCAAGGGAAAATTATCTTTTTGGAAAGCTTTATTCAAATTTCTAAAATCTATGCAAATCCTAATGTCTCCATTCTTCTTCCTAACTCGGACCATGTTTGACACCCATTTCGAATGTCTAACAGGAAAAATGATTTTTGCTTTGAGCATTTTATTTAATTCAGATTTAATTTGACTTTCTAAATTCAGGTGGATTTTTCTAAGTTTTTGTTGTACATGCTTATCATATGAGGTCATAGGTATAGTGTGTTGAATTATGGAAGTATCATATGTCTTAAGATCTGAATAAATCCCATGCAAAGATATCTTTATATGTTTTTAATAACTTAATTAACGACGTTATTTCTTCAGGTTCTAAAACCAAGACCTAAATTGATGTTTTGAGGTTTTTCTAATGTACCAAGATTAATCAATTCAAATTTTAGAGTAGAACTCTGTGTTTTTAAATTGGTAGCATTCTTAAACCTATCTTTCAAATCATATAGATCTTCCATTTTGACTACAAATTTAGGAATTGGATTTGAATTTTGTTTATCTTCAATCTATGAATCATGCTCATGTTCGTCTATGATTTGACCTTCATAATCTCTATCTGATGTAAGAAAGTCTACTATATTTTCATCATTATTAAATACTCTCCAATTTGTTACATTGTTAGGAATGGAAGGCCTAAAAATTAACTCAATCAAAAATCTATCTGGACTAAATTCTTCAGATGGTATAAGTCTGGATGCTACAATAGCAAGTAAGTCAGCACTTTCATTTTGTAATCTAGGAACTATTGAGATATTGAATGAAATGAAATGAGAAGTAATATTCTGAGCTAAAGTTTGATAATGTCTTAAATGTCCAGAAATACAATGAATCATATTTCTGACCTATCTAACAATTATTTCAGAATCTCCATATACATGCAAATATTTAAAATTCAATCCTAAGTTTTATACAGACCTTGTATCAGTGCTTCATATTCAACAGTATTATTTGTGAACTAGAACTCGAGTTTGCAAGCTAGAATTATTTTTTCTCCTTGTGGATCAATCAAAACGCAACCTGCTCCTGCACCATCTTCTAATTTTGAACCATCAAATTATAGAGTCCAAAATAAAGACTGTTTTGGAATTTGATTGCTAAAATTAGCACATCTAGAAATATTTGTTTCAGAAAAATTTTCAATTTGAGAAATAATAGTATTTATTGAAAAAGGTGAAACCTGAGCATTAAATGATCCAAGAAATGATTCAGCTGAATAGTTTCCTATGATGTTATTAGTGAAAGCCACATGCTCATTTTCTTCTTCTAAATCAGTAACTGTATGTTTCATGAATTTTTCATGTTCAATTCTGATTTGATTTGGTTTTCCATTATATGGTAACCACATGTGTGACCAATCAGTAGCAAAATATCCATGTAAATTTTCAAACCAATCTCTTCTTAGAATAAGACCATGAAATTTAGGGATATCTGCAACCAAAATATCAATTACTTGTAGTACCTTTGGATTGGATGATAATCTAATAGATACTGACATCATTTATCCAACAAATTCAATTCTTGTTCTATCCAATTAAACTATGTACAACTAACTTTTGAGGAGTGATATTCAATTTTGTACATACCATTCTTGGCATAATTTTTGAAGAAGCTCCAGAATCAATAAGACAATTATGAAAATTTTTGTTAAAAATCTCATAAGTCAAAAGTAAAGGAGGAGTGTGAGAAATAGATCTATCATCAATTAAAACAAGATCATTGGTATTTACTTTATCTGTAGATGATGGAGGTTTTCCCATATATTTGGAAGCTTGTGCTATAACTGGTGGTTGTATAGGCTTTACAGGAATTACTTTGAGTTCTTTGAGAAAAATTTTCTGCTGTTGTTTGAGTTTGGTCATTTCGTGTAATGAAATATTTGCTTTGGTATTTTTCATATCTTCAATTATATTATATTCCAATGTATCTGAAACTATCAAAGTTTTAGAATTTGTATTAGGATCTGCTGGAATAAAGTATGTCTAAACAGTTTTAGATTTTTTGACAGCTATTTTTCCTTAATGGGAAGAGTTTTTTGTTTTTGATTTGATATAGTTTAATTAGAATAAGCTTTACTTCTTGTAGATACAAGCATGGCTTCTCTTTCTTCTTCTAAAGGAAGAATGAAATCCCATAACCCATTAAGTTCAACTTCTTCCTCAAATTCTGATTCTCGTTCAGATGGTGAGGGATCTTCAGTATCTTGATCAGATTCAACATTCAAAATCACATTTGGAGGTTGAGATGTTGAAGAAGGGTTTTTCTTAAATGGAAAAAATTATTTCTTAGAGGCTGAAGTTTCAACAGCCTGTTTCTTTATTTCAATCATATTATTTGAAATATTTTTTAACACTTTTTGAAGACCTTCAAGATCAAATGGATCTTTCGATAATTTCTTTTTAGAATCTTTACTAAATTTCACTTTCTTGGATTTTTTTTCTTCTATTTCTCAGCATTTTTCTAAATCTAGGATTATTTTCTCTACAGAAAGAGCTTCTTTCATGTTATCTAAAAGGGTAGCTTTATTATCTCTATCTATGAAAATAGTTATATTAGAAGGTAAAGAAGAAATATACCATTCGATTTGCACATCAACAACAGGTTTAGAAGAAGTAGGAATTTTGTTTAATAGCTTGTTAAATCTGGAGTTGAAATATTTGATCCTTTCCCCTGAATTTGTTTTGAGATTGGAAAGTGAATTGTTCAAGGATGCAATAGTTCTATCATCTCCAAATTTTCCAAAACTTGCTCAAAAGTTGCCCAATTGGCAATAGATCCTGCTGGAAGTGAAAAGTACCAGGATCCTGCAGATCCTTGTAAAGTATAAGGAAACAATATGACAACGATATCTTCATGAGAAACTCCATTTAGATTCATGGCCAACATAAAATTATTGATGTTTTTTTCAGCAGGAAGACCATCATCAGGATAATATTTAGGTAACCATTTTTCTGGATGATTTGGAAGATGATTTGGATTTTCTATTAATAAAGCACCAAGACTCGTCCAAGGTTGATTTTCCATAATTGGATTTAAAGTTTGTGAAGATATAGAATTATATCAAAAAGTAGGAGGAATGAATGAAGAAATTACAACTGGAACAATACTACTGGTGACAACACTGATTGTTTGAGTAGAGGAAATGGAAGAGTGAGAAGATACAAAGTGGGTAAGAGGATGTAAAGAAGTAACTGAAGGAAAATTTGAGGTAACTTCACTCAATTTATCTGACTTAGACCTGGATACAGATATTTTTTTATGATCTAATTCAATTGGAAATTCAAAAGGCGGAATTCCAAGTTTCTTGCTTTTGGATCTAGTCAATATACCAGTTTCTCTAAATAGAGAAGTAACACTTTCTTTGGAAGTTTATGGGTTAACAGGTTTTTCAGCAGAGATAGATATTCCTTCTAATTTTTAAATTAAGAATGAACTTCAAGAGATTCGGGAGTGAATTCTGAAGTGGATGTTTGACGAAATATTTCAAGAGATGAGGGGGAAGTTTCTACAATTTCTGATTTTTGAGTTGGTGATTTAGAATTTGATAGGGAAGTTGTAGGATGCTTTTTGGGAGATCGACTCTTATGAGGGCTTCTAGTTTGAGGTTTAGATTTATGTGCCATTCATAGTCAGCCCTCCTTCTAGCGCCAAAAATGTTGAGGCCTTAGAAATCTGTAGCTACAACAAGGGGGATAACGACCTGGTTCGGACCATAAGACAGTTCCTTTTCTATTTGGAATGGTGGATCCAACTAGATATAATGGGACCAGTTTCCCAAGATTGGTTTTTATTTGATTTTTGGGTTTCTCTGAAAGGTTTTACATGAATAATTACTAAAAACTAAAACAAATTTATTCTAACATGCAAAACTTTAAATTGAAACTAATTTAATCTTACCCAGGATAATATTAATTTGATGCGATCTAAAATGATATCTATTCAATCTGTGATGATTAAGATCATCACAGATTTAATAGAATTATTACTTTGTAAGATGATCCTTTTGAAAAAATAATTAATAAAAAAAAAATGAGAAACATATCGCATATATTTGATGACTATATATAAAACAAACCAATTCCTATCTTTATAGCGTACAATAATGCAACTGATATTTCAGATAAAAATAGTCAATTTCATATATAGTTCATGAAAGCTGAATTCATCACTAATATTCAAAATAGAACTAACATATATGATAATAGTACCAGATTTGTACCGTCTTGTTCATTTGATCAATGATAATAGGCCACATTCAACTATTATATCAGTAAATCATTCAAAGAAGACAGAAGTGCATCAACAGTGATCAAAAAAATGATATATAACTGAAAATTCCATGTTCCATTATTTCATCAATACATCCACAAACTTACTTATGATTAAGCATTATTTGCAAATGTTATCAATAAAATTCTGGACCCTTCTCCAAATGCATGAGAAGGGTTTAAATACTATACTAATTACTTACAAAAAGATTATACAAAATATCTTATGAAGTGGTTTCAAACAACCTTCCTCATCTTTTGTATCTATTTACTAAAATTGAAATTGTATAAAAACAAACAAACTAATAATCATGCCGGATGATAAGTTACTACCAGTTGTGCTTTGTTGCTCACAAATGTCAGACATCGGTTGTACTTGTGGAGGCTTGCCGAATTCTATCTTCATTTTTGCAGCAAATATAACATCCAGTAAACTCTTTTGTATTCTCTGTATAGAGTTTAGAAAACAGTTCAGTGTCATGATCTGACTATGTGGTTTGACTAGTAGCTGCCAGTATGCCTCCCAATCAGTTTTCTTTAGCTGTATAAGTGCTTCTTCCTTGAGTTGACTGCTTCTTTCCAACTTTGTTCTAAATCTTTGATATCTGGAACATATTTTAGATTTCCTTATTTTATAATCCCAGAAGTATGTAATATATGATTAATCATTTTGACGATATTCTTTGATATGCTTGCTGCTCTGGCTATGGCCAATTCTGCTTGTTTCAATCATGCATCCCAGTCTGTAAAAAGGATATCTTTAAAAATTTCCTTGATCTTTGGGAGACCTGATTTTATTATTTCTTCTGAATCTTACCATTCAATATAATTAGAGACTTTGGTGTTAAGTTCGTTGAACTCAATTCTTTGATCGATGACTGTGTTTGTTAATTATTCACTGATTTCAAGGTGTGGAATTATATTTGATATTTTTACAACAAATGTAATGTTCCAAATTTTTGCAAATAAATTGGAACATTAATTTTTTCTCATATTATCTAGGAGATAAATAAAATGGGTGAGGAGACCCATTTGCATAAATAAAATTCCACATGAAGTGAGAAGGGATCTATGGAGTAGCCATTTTTGCACCTCCTAGTGTGAAAAGGGGGCAAGCACATGAGGATGAGGCCATGTTGACCAAGTCAACAATGCAACACAAGAGGGTGTAGCTTTCTTGGGAAGACAGCGTAGTTAAAGAGGGAAGAATATTCCTTGTGGGAGAAACCCTAATTGGGTGGGGTCCATGGCATAGAGGCATCATATTGCATATAATGAGGATGAGGAAGCCATAAAGATTATTATTGAATATTTGGACTTAGAGTCTATTTGCAATCTCCAGTTGTTCAGCTGAATTGCAGTGCCTTTGGCATGAGGGATTCCTGTTTAGGAGTTCCTCTCCTCTCTTGAGTAGCTCAAGGAGGATTGCTCTTCATTTCTCCATATTCAAGCATTTGGCCATAGCCACTTCTTCATCTACAGTGCAGTCACTGGGTTGTGTTGCAGGTGTTGCTGTGGAGGAGATTCCACAACACCATTCCTTGGATCATTTCTCATAGGAAGGAGTTCCTATTCTTTGGGAGGATCAACAAGGAGGGTTTCTAGAGCTGATTTGCATATTTTGGCAGAAGGCCAAGCTTCTCCCACCTTCATCAATGCAGTCCCTTCCATAGATTGCGTTATCTCAGAGTTTTTCTGCAGTGGGGGTTGCTCCACCATTTTGGAGGTAGAGATTTCTTGTGCCAAGATCATCATTGTACTCAAGGAATCCATTGGAGGAGATTGTTTCAGTTTGCAAGCCATATTCATTCTCCTCCTTCTATTGTATATTTTGAGTTGCTGCTGCTACCCAGCAACTCCAAGATTATTGTATTTTCATATTTTGTACATGTATTGTAGCCAATCCTTATAAGGATTGTGCATCAGTGTTATAGTAATGTTTTCAGGGGTTGAGAGCATGCTCCCCCTCATTTCTTGATCTATTATTGTAATATCATTTTATTACCATTTTACATGTTGCAGTGTCTCCATGTTACTATGTAGTCATAGCTAGGGTTCATTTGTGTAGCTGTGTTTATGTCATGATTATTGTACTTCTTCCTTGAGGATTTCTATTGTTCATCTTGAGCATCATTTCCCTCAAGATTTTCTATACATTTGCAGCTGCTATTATTTCAATAAAATGGCTATGAGTTCTCCAAAATTTTTTGAAGTTTGAGCAAGTTACTCTTCATGCTTATGTTTTGCATATTGTTGTAGCTCATTCCCTTGAGTAAGATCTTCCTGAGGAAGAAATATTTGCATAGCTATAGGCAAAGTCTGAGGAAGGACCAGATAACCTCCTGTTCTCATCCTCTCTTTAGAGGTGAAATAACTGGTAAAAGCCCTCTCAGTCAATCTCTGACATAGCCTTGTTCATATTTCCGACAAAGGAACATTTTAGTGGTGAAAAAGCTTCTGATTTCCATTTCGGGATATTACAACAAACAAGTTTTGTTGTTTTGAGAGTAAGGCACTTAATGCCGATGCTTCTTTTATGAATTCCTCTGCAATAGGAATTCCTTCATTTTTAATAAAATATTCTCTCAACTGTTCAATAAGTGAATTTTTGATAGATAATTCATTTTCATGACTTATATTAAGCATCTCCATCTCCTGCTGTACTCTAAGAATTTGTAGTTCCACTTTCTGATTTAATATTTTTCTTTCTTCATCTAGTTGTTGTTTAGTTCCATGATTTTGACATCCTTTTCTTGGATCAAAATCGATACTTTTGTTGCCTTATCAATTGTCGCAGTGGTGTATGCACCAGAAAATTGAGATAGCCGAGTGAAATTTTCAATCAGATTTGATGGAGTATCTTTCCATACTACTTCCATAACTTCATTCCCCGAGGGTGTTCCAATCCTCTTTAGTTTCCTTTGTTTTCTTACTACAACTATGAAGAGGGATGTAGAACACATCCAGTGGGTGAATATCAATCACTTTGAGGATAATCTCATCAGTCAGATTTGTAGGAATGATTTATGTGTCTTGGGAGATTATCTCCGAAGTTTCAATGATTTCCTTTGTTGAAACTATTTGTTCCCGTGGAGTCTGGAATGCTGTATTTTTCTGTGATGATGATGCCTCTAGAGTATTTGGTAATGCATTGCTGAATGAAGTACATATTTTATCTAATTCACTTTGATTTCGTGAATCTGATTTTTCTGCTCCGATTTCTTGAATTGCTTTAATCGTATAACTGGTAATCAAAACATCATGTGGGATCCGTCTAAGTATTTTTTCTCTGAATTCATTGAACTTCTGTATTTCTTCAGGATTCAGGTTCAATTTGACAAAATTTAGGATTTCTTCAAAAGTACCAGTAGATTGCAAAATATCTTCAAACCTATCTTCAGTGTGTACAATAGGTTTGAGTTTGACTGACATAGTGAATTTGTTAGCAATCCTTTCTGTGTTGAACTGCCTAGAGGGTAAAACGGGGAGCTTCAACAGCTCAATCTTCTAACATTCTTTTAATGCATGATTAAAATTTCTATGTGTGAATGAACCACATGAAACTGGAAAACTTGGCCATAAAGACTTTTTACTATCTTTCAAAGATTTAGTGAGTCAATTACCAACAGTTTGGTAAGCGACTTCTCTTGACATCAACTTACCTAAAACATATAAAGGAAGAATGTGCGGGGAAGAAAAGTTTCCAAAAATTCTAATATCTGAGAATGTTTCTTCATCAAAACATCTGCCTATCATCTGAAGGTCTATAAGGGCTTCCTTAGTGAACCTAGGGCTCAATGTGTCAAACATAAATTGGTGCAACGGTAATACAACTCCATAGCACATCCTATGAAAATGTGGTGCATAATTATGTTCCCATATCTCCTTATGACTCAAACGTGTAGGGGTAGGGTCTTCAGGATTCCATTTCCATCCCATAACTGGAAATTTGGTAGAAAAACAGATGGCATCAAAAATATAGGCACTCATAAAAAATTGGGGAACAGATTTGGGGGAAGAAGTTCTTGTTTGGTGATATTCATTAATTGCCTTGACTAGATTATCAAAGAGAATAATAGACCAATTCATTATGAGGGAATTAATATATGCGTCAATTAGGGGAAGCCAATTTATGGAGAACTTGGTATTATCGGGTAAACCATATAACCTGCATAGCATTCCTACTGCGAAATTATAAGGGTTTGCTAATCACGCGATAAGATACATACCAGTTTTCTCATATTTGAACTTGTTGTCTAATTTCCTCCAATCTTGAATTGCCTTGAATGGGTCTTCGTTCTTCCTAGCAAACTTTGCAACAAACTGATTGTTGTAGGTGTTTTGCGAGTCGGGCGGCTTATACATGATTTTCAGATCTTCAGGTCTGAAAGAACCTAGAATCTCATCCTTACAAGTTCTTAACTGTCTATCTTTGATCATTGATTTGTCAAGCACCCACCTAATAATGTCAATATATGGAAGAAGAGTAGCTCTTGCTACTATCCTATGGAGGAAAGAGCATGCAATATCATTGAATTGTAAATTTGACGGTGTTGCATCATCAGCGATTGTCGTGACTTCCACTACTTCTGGCTCTTCAGCTTCAAGTATAGTGTAAATAAATTGCCATTTAGTAGCTCCTCCATCAGTAGTGCATACAGTATCAAAGACTATATGTGCCATTCCTGTTTGTTTGAATTCTGCAACAATCGGTTTGTTGTGCTTTTGGATCACTTTGCAGATAGACATATCTTGAAAGGAAATCCCTATTAAAGACAGAATAAATAATTAAGTGATGGAAGATCTATTGAAATGATCTATTTTGAAAGAAAAAATCTGGGAAACAGCTATATTATTAATTGATCATGAGGTTTCCATAACTGTTTACATTGGGATGATAAAATCCAATTAATACTTTCTGACATGATTAAATTTTACGTAAAACCTTTATTCAAACTTGTCAAATCAATTGCATCGTATACTTTGAACCTATCTCAATGAAGTGTATTACCTTTTTTTTATGCGATATGTGATTTCGCGATATCACGAAATCGCAAAATCGCAATATCACAATCTCGTAATATCATAGTTTTATTAAGAATGGCTTAAAGTTTTACAATGCAGATTTGCGATATGCGATTTATAATATCGCATGCGAAATTTCAATTCAGCGATCACAAAATCTGGATTTCGCAGTTTATTTTTTTAACTAGGAAATCATTTGTGCGAAAATGCGATTTGCGATGAGAATGTTTTTATTAAAACTAAAAGCGGTGATGTTTTGTGGATTTTTTATTTTTATTAAAAACAAAAATATTTTTCTAAGAATGGTCCCTATTTCTTATTTGTCAAAGGTATAGATTATTTTGAAAAATAAAAATGGGGGGGAGTTGTCACATAGCACAACAGGGCTTTATGACCAAATGTTCCACATGAATAACAATAGCCATGAAAAATATGCTAGTACCTCGATGGAAATCTTCATCAGGAAATTGTGTTCCAAGGTTGTTCTTGCGAATCTTGTCCAGTGAAGTCTACATGCTTGTTAGATCTCATAGGTTCATTGTATTTTGTTGTAGAAGGTCCTACTTCTTCTTCTTTGTAACCAAGGCCAGTTGTGTCGTTGTAAGATCGTTGATTGTTGATGAGTTCTTCCAATTCCCTTGATTTTTTGGCATAGTTTTGGACAATTTTTCCCTTCTTCACTTCCTTACGCAACGAGACTAATTTGACTTCTAATGCATCCCTTTCTTGGTTGCTTTCTTCCAACTTACTTTGAAGTGACTCTTCAATACATTTTTTTTCTTCAACTTTAATTTTGAGACCTTCAACTTGTTCTTCAAGAGTATTGGAACGGATCTTCTCAGCCCTGAGCTCTTTTATAAGCCTGATTTCCTCCTTACAAAATTCTTCTATGGTCAAATGTTCTTCTTTGTTTTTTGATACCTCTTGTTTATTTTCATTTTCCATAAAAAATACTCTCTCATTGGCTTCTTCTTCATTGTCATTGTCTTCATCGAATGATGAGTTATCTTCTTTAGAGAGAAAGTTCATTTTGAATCCTTTCTTCTTGCCTTGCTTGTTGAATTTCTTAAAGCCTTTATTTCCTTTTGAGTTGCCATCACTTATATTCGGACATTTTGCTGTGAAACTCCCAACCTCACCACTGCCGAATTATACCAATGGAAGTTTACCTTTTAATTTTCCCTTACCAATTTTTAGTTTTCTCATAAGGTAAGTATATTCTCCATGTGAAAGACCTTCTTCATCATCTTCCTTTTCTTCACACTTGTAGTTGCAGGTATTTACCTTTGAAGTTTGTTTTTCCTTATTGGTTTTCTTAGATGCAAAGAATGTAGTTTCTAGATGCGAAGTACCCTCTTCTTCATCAAGTCTCATTTCATATGCTATGAGAACTCCATGTAATTCCTCTTTGCTGAGTTTGTCCAAATTTGCACTGTATTCTAAGACCGATACCTTTGGGTTGAATCTTCTTGGTAACGTTCTAAGAATCTTTCGTACTATTGTCTTCTCATCAACAGGCTCTCCCAATCCTTCCAGAGTGTTTGTTATTTCATCAACGTGTTGGAAGTATGCATCAATGTTGTCATCTTATTTCATTTTGAGTTTCTCAAATTTTGCTCTATAGATTTTTAAGCTTTTCTTCTTTGACATTTGAGTCACCTGCATATATATTCTCAAGCCTATCCCATACATTTTTGGTAGTTTTACAACCCAACACCTTATGATAATCATATTCAATAAGTCCAGTGATAATAATATTCTTTGTTTTTGCATCATTTACCAAATTCTTATTACCTTGTTCATTCGTGATTCGTGTAAAGCCATTTTGAATAGTGTCCCATACTTTGTAACCTTGCACCAAGAGATAGACCTCCATTATTCCTTTCCAGAGTGCATAATTATTTTCATTGAACAAAGGTACACCATTCTTGGTATGCTCCATGACCTCGTTCCAGCTGTTAAACTATTATTGAAGGAACCAAGCTCTGATACCAATTGTTGGAAATACTGAGAGGGGTGGTGAATCAGTATTCCTTTCAATTAGTATTATTATTAATCTTTTCAGAGCATTATTTAATATTCAATTATTATCAGTGTCTATACAATGATAACAGTAAACAAAAGGAACACAAATGCACAATTTTTAAGGTGGAAACCTCCTTCGGGACAAAAACCACTTGAATGCTTTTTTAATAATTCTTTAATCTTTATCTCCAATTGAAAAGAAAGCTCCAACTTTCTAGAATATAGAAAATCATTCTTCTCCAGCTCCGACTGGATGGATGCTCCAATGCCCAAGAGCCTTCAGTAGTCAACTAGATGGATGCCCCAACACCTAATGAGCTACAACTCACCCTAGCACCAGCCTACCACCCTAAAATTTTCACAGGCTTGAACCTGTTGGTGACTTCATGCACTAGCCTAGCACCACAATACCACCCTATAAAAGAATAAAAGAAGAATGGACTCCCGTATCAGGGAAAATGGTCCACTTAACAATGATATATAATGATGTAGAAGAAGAAGAGACACTAGATCATAACCCCAACTATGACACAACCACCTAATGATGATCCTAGACCTCTCAACATTGTCTCTTCAACCCTTGGAAGATAAACACTTGTACAACTTTTACAATGACTTGATACAGTTATACCTTTACAATGACTGTATGCAGTGCTACACAATTGAAGACATGTGGTGAACTTCTTGCTATTGTTCTACACCTTGATTTATGATATTGTCATGCTACCCTTTCTCACTCTTTAGAACATTAGATCATGCATTGAGTCTTATCTTGATGAGTATATAATACCTACAAAAATTCTTCAAGGAAATACCCATGACATGATAATAGAAAAACTTACCTCATCCTACAGAGCATATGTCAGTGCTAAACAAAAACAAAAAATTAGAATAAAAAGAACCTAATGTAATTAAGAGATGAAGATGCATATACAGAATATACTTACCTGAAACTTACCTCTGCTGCATCATTTTGCTACACCTTTCTTTGCTTTGCTGCCCTAGAAAGACTGGTCCTTTGTAGCCCTTGACAACACATGATCTAACTTTTTCTTTCCTTCTAGGAGCTCGATATTGAATCTGATGTATCTCTATGATTTAATATCCCAAATATGTGATCTTCGGTCCTATAGTATCCCTCTGAGTCTTCTTTCTAATGTCACAGGTCTGACCCGTTTTGGATTCTTCAAGTCAAATTTATGCCCAATCACTCATAATGACCTAATTATGGACTAGTTTAGTAGAGCGAACTTGTATGACATGCCACGTGTCACAGTTTCCTCCTTCAGATTTGAAATTTATAAATAGAAAACTATATTCCATGCACTATTGACCAATTTTTATAGAATTTCAAATATCTTCTCAAAGAAAGGGTTAGGATGATTTTCCCAAGGCCGCCTCTTTGAGATGAAATTCTGAACCCTGCAAAAATGCTAACTTCCATAGACCATGTCTCCAAAAATATAGCGAACCAATATCTGAATTTGGGGCACGAGACTCACCAGGATTTCACCCAAGTGGGTTTTTTGTTTCATCATCAGAAGCTTTGCATAAGAAAAGTTATAGCGAAAATTCCACAATGACCTGTTTTTTTAGTAGCAAAATCCTTACATGAGGAGGATATGAGGGTCACAATTTATATAAATGCTTATGTTAAGAGGGTCTTCACCAAGTGAAAATTGGAGGGATTTTAGCAGCTTAAATATTTATTAATTATTGACTATTCAATGACCACAACCAATTATTAGTGTCATACCACAACCCCATGGGGTTTTATCCCACTAACTAGGGTTACTAACATCAAACACGAATATATATCAAATCGTGAATAATTATGTGGTGTGCCATATATAAATGGAGACATATTGATAGGTATAAACCATTCCAAATATCCTTGACTCAGAATAGAGTAATTTTTCAAGTCAAAATTCCCATGCAATATTGGGGTAGCCCCTAGTGCTGCTTGGGTTGACATTAATGATAACCACTGATCAACAGTTTTACCTCTAAATCTACCTGTCTTAGGCATGGACATGCTTAGCTTTTATTTTTAAGTGGGAACAAGCCCCTTAAGGCTTCAGTATGCTTCCACCTTTTTAGGAAGGGTTTAGCTGAGTAGGTAGTCTGAGTTTTTGCAGTGCTTTCAACCATTGTTTAGGGTATGATCCATATTTATTTCAAATCCATTTAGATCGGTTATTATCTCATCTGAAACTACCTCTTGAGTCCTATTTGACCTCTCCCTTAGGGTCCCTCTTGTTTCCCTTAGGGTTTTAACCTGTCGCCTCCCATTTTGCAGAATTTTTCCCTTTGATTTCTTGTTTTTTTTTGCACCTATTTTCAATAGATCTAAGTCATTAAATCCCTGTCCCTTGGAAATTATATCTTTTGGCCATCTTGTGTGTTTTTAGTTAATTTTTGCCACCTCTTAGAACAATTTTTTGGGATCCCTTCTTTTTGGGTTGAATTTATGCATCTTTAGTTGTTTATTTTGCTATTGTTTCAGTTTTATTTACAGTTATACAACATTTTATTATTTTTATGTATACACAAATATCTGGGATTAATTAAAATTAACACACATATTTCACACACGCACACCTAAAGTGAAAAGCGCTTGGTTTACACCGCCAAGCCAAGAAATAAACATCATAATTAATTTATTTGCCCCTCTGCACCTTTGTTTATCTCTCTTCATTATTGGGTTACTTGTGTCTTGCGATCATTATGCCCCCAAGGATTTTATCCTGGAGACTCCTAGGCCTTCATCCTCAGTTTCTGTTATGAATGCTTACTCCACCTCGTAGACGTCGAGTTAGTCCTCCACTGAGTCCCTATATCGACTCTGATTCTGGTCCATCGGGCCCTCCCTTTGATTTTGAACCCGGTTCTCCTCTACCTCATTCTCCCACCATGTCAGGTGCCAATGTAGGTGTTGGTCCTCAAGCTCGTGGTAGCCTCGGTCCTAAATCTGGAGCTGCTAGTAGTGGAACCACTAATGGAATCATCTCGACTACTCCCTTGCTACCTTTTATGGCAGGTTTTAGCTTCCCCAGTTTCCTCCAGTTAATTAACAACCCTATACACCATGATCCAGGTGGACTTGTTATGCCAAATAAGCTTCCTTCTGACATCCCTAAGTTCGAAGGAAATGCTGTATATGACCCTAATAATCATGTCTGCTCCTTTCACATGTCGTGTTCATCCAATTATATCACTGATGACTCTATCTGTCTTCGGTTATTCTAGCGTACGCTCACTAGAGACACTGCAAAGTGGTATTCCAAATAGGCTTCTGCCTCTCATTCCACTTTTGTGACTCTTGCTAAAGTGTTTCTATCCTACTTCTAGTTACCTCTCTGATATGATACTGGTACCGAGTTGTTGACCACATTCCATCAAACTTCTACGACTCAACTTTCTGACCATGTCCAAGAATGGCGTAGAAGGAGGAGCTTATGTCGAGCTTCCACATTCGACGACTGTGCCTAGATGGATTGGTTTCTCAGAACACTTTTTACCTCTATTGTTAAATATTTTTCATCACACTTCCTCAGAAAGAGGAATAAGCTCTCCAAATCACGTTGAAATATGACTTGATCTATGCCCAATCTGGTTATGTTTATACCATCTTACTGGATCTTCCTAGACCTAGTGGTGCCAACGCACCGGGGGCATCTCACACTGTCGATGGTATCGTTGGATCAATTTCACATATTATTACTCATCCTCCATTGGGTAATGGTTTCCCTCATGGATGGGTTTTCTCCTCTAGCACTTATCCCCCTCTCAACAACATGTATCCAAGACAAAGCACATTTTCCCCATTGCATCAACTGATGCCAGGGCCTGCAGATGCTCAACCTATTTACCCCAATGTTGTTCAACCTCCTTTCTATCCTTATCAACAAACCGGTGCTCCAACCCCTTTGACATTAGCACCCCAACCTCCTATGCCTTCTCTTAGTATCCTATAATCTACAGGATCTCAAGGCGACTGATTATTTTTCTTCAGGTTTTTCATATTGAGAATAATGTTCCATGACTGTCATTTATTTCCTATTAGGCATTGCTGGTAAAAAAAGACAAAGAATAGCTTCTCTTAGTTTTGGAAATCCCTTTACAGGCATGTGGAAGAAATACTTTGAAAAAGACTTTAGAACTTATCGTAGTTCTAAGACATGGCTAACTACTTCATTCTCCATATAGGCTAAGCTAAGCCTAAATATATTATTCAACGCTTATCCATCTCATTAAGGCTTCAAAACTCTAATATAAGCTTTTCAAAATTTATATTACCATCTTCCATATGTTTATGATATAAGGCATGTTCCTTCCATTCATCCTCTCATCACATCATAGGAATCACCATCATTTCCTCGCCCATATTAAACCCCCCACTTTGCATCCAATAGCCAATATTATTCCCCCCCCACCCCTCCCCCACTGTTTGAACTTTACTGTTGGGGGCTCCGAAATGAATGGTTTTGATCACCATTCCTCCACCCACATGGAAATTGAGGGTTAATTCGCAACCCCCCGCCCCCACACTCCCCCCTCCCCGGCTACACAATACCGCTAGCCAAATATACCGCCCTCCGAAATCCGGTCTCAGGATTTTTGCAGGATAAACACAACACTAATGAATTTTATTGTCAATATTGAATTAAAATCATCCTCCACTTCAATTTCTTCATGGATAAGGATGGAAATATGGATGATTCAGCTCCATCTTCACCTTCATCTCCTCCCTCTCTCTTGAGGGTTAATTATAATTTTAATGAGCATGTATAAGGAGGTCTTTGAATTTCCCGAGTTTCAGAACGATTTGAAACACCAAAAATCGGTGTCGCTTCCAGTGGAATGTATCTGTAAATTTTGTAGCACACGCAAGGAATGGGATGCTATCCTTTTATCAACCAAATTCATAAGTAAATGCACCTTCCAACAGTATGTTGTGGCTAGCTCTGCAAAACACCCAATTCAAAAATGCCTAATTATTTGCTTTACGGTTTCTTCAAACAGAGATGGAATATGAGTTCTTCTTTTCCTTCCTAAGGAAAAGAGAAATACAATTCGCTTGTCATGGGTCTGTAGCAGGCTTGTTCTCGGTGGGAAATTTTCCACAATTTTTTGTTACCAATCCTCTCACAAGAAATTCAATAAAACTTCCCCCACTATCATCCATATAGTCAATTAGAAGCATAGGCATCATCGAAAGGGAGGAATACGGTCGAGAGACATGAAAAGTTGTGGCAGTAAGGCCAACCGTATGATCAGAAAGGCTATATAGTAGAAATCTATGATTCCAGTGACAGGTCATGGTGTATTGCAGGATACATGCCCAAGTATTTGTGGGTAGTGTGGGCGTAGATGGGAATGGAGTTTCTCTTTTGCGATGGTGCTTTATATTTTTTTACGATGGCTAGTGGGTATAATGGCTTTCAACATCATAAATGGAACTTCCTTTTGTACACCCTTGCCAGTACTGGCCAAGAAGAAAAACACATTTTCCCTTACCTTCTCACCCAAGGGTCGCGAGTTCTAGTTACAAGTGGTAATAATATTCTAAATTAAAAAAAAAAGATAGTTGCCGGTTTTTTCCATAATTAAAGCCATCATCAAAATAGTGGTCGATGATAAATAGCAACATTTAAGGATTCCATATCAAAAGAGATTTGACCAAAAAATCTTCATAACTCAAAAAAATTTACAATTTGATTTGATTCTAGAAGGGTGTTTTTTCCCATTGTCCACAATCAGAGACATTAACTTAAAAAATGTACAATAGGCAAAAAGGATGAAATTTAAAATTCTAATAGAGGTTTTTGACTGGCATGGGGAAATTAACAATAACCTCTCTCTAATTTTAAATAGGTGTCAGGATTAGGGAGAATCAAACACATGTCTCAGGGCCATTGTTCAAGATTTCATTTTCCCTATTTAAGGAATGATTTTGCAGCAGCGGTTTTGGAGAGCTGAAGATGAGATTTAAAAATATGAGAGAGGTTTTTGACCAACACGGGGTAAAGAAAAATAAACTATCTCCGATGTAGCATAGGTGTCACCGTTGGGGAGAAAAAATGTCTGAGTGTACCCCTATTCTCAGCATATTCGGCCTAGATTTCAGTTCAAATTGTTTAGGGATTTACATGCTATTTTCTACTAGGATGATTGAGTTTGATCTCATGAGCCTAAGGATTGTATTTTTTATTTATATATATGTTTGTAATAGAGTAAATGGAGTTGTATTAGAGAAGCAGGGGTACCAATGCTATGATGTAACATCACAGTGAGCATGTCCTTGATCTCCAAGAAAAACTGCAGGATTCTTGTGTTAAACACCCTGGTGATGTGCAATTTATTTATGTAATTGTTTTCCCCATTTCCACAATCACTTTTATTTATGAATTATGAAATAGAGAAAAGAAGAAGAGATTTCATTGGAATATACGCTCTGTTTCTTGACTTTGGATAATTTAAATGTTTTCCTCTAATAGACATGTGGGGAATTCTTAATTGCTTCCCATAGGAATATTGATTTGTTTCATATCTCCTATTTTGATTTCCATTCAAATCCTGAAGATCTAGTGTTTTCACTACCTAGCCCTACAGTTTCATCTTACAGAAAAGGATTTGAATAGTTTGTTGTAGTGAATCCATTGCGCGATGGTCTCCCTTCTCGGTTCTTACTCCATTTCTCATAATCAAAAACCTGTACAGTTATACCTAGCCTAATATCTAAAATTAGAATAGATCTAAAATTCCAAATCAACAAAGCTATATCTAACAAAGAGATCTCTCTCTGAGTCTAGGAGGGCTAGATCGTGGGCTCGAAGCAGTTTTTATGTTGGCCTCCGGGATTGAGTCCTTTCAACCTCAGAATTACAGAGCGCTGACATAGTGGAGACCATACTGGGGAATAATCAAACATAGTTTTAGGTTCCTCAGTAACAAATTTCAAGTTCAAATCTGTTGATGATGGTGGACAAGCAGCCAGACACAAGGAGGTTGAAATCATCCACCTGGTGACTCCGCAGTTTTTAGTTGACCTAAAGGCTCCACTAGTAGAAGAATCGAGAAGGGTTGTGAACTTATGGTGACTCCATTCTCTGATTGGTTGTCAATATGAATTCAAGAATACAATGCAGGCATGCTCCTTGGACAGATCTAAGATCCTAGGATTTCCAAACCTTATGCCAAACATTGATTGGTTAAAATATCTTCCGGTGTTTAAAGATAAGAAAGGAGATGATGCTACTATACATTTTATAAGATTTCATATGCATATATGTATATTTAAAATCAAATTCCCAGAATATTGTCTTATGAAAATGTTTGTGGCGATTTTAGAAGAGAAATCTAGGTTTTTTCATGTTGTGTTTTGTGACAAGTATAAACAAGATTATCCCTCTTTGTCACTAGTTCAAGACTGTTGTGATAACTTTTAAATTTTTATTGAATATCTGGAGGATTACTATGATGATGATCAATTTATGAATGATGAAATATTAGAAGCTTTAGAAGAAAGACCATTTCAGAAAGTGAAAGTATTGTTTGAAGTGTCTTCTCATCATGAAGAAAGAAATGATATATGTTGTCTAGAAGTTCATGAAGTTTCACCACAGGAAATATTCCTAGCAGCACAAGGACAAGCTAATCACCAAAATATGAAGGAAGAACTTTAGTTTCTAAACCTGATCCGGCAGAGCACAACAGTGAAAACCTACAACAGTATAGTGATTTGGAAGAAAGGGCAGCAAAACTTAACAGCATAGATTCACAAGAGCGTCTTCAGCCAACATTGTTTTATTCAGAGATTTAACACCAGTCAAGTTTTCCTAATGAAAGCCAAGAAATTTTTCCAAAATAACACCAACCAGGTTTGTTGATTGAAAACCACTAAACTCTTTTCTGAGTTTTTAGACCTTAAAGAAGATTACAAAAGTTCTCTATCATTAAGTTCTTCTTGGCATACTAATGAAGTTGCGCATAATATTGTTATAGCTAATGATACTGTGCCCAAGATGGTCGAGAATTTGAAAATTCCTTGAAAGTTTCTAAATGATAAAGGGAATGATGAAGAGCACACAGAACAGTTCATTATAGTGGACAAAGAGAAAAAAAAAAGTGTCTCCCTTGCCATGTGAAAACAGTCAATGCCAACACAAAAGCAAAGGAGTAGTCTAGAATGAGGTAAGTTTTCATGTCACCAAGCATCTAAAAGATCTCATGTTGCATGTTTACCTAGATCCTTGGAGCATTGTATTATAGTCATCAATGAAGGAAGAATTCACCAGGTTGATCAACAAAGTTATTGAATTCAGTGGAAGAATTAAGTTTCCATATTTTAAACCCATTTTTCTATCTATAGAAATGGGATGCCAGTTTCAGTTAAGCACTCATTTTCTTAACTAGTTACATTAGAAGTCTAATTATTATTTTATGTGATAATATTTGATCATATTAGATTAGGAATGATGCTAATAATCTTGCAGGACAAACATCTTTTATTTTTCAAATTCTATTCTTAAATTGAAGATGAAATAGCCTAGTTTCAGTTCATAGTTATAAGATGCAAATAAACTTGATAGGAAATAATGTGGTTGCAGTCAATGAATGGCAGAACAAATCAAGAACCAGGTTGGGGGATCTAGCCAAATGGATAAGGAATTGGATTACGAAACTCAGCATCTAGGATTATTGACACCTCCTCCGGAGCTGCCATCCCTAATTGGAGCCACTGTTAGTATCCTATAATCTACAGGATCTCAAGGCGATTGATTATTTTTCTTCACATTTTTCATATTGAAAATAATGTTCCATGACTGTCATTTAATTCCTAATAGGTACTCCTGGTCAAAAAGACAAAGAATGGCTTCTCTTAGGTTTGGAAATCCCTTTACAGACGTGTGGAAGAAATACTTTGAAAAATACTTTAGAACTTATCCTAGTTCTAAAACATGGATAGCTACTTCATTCTCCATATAGGCCAAGCTAAGCCTAAATAGATTATTCAACGCTTATCCATCTCATTAAGCCTTCAAAACCCTAATATAATCTTTTTAGACTTAATATTACCATCTTCCATATGTTATGATATAACCCTTGTTCCTTCCATTCATGATCTCATCGCATCATAGGAAGCACCGTCATTTCCTCGCCCATATTAAACCCCCCACTTTGCATCTAATAGCCAATATCATTTTTCGCCCAACCCCCCCCCCCCCCCCACCTCCACCTTTTGAACTTTAATATTGTGGGGTCCAAAATGAATTGTTTTGATCACCATTCCTCCACCCACGTGGAAATCAAAGGTTAATTCGTACCCCTCCCTCACAATATTGCTAACCAGATATGCCCTCCTCCAAAATCCAGTCTCAGGTTTTTTGCAGGAAAAATGCAACACTGGTGAATTTTATTGTCAATATTGAATTAAAATTAGCCTCCACTTCAATTTATTCATGGCTAAGGATGGAATGATGGAAGTTTTAGCTTCATCTTCACCTTCCTCTCCTCCTGCACTCTCGAGGGTTAATTATAATTTTAATGAGCATGTATAAGGAGGTATTTGAATTTCCTAAGTTGCAGAACGATTTGAAACACCAAATATCGGTGTGGCTTCCAGTGGAATGTATCTATAAATTTAACAACACACGCAAGGAATGGGATGCTATCCTTTTAACAACAACTTCATAAGTAAATGCGCCTTCCAAGAATATGTCGTGGCCAACTCTGTAAAACACCCAATTCAAAAATGCCTAATTATTTTCTTTACGGTTTCTTCACACAGAGATGGAAGATGAGTTATTCTTTTAATTCTTAAAGAAAAGTGAAATACAATGCGCTTGTCATGGGTCTACAACAGGATTTTTCTCGGTGGGAAACTTTCCACGATTCATTGTTACCAATCCTCTCACAATAAATTCAATAAAACATCCCCCATTATCATCCGTATAGTCAATTAGAAGCATAGGCATCATCGAAGGGGAGGAAGATAGCCGAGAGACATGCAAAGTTGTGGCAGTAAGGCCAATTGTGTGATCACAAAGGAGATATACTGGAAATCTATGATTCCAATGACATGTCATGGTGTATTGTAGGATACATGCCCAAGAATTTGTGGGTAGTGCAAGCGAAGATGGGAATGGAGTTGTTCTTTTGTGATGGTGCTTTATATTGTTTTACGATGGATGGTGGGTATAATCGGTTTCGACATCAGAAATGGGACTTTCATTTCTACACCCTTGCCAGTGTTGGCCAAGAAAAAAAAAACACATTTTCCCTTACCTTATCACCTATGGATCGCGAGTTCTAGTTACAAGTGGAAATAATATTCTAAATTTTAAGAAGAAGACAATTGCCGGTTATTTCCAGAATTAAAGCCAACATCAAATGGTGGTCTATGATAAATAGTAGCTTTTAAGAACTCCATATCAAAATATATTTGACCAACAAATCTTCATAACTCAAAATAATTTACAATCTGATTTGATTCTAGCAGGGTGCTTTTTGCCCATTTTCCACAATTAGAGACTTTAACTTCAAAAACGTACATAAGGAAAACGAGGGTGAAATTTGAAAATAAGAGAAAGTTTTTTTACCATAATGGTGCAATGAACAATAAAATCTCTCTGATGTTACATAGGTGTCAGGAGCAGGGAGAATCGAAGACATGTCTGATGGCCATTTTTCAAGATTTCTGTTTCCCTATTTAAGGCATGATTTTGCGGCAGTAGTTTTGGAGAGCTGGAGATGAAATTTGAAAATATGAGAGAGGTTTTGACCATAACGGGGAAAATAACAATAACCTCTCCATGATTTTGCATAGGTGTTACCATTAGGGAGAAAAAAAAATTCTGAGTGTACCCCTATTCTCAACAAATTGGTCCCAGATTTCAGTTCAGATTTTTTACAGATTTACTTGCTATTTTCAGCCAAGATGATTGAGTTTGATCTCCTGAGCCGAAGGATTTTATTTGTTATATATATATATATATATATATATATGTTTGTAATAGAGTAAAGGGAGTATTATTCGAGAAGCAACAGTACCCGCGCTATAATGTAAGCTCACAGTGAGGATGTTCTTGATCTCCAAGCAATAAAAACTGTAGGATTCTTGTGTTAACACCCTAGTGATGTGTAATTTTTTTATGTAACTATTTTCCCCATTTCCATAATCACTTTTCTTTCTGAATTATGCAATAGAGAAAAGAAGAACAAAATTCATTGGAATATACGCTCTATTTCTTGACTTTGGATAATTTAAATGTTTTCCTCTAATGGACAGGTGGGGAATTTTTAATTGCTTCCCATATAAATATTGATTTGTTTCATATCTCCTATTCTGATTTCCATTCAAAGCCCAGAGATCCATTATTTTACCTACCTAGCCCTGCAGTTTCATCTTAAAGAAAAGTATTTGAAAATTTTGATGATCTGAAAGGAGTGTATTATTTTGTTGTGCTAAGTGTCCATTCAGTATTAAAAACATGTACAATTTGTCTCCATTTTTTTTCTTAAGGAATGAGTGTTTTAACGATGAAACATAGATGAGTTTATGAACTTTAAGAATGAAAATAAGCCTAAAAAACACTGAAAAATAGTGTATAATAGATAAATAAAATCACATATAGGTTTTACATAGTAGGCATGATGAAGCAGTTCACCCCTCCTAGGCTACATCTTTTGGACCAACTCCCAATAGCGTGTCCCTCTTTTTCATTATGCTAAAAATTGCAAATTACATGTGTTTGCAGGCCTCTAATGGCTATTTTATTTGCACCAATGGCTCCAGAATGCTCAAATTATTCTAGGTAGACTCTTGTTTCACCCCAATTGGTCGAAAATTGACCTCACAATGGATTTTTCCCAATGTCATCTAGAAAAGCTCCACCAAAAGTGGAGAACTGCAGTTAACTACAGTTAGTTTGGTAAATATCGCCAATTCGGGTGGCACGCTTAACCTCTACTAACTCTAACCATTTGAATTAAAGTGAAATGGTTAGGGCAGGGTGGTAACAAGCCGACCCCCCCCCAGCCCACCTCGCCATTAACTACGGAGTTTAAAGTTTGAAAACTCCTCTTTTGGCATGGAACCTGGAGTTATGGTTCCGCAAACCGTGGAAATTAAACCCACCAGAATGCACCCATGTGACTATTATGTTTTTTCTCCATGGATTATGTTTAATGTAACTATTGTATTATATGCCAACTGAACACGACATATAATGACGATTACCTACTGTCGGAAGTTACAGTTTATAAACCGTCACATTGTAGTTTTAATATCACTGTGACATATAATCTTGTCCATCGAAACCAGAGTTAAGTTTAATGTAACCGCTGCCTTGCAGTTTGATGTCACCGCGTGACATGTGACCATGAACATTGCCGCCGGTGTTAAAGTTTGTAGCTGCCAGTTTAAACGGTTTGATGTTGCGGGTTGTAACAAGGTTCATGTGACCACTCCTTCGGGCCGCCAGCGGGTTGGGACCGCTAGCGGTCCCCCCCCTTCACATTGCTAACACATTCAACATAAATTAATCTAGCAGATTATTAGGTTAAGAACTAAATGGTAGGTGATATGTTCGGAGACTTGGCGTGCAGACCAGAGGTCACGGCGTCAACCCCCCCCCCCCCCAACTCCACCATAATTTTACCACAGCCTCCTAGGGACATGTGGAAACCTCCGAGATTGCCACATGTCACCCATCTAATGGACCATTAAAAAATATATTACAATTCATCAACGGAAAGAAACACATCTCGTACCACAAAAATCAATAGTCCAGATTAAACCACGTGGCGCGATTTGATTGGTTGTGAGAAAAGGGAATATTGCCCAAAATATGCCACCTGCTGACTATACTTGCATGCTGACTGGACATCCTAGTCACAAATTTTTTGTTGTTTGGGAAAACGAACAGAATGTGATATCTTCCTCATACAAAATTGATTTTTCGAACCGTCCCTGGCGTCAGAATCACAACGATGAGACCTTTCCAGTCACTCATGTTCGGTACAGTTTCGATCACTTTCATTTTTTTAGCATAACACATGATCTCTTGATCACACCTCCCCACTGGGAAGCTTTTGGACCCCCAAAGCTCTCTGGATTACTAAACATGAAGATGACGAGACTATGTCCCCACTCTTCCAATCTTTATCCACTAAAATTTCCCTAATTTCATTAATTGGAGCTTTTCATGAAAAGATAAATTTTTCCTTGATTTTGTCAAACATGCATTGCTGTCTTTGACATTGTCATGCTACACATTTTTTGAAATTTCATTACAGCAATCTAACTTTTTAGTAAACATCTTGTTTCTAAATTGGTATATAATCAAAGGAAACTTGGAATTGTTCTCACCTTGCATTCTGTCATTATGGCGATCTTTTGTTGCTTTTAGCTTGAACTTGTGTTGATTCTTGACCAAGTTTCTTCGCCATTGTACCATGCCTTTTGGAAACTAGCAATGAACATTTTTGAACCATGTGCCTTCTTTTTCAATTTTATTTTCCCTCTCTTTGACCATTGAAACTTCTTGCACTGACACCTTGTTTTCAGCACCGTTCAACACCAATGTCGACTGCTACAATTGCTTGTCATCTTATTTCAAATACAACCTGCTTTCAAACTGAAACAACTCATTACATACATCAGTATTTGTTTGAAAAGGATGATGTAACACATATCTTTTTTTAATCATCATCAATGTCAAGTTTTGTCTTGCATTGACTAGCCTCTTCATTTTCCCTGCATGAACTAAAGAAGTGTCTAGTTTCTTGTGATGAGCTCTCACAATATACTCCTTGCCATATTTGAATAAATGGTATTTTTTTCTCATGGCGATGGAAGATTGCTTTCCTATCATACAAGTAAGGACTTCCCAACACCATACCTGTTATATCAAGTGGAACAACATCTAATTAAATTGTGTCAATGAAATGTGCAATTATTGCAAAGTGCAACATGCACTTCTTTGAAACCTGTAAATTTGCATCCATACAAATCCAACCAAGTGGATATGGTTTTGGATGTGGAAAGGTCTCAAGATTAAGTTTCTTAACCAAGTATTCAGAGATTAAATTTTCTTGTGACCCACTGTAACAATGTGTCAACCTTGGTATGTTTGGAAATGACCCTCACATGAAACAGTTCAATTCTCTCTTCTTCATTTGGAGCTTGTATGCGACAGTTAGATATACTAGGACTGGGTTTAGTTTCAATGTCTTTCCCTCTTATGTTCTTTAGTCCCATAGCTATGATTTTTGTTTCATCTCCTGAATCTGACCCTAGGTCTTGTTCATCTATTGCAACAATTTTTCGTTTCTCCTTGGCTTTCTCTTCGGCCTTAAAACTTTTTGGTTTCAACTATGGATGAAGTTTCCAAACATGGTCTTCATCATGGCTAGTTTAAGAACAATGTTTGCAAAAGAATTTTCCCTTATCTTTTTTCATATTTTCATTTCTCTTTTTCTTCAATTTTCCTTTAAACTCATTTTCCTCATTCTCATCTAGATTTTGTTTTCCCCTTGCCTCTAAATGTGTGGCTTGTACACCAACTTCATCGAGTCTTGTAGGGTTAAGCATGAGGATAGTATGTCTTAGGTAGGTATGTAAGCCTCCTATATACTTGAGCAAAGTGTCTTGGCTCTGCAAATCTACACCAAATAAGAGATCTCTTCTCCTAAATTCTTGAGTGTAAACTTGTACATTTTTTCCTTTCAATCGTTTAAAAATTTTCCAGTCCATTATGGCTTTCTACACGTGAACTAATGGATAAAATTGTTTTTTTATTACAGAAATGAAATCAGTCCATAATAGGATAATCTTACCATGCTTCTTGATCTCCTCCTTTGTCTTGGCTTCCCACCAAAAAGAGTTTCACCTTCCATCCTCAATGAAGTTAGTTGGATTTTGGTATCATCATCATGAAAATTATGGATTCTCAAATAGACCTCCAATTGCCTAATCCAATTATCTATATTTTTTGCATTAACTTCACAATTAAACATTGGCAATTCAAACTTAACATCAAGTTTTAGAAAAGGAATTTTACTCGTGTTCTTTGACTTGTATGGCTGATGTACTGAAGATGAAGTAGAGGATGATAAGGATGAAGATGAGGGTGATGATGGTGACTTTCCACTGTCTCCATTTCCTCCATTTCCCTTCTTTGATTTATTTTCATCATTGTGGCCTCCCAGTGATCCTTTTCCTTCCTTGTGAAGTTTAGACCTTTCTTCTTCTAGTTTCTCATTCCTTTCTTAATAAAGGACTCAAACCATTTCAATTAAGTTAAGAAATGCTTTTCGGTACACTCTTTCTTATTCTTTGGGATCCATCTCTTCATGGATTTCTCCTTCTCCTGGAGGCATACTTAATGTTGCTTCTGCTTCTTTTGTAGGTGAGCTAGGTGGTGGAGAATGTGGAAATCTTTCCCTCCTTTGTTGTTGCTCACTTTGAGAGCCTCTTACTTCCACCAATTTTCCTTCTCCTCTCTTAAGCTTGAACCTAGTAAGCATGAACACCCTTGCAAACAGTTAACAAATATTTTCAAACAAAAACACCAGAGATTAAAATCTAGCTCTGATACCAACCTAATCTGAAAGGAGTGTATTAGTTTGGTGTGCTAAGTTTCCATTCAATATTAAAACATGTATAATTTGTCTCCATTTTTTCTTAAGGAATGAGTGTTTTAACCATGAAACATAGATGAATTTGTGAACTTTAAGCATAAAAATAAGCCTAAAAAACATTGAATGACAGTGTATAATAGAGAAATAAAATCACACATAGGTTTTACACAGTAGGAATGATAAAGCAGTTCACCCCTCCTGGGCTACCTCTACTAGTCCATCTCCCAATGGCATGTCTCTCTATGTCATTATGCTCAAAATTTAAAATTACATGTGTTTACAGGCCTCTAATGTCTTTTTTATCGGCACTAATGGCTCCAAAATGCTCAAATTAGTCTAGGTAGACTGTTGTTTCACCCCAATTGGTCGAAAATTGACCTCCCAGTGCATTTTTTCCAATGTCGGCTAGAAAAGCTCCACCAAAAGTGGAGAACTGCAATTAACTGTAGTTAGTTTGGTAACTTCCACCAATTCTGGTGGCGTGCTTATCCTCTACTAACTATAACCATTTGAATTAAAGTGAAATGGATAGGGCTGACCCCCCTGCCATAAAATGCGCGGTTTAAAGTTTGAAAACTCCTCTTTTGGCATGAAACCCAAAGTTATGGTTCCACAAACCGTGGCAATTAAACCACTAGACTGCGCCAATGTGACTATTATGTTTTTCCACCGGGGTTTACATTTAATGTAACCATTGTATTATATGCCAATTGAACGCGACATATTACCACGCTTACCCACCGTCGGAAGTCATGGTTTATAAACCATCACATTGCAGTTTTAATATCACTGTGACATGTGATCTCATCCATCGAAACCAAAGTTAAGTTTAATGTAACTGCCGCCTTGCGGTTTGATGTCACGGTGTGACATCTCACCATGAACATTGTCGCCAGTGTTAAATTTTTTAGCTACCATTTGAAAATTTTTGATGTTGCGGGTTGTAACACAGTTCATGTGACCACTCCTTGGGGCTGCCAACAGGTTCGGACCACTAATGGTCACCCCCCCTCCGCATTGCTAACACATACAACATAAATTAATCTGGCAGACTGTTCGATTAAGAACTAAATGGTAGGCGAGATGGTCGGAGACTTGGCGTGCAGACTGGAGGTCGCAAGGTCGACCCCCCCCCCCCCAACTCCACCATAATTTTACCACAACCTCCTAGTGACATGTGGCAGCCTCTAAAATTTCCACATGTCACCCATCCAATAGACCATTAAAGAAAATGTAAAAATTCATCAATGGGCAGAAACACATCTCTTAGCACCAATATCAACAGCCCAAGTTAAGCCATGTAGCGTGATCTGATTGGCTATGAGAAAAGGGAATATTCCCCAGAATATGCTACCTGCTGACTGTACCAGCATGCTGACTGGGCATCCCAGTCACAAATTTTTTGTTGTTTGGGAAAATGAACAGATTGTGATATCTTCCTCATACAAAATTGGTTTTTCAAACTGTTCATGGCACCGAAATCACAACGACGAGACCTTTCCAGTCGCTTAGGTTTGGTACAGTTTCAAGCACTTTCATTTTTTAGCATAAAACATTGTCTCCTGATCATTTGTTGTGGTGACTCAATTTCCCAATGGTCTCCCTTCTTGGTCCTTACTCCATTTCTGATAATTAAAACCCTGTATAGTTATACCTAGACTAATATCTAAAACCCAAACAGATCTAAAATTCCAAATCAGCAAAGCTATATCTAACAGAGAGATCCCTCTTTGAGTCTAGGAGGGCTGGATCCTAGGCTCAAAGTGGTTTTAATGTTGGCCTTCGGGATTCAGTCCTTTCAACCTCAGAAATACAAAGCCTACAAGGCCTTCCTTTCAAGGACCTTCCTCTTCTACTGGTGTCTCTTTCACTCCTTTTCAACCAGGAATGGTTCCCCATAGCCTTAATTATTTGGGATCCTTTTTTCCAGGCCATTATCCCTCCATTCATATACCGTTTCTAGATCCCCCCCTTTTTAGTATTTTCGGTGCATGTTATGGCTACATTGAGCCTTCCCAATTTGACCCTTGGGATCCCATTATGGTACATCGATCCCCCAACCGAAACCCTTCTTGTGCAGCTCAAACCTTATACCGCTTTGACCCTGGTCCAACCAGGCTCTACGACTCCTACCTTTGCTTCAGTGCCTTAGCTACCTCAACAAGAATCTACTCCTATTGCAAAAGCATCCGGTTAGTGGGGAAAAGCCAGAAAGAGGGAAGGTAAGGATAAGGTTGCCCAAACAACTCCTGCTCCTCCAAAGGCTCCAAAGAAGTCACCTCCGTGTGCTTTGTGTGATGTTGTTGGGCATGCTACCTAAAATTGTTCTGAACTTCCTCTTCTCAAACCTGTGGTCAAAAAAACGTTTCTTGAAGCCGATATCCTGAAGGTCCATGTTACGTTACCTAGTGCAGCTAAGAAACTAAAAATGTTGTGCACGAATCACCCTTGTGCTTTTTGTGACCTTTATGGCCACTATTTTCACCTTTTTCCTCATCTTGAAGATTCTCACGGCACCCTTGAAGCTTCCCGCTGAATCCAGGATGAACATAGTGAACCCGCTACTCCTCTACTCCTGTGTTTGGGTCAACTTGAACCAAAATACATTGTCATACCTCCACCCGATGTTGATATGAAGGAACCTTTGGCCACCATCCTCTATCTGTCGTCATCCATGATATCCTTTGTGGAAAAACCCTCTGGGGCATTCCCTTCTATTTTGACTGAATCTCCTTCAGCGATCACCTTGGGCTCAACATCGGTAGATGTTTCATCTACTAGCTCTTCGTCTACCCTCCGTAGCAATGCGTATGTGAACCATATCTCTCATGATGATGTGTCAAGTAGCCCCGCCATGTCATGTGGTCTTTAATCTGCCAGTCCCCCCATATTTCCTTTGGATGATATGCACCACTGTGCGTACTTCCCTTAGTAGTTCCATGATAAATACGCTATGGAGTCTAACTTCATCTCATATGAGGTCGATCTGTTTAGAAATCCCATTCCTGCACCCAATTCTTTCGACGAAGAAAACATTGCCTTGGGGGCACATAACTTCCCAGAAGAAATTGAGGCTTACTCCAAGCTACTCAAATAATTCTGTAATTTTTCTACCAGGTCCTATTTAGAGATGCCCAGACTTGATCCAACAATTTTCGAACACCATATTGACACATGGTCTGATTCCTACCCTGTCCGTCAAAAGTTGAGACAAATTTGTCGGTGAGAGGCTCAAAAAACCACAATCAATAATCTCAAGAAGGATGGTTATTCCTATCCCATTCTCAATAAAACATGCACTATCCGTGTCTGTATGGACTTTCGTGACCCAAATAAAGCTTGTCCCCACAACGTCTTCCTTACACCATGTATTAACCATATCTTTAACAAGTTTAAGGGGCATAGAAATTTTACCCATATTATCCCCCATGCATGGTTTGTTTCTACCATATATTGAGGTTTCTTGCATTTTCCATCATCTTCTTATTTTTTGTCTTGTCATGCCTTTCATATGGATCCTTCATCCACACCGTACATCATCTATGCCGACGGTGCACGCTACTCGCTGAATCTAGCCACGACAGCCTGGGCCATTTTTAACCCCACACATTCGTTAGTCCTTTCCATCAGCATATGTATTGAATCTTCAACCAATAATCAGGCTGAATATGATGCAGTGATAGGTTTGTTAGTTGATGCCTTCGACCATCGCATCCTTCATCATGTTCATTTAGATTCCCTACTTCTTGTTAGACAATTGAATGGTGTATATCGTGTGCATAACCATGTTCTTTTTATAATATATTTACTAGTGAATCTCTCAATTTGTGAATTTGAAACCATTACATTCAGTCATGTACCTAGAGCCCAAAATCACTACGTAGATAGCATTGCAAACAATATTCTAGATTGGAACTTATCACATGCATTTAACAAAAGACTAAAAATAAACAAATGGCGAGCCACATACTCGTCATATATAAAAATATGCATATCCATAATAAGTGTCCACAAAATCATAAATGTTTTGGAGTCCTGTACTCTAATACATATGACATACCCATAGCATGTTACCAAAATCAAAACTGGCGGCCTCTCATGCCCCTACATCTAATCACTATCTGGAGGGTCCCGAGCCAATGGATTAGCTCTTGCAGCCCACACATACCGCATACCCTTCCCGGCCATTACCACGCACAACAGCACCCCTTGCCACTCTGAGGGTAGCCTAACACATGCCTCAATGTAGCGGTCATCTAGATCTTTCCAGTCGCACTATGATACCCCATTCATCAATAGCTCGCATCTGCGACATAAATCCTCCAATAGTGCCTCTAAATTAGATCTATCAGCTCCTCTAGTTGTACTAGACTCTGCAACCCTTGGCATTGCAGGTCGTCCCATATACCTAGCCAGTCTCACCGGTGCTATATATGCATACCAAAGTAATGAATCAGTACCATATACATCATTCTAAAACTTTAAATGCACCAAAAAATATAATGACTTGCCACTTACCACCTGGTCCCCATGCTCGTCCAGGCGGTAGTGGCAAGTCTAGGTCCCCCTTTATTTTTGGTGATTTGATACTTCATCTAGAAACCTATTTTCCAAGAAGGGTCACTTTGTCGCATCTCAAAATCAAATTTTTGCACCTGCGCCACTTGTCCTTGAGGCACCACTTAGCCTTCATACTTTTCGATGCATGTGTCTATTTTTGTCATGAGTAACCATCATTTTCTCATGATTTTATGGTCCCCACCAGGCCTATCCTATGTGGCAGCATCATCGATTCACCATTTATCAGAGTATCCAAGTTAAGTCATCATCGCATTCATGGAGTTTGCCCTGAGTACCTTTACCTCCTGTTACATTATTCCATCCATTCACGCCTTGTCCCTCTCTCTTGTAGCCCATTTTGGCCTCTAGTCCCACTATCCTCCATCCCTTCGGAGTCAAGTTAGTTGCTGCTAGGTCATCCATGCTTTTTATGCTCTGTCAAGGGAAGTCATCTGTTTTCTAATCAGTATCCCCCATTCTCCCTGGTGCTAGTCCATCAGTCACTCTACTATGATCCCTCATGCCTTAGTTGAGGATCCTCATTGCCTCACCTATGGTGGACCTCCTTCTGTCGACATCAACACATTAATTCTAGAAGATAGTTCTAGAGGGTGGCGTATCTTGGTTCCAGCTTCAAGTATTTTTTTGTTCCTAGGATCGGGTAAAGGTACTCCTTATTTCCCTTTGACTTGATTGTTTCTCATCCGGTCCACTTCAGCATGATCAAGATTCATATACTTGATAGTTCAGTGATCCAACAGATTGATCCAGTGATTCCAGGGTGTGTGTGACATGTTTTAGACCTAATGAGGGGGTGGCCCTTCAGGTAGCCCCCCACATTCCTGGATGAATTCATTTTCTTCTATAGCCTCAGATGCAGCTCCACATATTTGATGGGCTCGACCCCAGTCGCTTGTAGTGCCTATAGCATGTATGTATCACTTAGATGATCTATTTATATTTTCATAGCCCTTTCTTATTTATCAGGGCTTCTCTGGTTGTTATTATATCTCATGTACTCATATATTATTGTATTCAAATCTTGGTTGTTGTCCCAGGCACAATATGTATGTGGGATCCATTATATTTTTGTCTGGCCCATGTTTACATCATCATATCATGTACTTTATAGCTCAGTCTCATTTTACTGGGTGAACCATTATTCTTTGTACTTTTTCATCTCAGCGGGTATAGGTATGCTTCTCCCACCTCATTGAGAACAAGTACTCAAACATTAAAAGAGACTTACCTTTGTCGGCCTCGCCCCTTCAGGGTTATCATCCTCTCTTGCTTCACTTCGCCTACGTATCTCTCTCTCTATGACTCCCCTTTAGCGTCTCTTGATTGTGTTCTTCCAACGTACTTCAGTCATATGATTAGCTCTTGATGCTCGCACATTGGGGGCAATATATTACACCAATTTTTTGTCATCTAACCATTTACAATTACATGGATCGAAATACACCATGTAAGACCAATTTTACCATAGTAAAATTTCTTTCACTATAAGAAATAATTTAATAAACCATAGTTTATTAAGTTATTTCTCATCCAAATAGAAAACCCCTTGAAGAATAATTAAATAAATGCTTCTTTATTTGACTTTCCTCTAGGAAAAATTAATTAAACCTCTGTTTAATCATATTCATGGTCATATTTAACCCAAATAATGAGAAATACTTAGATAAATCATTATTTATCTTAAAATTCTCTAGGAATAATGAATTAAATCATTATTTAATTAATATTCCTTGTTAAATTTGATTAAATCATTTAGAAATAATAAAATAAATCATTATTTGTTAAATTATTCCTTAATCCCATCCTTGAAATGATAAATTAATATTTTATTTGTTTATTATTTCTAAATAAAGGGATTTAACCAATTTAAATTCCTTTTCCCTCCAAAAAAATATAATAAAATATTCCAAGCACTTAGATCTAGATCTTGGTTAAAAATATTTTATTATGCACCATTATCAAGGATAACTCAATATTTTGTTATAAATAGGAGGGTTTTCCATTCATTATTTACCTTTGATCCTTTTATCATGGTCAGACTTTAATCCTCTTATCATTTTCATACTTTGATTACCTTTATTTTCTTTTTGCTTATTGAGCTCCCTTTGAGTTCTACACGTCTTGGGTTTTATACACCATTGAGAGAGAAACTCTAAAGCTGAAGTGCTTGAGGATAGCCAAGAACCCATCCCATTGAGGGGGACTCGTAACATCATTCTTTTTTCCCTTCCCAGGTGTTAATATAATACAAAAATTCTTTATAAATCTTGTCTTGTCCATTGGGTATGTGGAGGAAATATTATTTCATTTTACTGTTTAGCTACTTTATTTGCATAGATTTGGGTTTGTTTTGAATTTTTTTAGACCATCTATTGTAGATCTAAAGAATTTAGACATCCATATTTGTTGCTAGGGTTGTTTTTCATGTGCAGCTAAAGTGATCTCTTTGTGTACACTTGCATTAAGAATTCAATCTAACAAAATTGGTGGAAAACATATCTGTGAGCTGCTCATGAAATCCTACCTCCTTCACTCTTTAACAAAACCCTAAACAATTGAAATCTTCAAAGAATTTTTTTATGAATGGTGAGGAAGTGATTTCATTACAATTGGAGGGCTCAAACCTCAGTATCTTTCCCCCTTTGTTATATTTTCTCTTCTTTGATGGTGATGAATCAACTTCCATGATGAAACCCTAGTTGGTAGGAGGGAAAACCAAGGAAGGGAGTAAAGGGATAAAATGCGAGAGTTATTTGAGGGGGACATGAGTAGGAAAATTTAGGGATATGGGCAGGGGTGTTAGGGCTGTTTATGGAAGGAAATGGAGAGAAATGAGTGAGGGAAACAGGCTAGGAAATTCAAAGACAATCCTAGCTAGGGAAATTGCCCAAATTAGCAGAATTGGGCTAGGGTATGTAGGGAGAGTGGTGAAAATGAAGGGAAATGGGTATGTAATGGATGGAAGTGATGTGTCAAGTAAAAACAGAGGTATAGAAGCAAGAAAAATAGGGTTTGATGAAGAAATTTTACACTTGGGAAGTGAAACAAGAATTTCCAAGAAAACCATAGGATGAGATTTGTTTCATTAATTTCTCTTAATATATCAATGCTAGAGGGGTATTAAAGGTTTTAAGTTACCTTTGAAATGTTTTGGAGACTTAAATAGCTAACGCGAAACTCTGAAAATAAAATTTGAGTGATAAAATCCACTTCTAGACAACTCTACCATGTGCGCAGCGAATACCACCTATGTGCAACAGCTGTGCGTAGTGCATTATTTCTATGTGCAGCATTCTCCTCTTGAAGCACAACACACTCTCTGCATGCGCAGCAAACTGAGGTTTTTTCCAATGTGAGGTAAAAACTCGAGCTTTCTTGCCAAAATTAGGGATGAGCTTGATGGTAGGAGATCATAAGAGTGAAAACGAAACTTCCTTATGTCTTTTTGGGCATTTATAAACATGCAATGACTCCCTTTTGAGTGATGATGGGCCCCACATATATTTTCTAGCATGAATTTCATTTTTGAAGATTGTAACCTTGGACATTGTAACCTTGTTTGTAACTTTTTGGAACTTTGTATCCCTCTGGAACCTTGAATCTCTTTGAGATATTGAAATACCACTTTAGGAACATGAATTACTTATTACATATAGAAACATAAAATTACATTTTTGAAATCAAAATTTATTGAATAAATTTGCATATTACCACTCCTCTAATTGCTAGATTTTATGCATGAAATGGCAGTTTTGGTGACCTTGAAACCATAATTACATAATGGAGACAATGAAATTAATGCAATCATGATGGTGATGACTAAAATTATGATTATAATCTCTGAATGATGATACACCCATTTGAGTGATGACATGGACCAACATATGAAAATTTTGGAAGGAGTGGAAAATAGACCTAGACCTACTACCAAGTGACCAAATTTTTGCTTGAAAACCTAATGAAATGATAAAAAATTGACTATAGGACCCTAACAAGACATGATAAGAGCCTATTTGATCATTGGTGACAGGTTGTACAGACTGACACTAAAATTTGCCCTAGATGGGGATGGCAACTCCTTGGAGGTGTCAAGAACACTGTAGACCAAGTAGCCTTACCATTGGGTATGGAGTCAAAAACAAAATACGAGACTCGATATTACAAAACAAATAACAAAATTAACTGTAGAATAACTACAAAATTTACTGGAAGATAATATTTAAAATAATGCTGAGAATTCAGCTTATTCATCACACCTACTCTAACTGATCCATACATCACCTGATCAAGTGAAATGGAACAGCCAATGCAACCATGTAAGAAATTTTTCTGCTATTTCATGTTGGACATTGGGATCAACTCTCCCCATGTGTTTCGTGACATGGACTAACCACCTCTCGTGGATCCTAACTCTAGCGATTATAGCAAAGACTAACGCCTACGGGTTTTTGTTTAACGGAAATCGTGATTCCAACAAGTGGTATCAGAGCGACAGGTCTCGAGTTTGAAACTCACCTGGCTCGCGTTGGGGGGAGATTGTTGGACATTGGGTTCAACACTCCCCATGTGTTTCGTGACATGGACTAACCACCTCTCATGGATCCTAACTCTAATGATTGTAGCAAAGACTAATGCCTGTGGGTTTTGGTCTAATGATAATTGTGATTCCAACATTTCAATTTTCCACAAGTGCTTTCTCATGAGAAAGAAGGGAAAATTATTGAAAGGAAATTCCCATGAAAACTTGTAAAAAGATTGAACCTTAATGAAATTGCAAAGACCAATCCCACCATATGACCTCAAGAATGCTGCAAAAGGATCTTCATAGGAATACATACTAATTTCCAGCCCATATAATACATTACTTCTCTGCTCTAGGTAATCATCATACCTTGATTTTAAAATTTTCCCAACATCCGTGCTTCCCTGAAGTTTCAACTTAAAACAATCATGATTAATTTGTAATATTTCCTGAGACCTTTGTCATAAATGTGATGAGATTGTTGATGGACAAGACATTAAAACTACATGCCAAACTAAATCATTATCAACTCTATCTTCAAAATGATAGCCAACCAAAGAATGAGAACTTTGGACAGAAAGATCATCTATATAATTTCCTACTGTATCAGTGCAAATATGAGAAATATTTGGTAACCCGTTGTGGATCTTTTTTTATGAAACTACATGATTTTGTAAACATTATTCATGTTCCACACTTTTTTGGAGCAGGAGGAAAAAAAAAATCCTATACCACTCCAAGTGTTCACTGAACATTTTCTTCTAATCCATAAATAAAAGAGAAATCACCTCCCTTGATGACTGCATCAAGTTGACAAAAGGATCCTGAAACTCGTGAATGATTAATTTTTCTTGGTGATCAACAACAAAACAATAATATTCTTCATTACTCTCCTAATATGACTGCAAATATTTGTATGAGCTTTGTAATGATACTCCTGTTGAACAAGACAATGAAGTCAGTTGTCAGATCAAAGTTTTATCATCTCTTCTTTGAAGCTCACAACCAACTAATGGAGAAGGACTTTGATTACAAATATCATCCAAAACATCAACTATTGGATCATGGTGTTCTTGATAAGATTTTTGCAACTTATCATACATTGGTTCCAATGAGACTAGATTATTTTATATAGGCTTATGATTCTTTATTTCAAAGATATTACCAAAATTTCTCTTCAAAAACTAAAATGATTCAAAACTTAATGGTAAATAATCATCCTGCATCAATTCATAATATGTTTTAGGTTCTAATCTTTCATCTATGTTTTGAAACTCAATGTAACTTAGTGGCTAGGATTTTGGAGAGAAAGAAGCTTTCATATCACAAGTGACCTGCTCAACCAACTGATGAGAAGGATGCCCATTTATACTGTTGAAAACTCACTTATCTGCTTGGTTATAGTTTTCTCTTATTTTCATAAATGAGGAGAAACACAAGGGTAAGGAGTCCTGAACAAGAAGTTCATTGTGTTCTTCACGCTCAATATCAAAACTGAAAGACTGTTGACTTCTAATCTTGGGAAATTTTTCTCTCGGAAATTGAAATGAAGTGAAACTAAAAAAAAAAGAGTTTTCACTTACTTCGAAATTTTTTGCATTCTCTTCATCACTTTCATGATTGATATGTATAGGTTGAGTGCTATGTTTGAGCAGTTGTAATTGAACTTCTCCCTCACAAGAACATGTCGATGATTGCCTTAAAGAGTCAGCCTCAATTTCGACAACATAATCATCATCATATTGATCATACTTGGGTAAATCATCAATATAAGTAATTTCATCAAACATACACATTAGATCAGTAGATTTCTTCTCCTCGGTTTGATCTACAAGTCCATTTTCATGATTGTCCATAAATGAATACAAACAACAATCATTTTCTAATCTATGGTAACTGGGATTAGCAGGAAAATGTTTAGGGACAACAACCTCTTCTTCTGCAATAAGTGGGACATGGTGTTTTTGAACAAAAATTTCATCTCTCATGGTGATCTCTTTCATTACTTCTTCCATGTTACCTACCAAAATTTTGAGCTTTACTTCTGAAGATGTCAAGTATTTTGTTTCTATGTTCTCCCTTTCTTCTGCCTTCAACTTTAACCTTCTAACTAGAAAATTAGCTTCCACATATGTTGCACTATCTTGCACTTTTTCGAGCATTGTAGCATTCCTTTCTCTCAATTGAAATTCCACACTAGAAGGAAAAGACCCTCTAGTGGAGGTTATAAACGATGTTTTTAGTGTTATAAAATTGGACAAAATTGTCAAAAAAACATTTGCTACAAAATCTGTTTATGGTTATGGAGGTTTTGGCAGATATTTTAATGGAAATCCAGCACAACTAAAAAAAATGGGCAGTCGGAGGTTATTATGATGTTTTTTTCATCAGTGCGCTACTAAGGTTTCAACGCACTGGTGCGTGTCATCTAGACGGTGGCCCCGAGGTGGTCGAAGGTTCTTGCACTAGGCCGTCAAGGTATAAAACAACATTGGGCGCAGTGTTTTTGATACAATGCATGGGGCCGTACCAATTGGTCTTGGGATTTCTGTGGTGCCCATAGGTCGTCTCAACGCACCGGTACGTAGACTTATAGAAACACACCAGTGCACTTTATCATACAAACGCACCGACATTTCTAATTGGTATTGGTATTTGTGCAACGCCCTTATGACGTACAAATTCACTGTTGCGTAGTCTCACATAAAAACACCGGTGCACCGTATCGCACAAACGCATCGAGATTTTTAATTGCTTTTGGTATTTTTGCAGTTCCCATAGGTCGTAGAAATGCACTGGTGTGCTTCAACATACAAAAGCACCGGTGTACAGTACCTGACATGCACCGATGTTTACTTTGTATTTTTTATAAACGTTGACCTGTGACAGTGCAATTATTGTGATTTTTCTATATTCATTATTCATCAATATTCGGCACATCTTATCAAAATATTCATATTAATAGATTTTTATTAATGCATTTGAATGTGATGTTTGGATTAATTTGTTATATCATATCGTAATTATTGTGGTTTTTTAAAATTCATTATTCATCAAAAGTCGACACATATATATCTTATAACAATATTCATATGAATTAAATTTTTCTTAGTGCATTTGAGAATGACAATGGAGAACGCAATAGAATAAATTAAAACATATATATATATATATAAGACAAACTTTGTCATACAAAATGGGATAGTTATTGGTATCCCTTTGTCTTTCAATTGGGACACTATGTCCATTACATTAAACAAAATGTCTGATTTCAGAGACATATTTCAAAAAATACAACCCCTTGCTTTGATATCCAAACATAGTGATCATCATTCTTCACTTCAACTGCTCTCAGTGCTAGAGCTACTTCCAGGACTTGGATTATTTTCAGGAATGTTTTGTTCGCGGTGTTGATTGTTTTCTTCTTCTTCACCTTCCATCTACAAAAATAAAAATAAATTGCTATGAGTGTATATACATTCGTGAGAATAATGAAAATTTAAATATTAAATAATATAAATCAATGTAAATCGAAAATAAAAATGACATACCCTAGCAAAAATTGACTCATAAACTACACACATTCTTTCAAAACCATGTACCATGCCATCTTTCAAAATCTCATCTGTTGTCGTAGTTTCATACGTTGTTTCCTACAAGTCTTATACCCCATAGCAAATCATATATTTAATATACAAGATTTTTTTGTTCTATTAATTATAGACGGAGCTAAGTAAAACAAGATCGATAGATGCTTACAAATTCCAAATAAAATTTCTGATATGCCAACATATACTCACAACCCATATTTAACTAAATTTCAATCAATTCATCTGATGGTTCTTCTTTGTATGTTAGCACCTGTTTGAAGACATTCAATGATGATTTTTGTAAAACAACTTAAAAAATACAAAAAAGAAATCTAGTTAAGTTTTTATAAGGAAGTAACAATTACTCACAAACTTAGATATCAACCCTTTTCTTCCTTGTCGTCCTATTTTATGTGTTGAATGGGTTCCATTTTCTTTTCTTTTCTATAAGAAAATTCTTGAAAATTAATAATTAATGCTAAATTGTTTATTTATTGTACCTAATGATCTAAAAATTAAATGATTACATATTACATTTGAAGCATGTTGTTGTTGAGATGGCTCCTCCTGCGATGCAATTTTATCCATTTCTTTGACCATCTCCTTGTACACCTTTTTAGACATTCCTACTATCAACTCATTCATCTTTTCAGATTTTCATAATCTTCTTGAAAATGTAACATGAAAATAAAATATTTAATTTTTATATTGATATATGAAAAATAAATATAACAAAAGTGATATTTATAACAATTCTAGACAAACATTCAAAGGAATATTACTTTTTCATTCCTTCTTTTTTGTTGTTGTACATTTTTGCTATTAAAAGTCTGACATGTCTCATTGACCAATTCTCTGGAAACTCTTCCTGTAGTTTAGATAAAATTTGGTTCTTGGAATCATTGGATTGGTTTTTGTGTTGTGAGTGGAAAGAAAGTCTATACATTCGTTCCAATAGATCCCTCAAACTTTTGTAAAAGTTTTCCCCCTTTCGTTAACCTCCAGCACCATTCCAAATGAGCTAAGGAGAAATTCATTTTCATTTTCATGTTCTATTTTTTTTTCTTTTCTTAGAACAACATTCCTTTTCTGAGTTGTTGGTACCTGTAGAACATTAAACAGATGTGAATTAATATACTTTTTGACACATGTTATCTAATAATTTTAATTATATTATTAATGATAATTAAAAAAAAGAAACTCATATTGGATCGATAGTATTTTTTCATTCACTTGATTCATCCTTTTGCAATTTTTCCATCAAGATTTTACGCTCTTTTGGTTCTATATCAGGAATAATATTATCGAGCTTCGTCATTTTGTGGCTTTTCATGATACACAATAAACAATACATTATAGTTAAACTTACATATAGTTCAAAAATCATATTTTTTATAAAGAATTTAAAAATAACTTGTCTTTTTTTCTTTTCTTGATGTGTTGTCTGTATTTTTGTTACTTGATCTCTTGTCAGTCATTTCTTTATCAATCTGAAACCTGTGCCATATCATTCATTAGTATATTTATAAATAAATTGTCAACTTTTCAGGTAAAAAATAAATCTCAAGAAACCGGTGTGCCTTTCATGATGTACGCACTATTGTCCGTGCGTGGGGTTATTAGAAACATACCACAAAAATAGTATAATAGATTTTACTATGCGTGGGGGTATTATAAAAACACCACACAAACAGTGTAATAGACCGTACGGTGCTATCCTCGTAACATGGAGCACCAGTGCCCTATTTCAGATATGGCACAATGTTTTAAAAAAATTGTTTTCAAATTTTTTATTACACAGTACTTGCACAGTGCACTGTATAATACAATGAACTGGTGCACTAGGTTACACAGGGTGCACCAATAAAAAAGAAAAACATTTTTCGGAAAATTCACACAAAGGTCGAATGGATTGGGATCTGACTATGCAAGTCATCCCGTGGGTTGGATGTCAATGTAAAATGAAAATCCCTAATTTTGAAATCACAGAAATAGGGAGAAGAAATGGAAAAACAAAATAAATGAAGGGTTTAGGGTAAAAATGGATAAAGCTGCAGAAAAAGTAAAAAAATTAATCAAATTTAATCACGAGATGGTTTGAAATTCTATGATAAAGGGTTTGAATCACCAGAGGTTTGGTTTCTGATTGTCTGAATAATTTTGTTCAAACATATTTCGCTACTCCACAGTGCTCTCGTGCTCTCTTGCTCCAGGTATGTCTCCTACAAATCTCTAGCTAAAAATTTTAGCAAAAATAGTGAAATAATGAAAAGTGTTTAGTATTAAAGAATTATTTTATGAAATTAGATTTTCGAAAATATTTTCCTACCCATTTTTCAATTTGCCACTTTTTTTCACTTAAAGAAAATAGATTTGCACTTTTTTTATTTGCGTTTATTCATCATCGGTGCGTCCTTTTGTAACATCGACACCGGTGCATGGTAACTAAAACGCACCAGTGTGGTTATATGTACAGTAGCACTGATTTGTGGTTAAGGCACCAAAATTACTTTTAGACATGTACGCCAAAATTTAGTGAACTCCAATCATAGAAATTGAGAATTAGAATTTTGTAGAGGACTCCATTGACTATGTGGAGAGAATGAAATGTGGGGCGTGTGAAGATGCAATGCTACAGGGCCCAAGTGGGAAATTGTGGCATGTGAATCTGTGCTATACTAAGATGTGGGCAATTTTCACAAATGGTTGGGAAAGTTTTGTTTCTGAGAAGTCTATTGAAGTTGGAGATATTTTCGTTTTTAGACATGTTGGAAATGTACATTTTTCTATGAAAATATTTGGACCATTTCTTTTCAAAACTACACCTCTTCTTCTTTCAGAAAAAGAAACTTGAACCTTTCCATAACCTGCAACGAGAAAATGTGCCCCATGATCTGCTTGCTGACCCATGATCTGCTTGTTCATTTGTAAGTTCATCCTCCATCTTGGCATCGAATTTCCCCTTTTCTCCTTTGTGCTTTCTATCTTGATCTTAACAAAATTTATACAATCTCTATTTTACGAGAAACTAACCTTGAATGTCTTAGGATTAATGACAATGAGTTCTTTATTATGCATTTGTTAGCAGAAGAAGATAGATTTTCGACGAGACGATGCAGTTATTACATGTGGAGGCAATGGTTTCCCATATAAAATAAGTATAGGGTTGAGAAGAGGAAAGACATTGCAAAATGGGCTATTACATTAGCTTTTCCAATGGGAAACCGATTTGCAGGTGGAAATATGGTAGCTGCAGGTATCTATGCTTTTCTTCCCACAGAAATGGTCACTGGATTTTCATTTATAATACAAGTAGAATTTTTACTTGTTTCATCCACAAGACCACAACTCAGACAAGTTAGAGATGCCATTCAGGTTCAATTGAAAGCCGAAGATGTGATTTTATGTGATGTCATCTTTGCTGGCAAAAGTTTATGTAAGCCAACTGAAGCTCAAACAATACTCCTAGCTACTTTTAAATGCATTCTAGAGAATCTTTCCCTTCATGGGACCTACTGGCCCGATCGACAACGTCAATTGATCTTTCTCTGCTTTCCTTAAGGGAATGAGAATCCTTCCCTTCATGGTGCCTCTTGGCTTTATCGACTGCCTTGATTGATCTTTCTCTGCCATCAACTCTGCTCTCCATTTCTCCATCATGGGACCTCTTAACCCTATCGCTGGCCTCAACCAAATGCTCTCTACTAGTCTCAACCTGTACTCCTTTTCTCCTTTTGTACTCTGTTGAGCTCTGTAGCCGTCTGCATCCCTGTAAGCGTCTTTGTTCGTCTTTATGTTTGAATCACTCATTTTCTCTGCTATAAAATTCTCAACCGAAATTCGAACTCTCATCTTTTCAAACCCTTATCTACTCAAAAAAATTCTTTCCCATGATTCGAACCCTCTGATGCTCCAATACTGGACTTTACAGAATAACCCTATTCCGGTGTGCGAGGTTTCATAAGCACACCGGTGCGGTTTCATAAGATTGAGGTTTATGTTTTGGCACGGTGTTTTATGACGCACTGGTGCGGAAGATTTGTGAAGCGCCAGTGTGTCTTATGATGATAAGCGCACCAGACTGTATAAAGTTATTTTTTTTTGTATGCAATATCATAGTAAAATAATGGTAATTCTAAAGTACATGAATTTATTTGCATTATTTTCCAAACTTTATTATGTTACAAAAATTCATATTATTCTAGATTTATTATTTTACAATTATTTACAAATTTAAATATTTTAATAAAATCATTTCACATTAATACAATTAAAATTTTACAAACATTTTACATACAATTACAATTAAAATTATAATTAAAATTACAGTTACAGTTACAATTTACAATTTCACATACAATTACGATTAGAATTACAATTACAATTTTAATTTTACATACAATTACATTTACAATTAAAATTTTTACAAATATTTTACATACAATTACAATTACAATTACAATTTTACAAATATTTTACATACAATTACAATTAAAATTACAATTACAAATACAATTACAATTTTAGAATTTTACATACAATTAGAATTACAATTACAATTTTACAGTTTGTCATATATACCACAGTAAATTAAATACTACAAATACAATTAAAATTTTACATTAATTATATTACATACAATTACAGTTAAAATTACATTTACAAATATAAATACAATTTTACATACAATTAAAATTTAAATTTAAATTACAACCACAACATAATATTTAATAAATATCTTGGTCATTTAATATTAAATTAATTAATAAACATCACGATCATGATAACCATAGTACAAACATCCTATTCGACTAAAAAACACATTCAAAATCGCTAACATCATCGTGATCGTGATCATCTAACGAAACACAATTGACATTATATATTAACATCATCACAACACAAACATCAAATATACATCTCATGTCAAATAACTCATGCTATTAAATACACATCTATCTACAAGCTGCACACTAAATGAACATATCTAACATAACCTAACAATATACACATCATGATGATCACCAACATGTAAATTAAGTACAACTGCAACATGAACATAAAATACATGTTAAATATACAACTGAATAACTGAATAATATTAAAAATAGATATGTATACATATATATATATATATATATATATATATATATATATATATATATATATATATATATATATATATATATATATATATATATATATATATATATATATATATATATAAGCGAATAATGTTAAAAATATACAACTGTAATATAAATGTCATGGATCAGCTGGTGGTAGTAGACCATCAATAGTAGTACTAGTGGAGGCCTGCTCAGTCAATGGTGCAGCCTCGACGATCGATGGTCCAGCCTGCTCATGATCATGAGTACTGATGGATGTTGTAGGCTGCTGACTGGACGTGGCCGATGGTCCAGCCTCATCTCCATGATGACTGCTGTTAGATGCTAGTGGAGGCTCATGCTCATCTTGTGCGGCACGAGGTGAACGATCATGAAATGATGAGTCACTGCTCGCGGACTATCCATCATGTGTCACGGCTTGACCATGCCTATAGCGTGGAACAATCTTCCTCAGTCATGTAACAGCTGTCGTAGCTCCTACGACATGCCACATCAGGCTGTACATGTCACGCGGCATGCCTCTCCACATCTGTAATAGCCTATCTTTGACCTGTATGTCTCTATAATGAGCGGGCCTGATGCCCGCCTCAACAATCAATGCACTGAGTTGGTCGCCCAACTCCATCTTGTATCTAGTATCAAGTCGACCGCGCCTAGCAAAAGGCAGTACCGGTACACTAGCAGGAGCACGTCTCTCTACACCGGCCTCCTGATGATCCTCAACATCTAGCATGCCCTGATCATCATCAAAATCCACACCTGGATCATGTGGTGGTGTTGGCATCTCCTCGCCATCAAAAGAGCCAATGTCTACAAAATATATACAAGTACACAACAATAATTAGACAATTTCATTATACAATTTAATAAAAACAAGTTAAAGAACATGTTAGAATAAATTTAAATAAAACAATAATATTACCTCTTTCATCTGGCGACTCATCATCTGTGAAGAGGATGTTGGCACAGCCTCACCAATCCAATCCAACATAAGGACAGGGGACCATAATGAAGGGATGCAGCTCGTCAACAATGGCTAGCAAGTCTAGTGCATCATGCGAGCGGTGACTAAAATATATGCCTCGATGCATATAGTTGTGTCAGTGCACCGACTTCCTGAAAAATTACATAGTTAACAGTATGGTCTTTTACTAGGCCGCACCTTTGACCCATTCGGAATGTCGAATGCGGTGCGCTGACAGACACTGGGGCAGATATTTACGTCAATGCACCACATTGCTATTCCCATGCTCAATGGTGTGACCAGCTAAATGACCACACCGCACTTTTTTAAAAATTTTAAAACAATGCGGTGCACCTTTTGGTACCACCCTATACACAGTGTGGATACTGTTAGCACCGGTTTTGGTGTGCCCTGTAAATTTTACAGGCAAAACCACTTACTGGTGCAAGTCAAATGGCTCGTGTGCACTACGCGACAATTTTTGTTTTCTTTTAAATGGTTAATTTTAAGGTTATTTGAAACTTTAATCTGTTAAAAAGCTTAATTATGTAAAAATAAGAAAAATACCTATACATTTCTCCATTGAGGAGGCATATTGGCTGTAGAATTTGCAAAAGAAAATTTTCCCACCGTTTTGCAAAATTCAAGCTGGAGATTGGTGCGCAATGCACAACAGCAGTGCATGCAATGGGTGCATTGGGAGCACTGATGACAGGGTGGCTCAAAAAATGATAAATTGCACCAATGCTTGAGAGCTCTGGGGCACTGAGAAAAGTGAAAAATGAAGTTTTTTGGCCATATTTTTTTTTATTTAACCCTATTTCGATGCACGGGGTTTTATAGGCGCATCAGTGCCGTGTCTTACGAATGTACCAGTCGGTTTCTATTTTGGCGTGGTGTTTTATGATTCATGAGTGTGGTTTCTTAACACCACATCAGATGGTTTATGTTTTGGCACGATGTTTTATGATGCACCAGCTTGGAAGAGTTGTGAAGCACTGGTGCTCTACAGTAATAGGACGCATCAGGTGGGTGTATACAGAGCGCACGGTGTTCAGTGTGCCAACGTTTTGTGCGCACTGGTGATTTATCTGATAGATCACACCGGTGATTGAGAGCTCTAGAGCACTGAGAAAAGTGAAAACTGCAGTTTTTTTTCTATAATTATTTTTTAACCCTGTTCTGGTGCGCGAGGTTTATAGGCACACTGGGGTTGTTTCTTACGAATGCACCAGTCGGTTTCTATTTTGGTGCAGTGTTTTAGGATACACCGGTGCGGAAGAGTTGTGAAGCACCGACAGTCTACATTAATACAATGCACCGAGTGAGTGTGTACGGAGCACACGGTGTCTGATGTGCAAATGTTTTGTGCACACTAGTGCTTTCTCTTGTAGAGCTCACCGGTGATTGAGAGATCTGGAGCACTGAGAAAAGTGAAAAATGCATTTTTTTGGCCATTTTTTTTATTTATTTAACCCTATTCCAGTGTGCATGGTTTATAGGAGCACCAGTGTTGTTTCTTACAAACGCACTGGTTAGTTTCTATTTTGGTGCGGTGTTTTATGATGCACCGGTGCAGTTTCTTAATACTGCATCGGGCGATTTCTATTTTGGCGTGGTGTTTTATGATTCATCGGCGCGGAAGATTTGTGAAGCACCGATGCTCTACAGTAATACGACGCACCGGGCGGGTGTGTAGGGAGCGCACAGTGTCCAGTGTGCCAATGTTTTGTGCGCACAAATGCTTACTCTTATAGAGAGCACCAGTGTGATTTTGGATGATAAGCGCATCGAGTGGAAAACATCTGCAAAACCCTCCGCCCGCCAACCTCCTCTAGTAACCTCCACTAGAAGTGAATGTATGGGGTATTTTTATAAGGGTTTCCTCAAAAACATCCGCTAGAGGGTATTTTCCTTGTAGTGTTTTTTCCAGATAAAAGGCATCTAGGTAGTGTAAGAGAGCTGAACCAGTAGGTGGTTTTATATCAGCAGGGATTGAATGATATACTTGATTAAAGCTACCTAAAACATATTGCACTATTTATCCTGGACGTCTTTCAAATGATTATATTTTTCTAAAATTAAAAAAGGATTCCTCTTCATCACCCATTTATCAAGGAAGACATTCACAAATTGATGGAATAAAAAAATGCTTGCAATTGGAAAGTTTTTGAACCATTTCTTGGCTTCACCTTACAAAGATAGAGCAAATATCCTGATACTAACATCATTTTCATCTACCTCAAAATGATCGAGAAAATTTCCAAAAACGTTAAAGTGTATCTCAGCAATGATGTTACCATATTCTCCGTCAAACCTCTGAAGATATTTGTAATAGTTTTAAGGGAAATCATGGAGTATAGGAGGTAAGATGAGTGGCTTGTATCTATCTGGAATTTTACAAGGTATAGGAGTATGTACAAAATTTTTAAGATTAGTCTTGATCACTTGAGGCTCATCAAGAAGAATATGATCATCATAAGATTCAGAAGAAGGCTCTTAACTGAGATCAAAGGCGTAAGGAGAATTTGAATCCACAATTTTTAGAGGGAAAGGATCAAATACAGATATGGGATATTTTCTTGGATGCAATATACTTTGGAAAAAATCTTTGACATTCTCAGGAAAAGAGAAAAAATAATTCAGGACAAAGAACATGATGTCTTGGATCAAATTCCAAGTTGAATACCCGATCTTCCCATGTTTTCTTTTCATGTTTCCGTTGGCAAGGTTCATGCCCCAATGGAGTCTTAGATTTGATTTTGAAATGAATTTGGAGTTGCGAGGTGAATGATTTCAGCCTTTGTGTTTCTAATCACTGTTCACCATCAGCAATCAGATCTAATCCTTGTCGTTCTCTCCCAGGGAATATTTGTCAATTTGTTCCTCGACAACGGTGCCAATATGTTAGCACTCCACCAGTTCTCTGAAGGCTGAAAAGTAGACCAACAAAGGTAACCACAGACCACTTTGACCTAGTAGCTATCCCTACTAGGCTAAGAGGGATCTCTCAATGAGAAAACAACCAATTTACTGGATCATGAAAGATATTATTCTAGGTATATATATTAGGGTTTGATTTGATTTGATGGTTTAGTGCTGGATGGTGAATTTGGTCTAGGAGGACTAGGTCAGGGCTCTAAAATTTAGATTTGCAGAGATGTAATAGGGCAAGGTAGGCACACACTTTTACACTTTAGAGCTATATTGGTTAATTTTTTATATTTTTAGGGTTTCAAAACAAGCATGAATCTCATGAATTCATTTATATGAGAATAAAATTAACATAAATGTGAAAACTTCTCCAAAAGAGAGCATTGAATCAATGAATTATGTTTATTAAATTAGAAATCAAACACATAAGACATGGAAATGGAAATGGAAGGTACAATACATTCAAACATATGATCACAGAAGAAGAAACATTGCTAAAGCACATACCACATGAATCCCACCACAATAGTTACAAATTATGTCTATTGGTTCCTGGAAAATTCACAAAGTACACATGTGTTCCAAGCTAAATTCCACATCATCCAACCTTTAAAACTAGTTTCAAAGTAACTCATATAGCCACAAAGGTGAAAATCCTCCCTTGGAGGTTTAATTTCCAACAATTAAAGGCAAATACATGCACCTATCCAAAGTCTACTACACACTAGGGAGGTTACTCAACCAATTCCTCCTTTTCCTAACCATCGTGAGACATATCCTCAAAGCATTAAATGGAGGATAAGACATCTAGTCAACCCTATATTATCCATTTAAATTTAATTTGGAATATTTACATTCATTTACTTTTACCTTTTTACTTTTACAAAAGTGAAACTGGAAATTTTCAAAAATTACAGAGTGAAAAATTCTTGAAATTTGCAGAAAATTGTAGAAGCACATCGAGTTGTTGGAGGTCATTTTGGAGTGCCTTTCTCAAGTCCAAATCAAAATCTAAGACCTATTATGGAAATATGGGAGAGTTTCTATGTATTTTTACTATTTGTTCATGAAAAATGACCCATTTTTCACTGATTTATACCCTTTTCCCAAGGTGTCTCCAGAAGCGTAGTGAAAGTAAAAAAGGGTGGCAGAATGTTGATTTTTTCTCATTTTTTCTCATTTTTCTCAAAATTTAAGGCCTGATCAAAAAATATGAGAAAACTGGTTTTGAGAGGAGGCAAAAATATTTCTATAAATTTCAACCATTTTTCATTTCTAGGCTTGAGGAAAAAGCACAACGTGAGCTCGCTACGCTTTTGGACCTAGTAAAAATTGCCAAAATTTTTGGGTTTTCTTGAAACATAAGCCTCCAAGTGGGAGAGATATCTCACTAACCATGAAATTTTTTGCACAATTGAGAGATTTTTTTTTTAATTGGCATTTTAGGAACACAAACCTCCTCCATTTTCCCAAGATGATTCTCTTATTGTCCACAATATTTTCTGCAAAACGGTGACTTAAACAGGACATTCCACAATCGGAACAATATGATGTGAAGATGTGAATGGATATCTCCTTATGTAATAACCGTGTAACTCATGAAGTAGGTTATTGTACTTTAGTATCTTAGGAACAAAAACCTCCTCCAGGTTCCCAAAATTCATATTTTTTGACCATAATATGTTTTGCAAAAATATAACTAAACATGACATTTCTGGAGAATGTGCCTTCAATTGTTTTTTCAAATTTCCCAAATTTTCTCCAAAATTCTTCAAAATTGCTCCAAAATTGCTTCATGGAGACTTGTGATGGTATGTTATGCTATCAGGGAATCATCAGTAATCAAATATAACTTACCCTTATCCTTTTGACTAATTAGGGTTTCCTTTGTACTGTGATTTCAAGTACGGTTTGTACTCCTCAAGGTCTAGGTTCATGCCTTTGAACCAATAATCACCATGGCTTGGTATCCCCATAGCATGAGATATGGAATACAATGAGAATATGAAATCAAGTCCTGGTATGGTGACCTTTTATCCTTTCAAATTGGTGGCAAACATATCTATGACCTGCTCATGAAAACCTAACTCCTCCACTCTTTGACAAAGCCCTAAACAATTGAAATCTTCAAATAATTTTCTGATGAATGGTGAGGAAGTGATTTAATTATAGTTGGAGGGCTTAAATGTCATTATATTTCCCCATTTGTTATATTTTATCTTCTCTGATGGTGATGATTCAACTTCCATGATGAAACCCTAGTTGATAGGAGGAAAAAACAGGGAAGAGACTAAAGGGATAAATTGAGAGAGTTAGGGAAGGGGGATCTGAGAAGGAAAATTTAGGAAGATGGGTAGGGTTGTTAGGGATATTTAGGAAGTGAAATGGATATAAATGAGTGAGGGAAATAGGCTAGTAAATTCAAACACAGTCCTAGCTAGGGAAACTGCCCAAATTAGTAGAATTAGGTTAGGGTTTGTAGGGAGAGTGATGAAAATGAAGGAAAATCGGTATGTAATGGATGGAAGTGATGTGTCTTGTGAAAAAAAAGTTATAGAAGCAATAAAAATAGGGTTTTATGAAATAATTTTACACTTAGGAAGAAAAACAAAAATTTCCAACCAAAGCATAGGAGGAGATTTGTTTCATTAATTTCTCTTGATATATCAATGCTATAAGGGTATGAACGGTTTGAGCTTACCTTTGAAAAGTTTTGGAGACTAAAATAACTGATGAGAAACTCTGTAAAATCAAATTTGAGTGATAAACTCCACTTCTAGGCAACTCTTCCCCATGCACAGCGAAGACCACCTGTGCGCAGTGCCTGTGCATAATGCAGACTTTCTATGTGTAGCGTGCTCCTCCAGAACTGCAGTGCAGTCTCTGTATGCCTACCAAACTAAGGTTTTTTCCAATGTGAGGTAAAAACTTGAGTTTTATTGCAAAAATGAGGGATGAGCTTGATGGTAGGATATCATAAGAGTGAAAATGAATCTTCCTTCTATCTTTTTGGGCCTTTATAAACATGAAATGACTCCCTTTTGAGTGATGATGGGCCGCACATATATTTTTTAGCATGGCTTTGACTTTTGAACTTTGTAACCTTGTTTGTAACTTTTTGGAACTGTGTATCTCTTTGGAACCTTGAATATCTTTGGGATATTAAACTGAAGCTTTAGGAACATGAAGTACTTATTACATCTAGAAACATAAAATTACATTTTTGAAATCAAACTTTATTGAATAAACTTTGCTATTACCACTCCTCCAATTGCCAGATTTTATGCATGAAATGGCAGTCTTGGTGAACTTGAAACCCTAATGACATAATGGAGACATTGAACTGAATGCAATCATAATGGTGATGACTAAAATGATGACGATAATCTCTAAATGGTGATACACTCAGTTGAGTGATGACATGGACCAGCATATGAAAATTTTGGAAGGAGTGGAAAATATTCCTATACCTAATACCAAGTGACCAAATTTTTTCTTGAAAACCTAATGAAATGACAAAAAATTGGCTATGAGACCCTAACAAGACATGATAAGAGCCTATTTGATCACTGGTGACAAGTTGTACAGACTGACACTAACATAAACCACAACTACTCTTCGATGAGTGAAAATGTAAATAAAGAGCTATAAAGAGTAACATAATACCTGGAAACTTTCCATACCAAACTACTTGCATTAGATCCATAATACCTAATAAAATAGAAATGAACAAGGAGAAATTTTATTAATATATTGAAGAAACAATCATGTCATTCATTTATAGATATTTTCCTCTTATATATCATATAACTTATATCATCTTGTCTCTTTATTAATTTTCCACCACACTAGCATGTAAAATCATTAATTCATCATATACCATACGAAAATATAGTAAAAAAATAATGAAATCCTTGAATATTTTCTTTGAATTTTATAGGAACATGCAACTTTTGAAAAATTGAGTAGGGATCCCACATGGTCAACCCTTATGCTTTTGAATTCAACATTAGTAAGGACAACCTACATTGCAAGCTGTAGCAACTGTTCATATAACTTACAAAGAGAAGGATCATAAAAACACGATCTTGTAATTAGAATAGAGTTTAAAACTATAGAATACATCTATGTTAACATATATTTTAAATTGTTTAATATATCATACACTAAATTATATTTATTCCACAAAAAGAGTATCCCCGTTGTCAAAGTGATATTACAAAAAAAAAAATGTAAGCTAAGGATGAGTATCCCTAATGTCAAAATGATAATACATAAAAACTATGCAAACTAAGAAAAATTACTTAAAGATGAAAATTATTAACCAATAAGTAAAACCAATATCTAATTTATGTGTTTGGAATATGATGATGTTTAAAAAAATAATGTAAACTAAGGAAAATTATTTAGAATTGAAAATTATTAACCAATAAGTAAAAAATAAATATATAATTTGTGTATTTGGAATATGGTTAAATCAATAACTACTAAGTTTTTTTATTTGGAATATGGTTAAATCGATAACTACTAACACTACCATACAAAAGGGGTTTTTAAGATGTTTATTTAAGATGAAATTATAATTTCATCTTAAATTATCAATTTATCTTAAAATTTTGTCTCAAATATAATAATTAATTAATATTTATTTTATATTAATTATAATTTTTTATTTTGAATGGCCTTAGAAAATGTGCTTTGCTTGAATTCCTTTTTTACCATTGTTCCCTCTCAACTTCCTTTATTTACCATCGTTCCCATCAGATTTCCTTCTCCATTTCATTACCATTGATTCCCAACCACCTGCCGCAATAGTTTTCTTAGTGATGCGGTAGTAGTGAAAACCCTTTTTCCTCGACACCTCCATTATCAAGTATAATTCATGGCTCCAAACATGGATAGTTCAACACTCATTAGCAGGGGCATAAAAAAATACGATAGGAAAGGAGGGGAGATGAAAGGTGTTTTTTCTCCAAAGAAAGCCTAGGGGACTTTTATAGGAGGAGTGATTCAATTTGATGATCTGGGTTGAAGGATGTCGCACTGGAACATAATTAAATACTCCTAGTGAGATAATTTTGTGAGGAAGAGAACTATGATGATTTTTCCTCATCTTCAGAGATGCACAAAGCTATGGGTGGAATGTTTTATGTGTGGAGTGTATTAATTTGGCATCTGTAGTTGGGTCACAATCTTGTAGCCTTGTTCTATGTTGGTCAAATTATGCCCCTCTACCTTGTCTTTCCATATCCACCAACCTCGTTTAAAAAGAACGAACCAATTCTTATACTTTGTTGGACTTATTACACAAACTAGTTTTTTCGCTTCCTTTACCATGTCATCGTGGGGCTTTCTATTGGAAATGTGTTCAAGGGTTTTGCAATTTTTTTTGTTAAAACAAAAATCCTGTACAAGCTTATATTGGAGGATACCCATGGAGTGGATACCTCTTATCAAGTATGAAACCATAAATTTCTTCATTTTGTTTACCGGGGTTCTCAATTATTAAATATATAGGGTTTTCAAAAAAAAATATTATACAGTGTTTATGTTTTCTTGGCTTTATTTTAGGGTTTTTCTCACATACTTTTTCCCCTACTTCAGGAGCTATGTTTTTTAGTTTAGAATGAGTATCTATGGTAATAATTTTTATGGTTTTATTACCTTTTTCATGTAAGTCTTTCTCAGGTTTTCATTCCAAGTGATAACGCTAAATTTTTAAAGTGTTCCTTTTGTCTTGCGAAAAAAAAAAACTATGACAATGCTTTCTTCTTCCTACAAATGTTCTTGGATGTCTTTTATTTGAACAATGTGTGGAGATGATAACCATATTGGTTCTGTAATTCAAGGGGATTTTAAGAAGGATATTGTTAGTGCTCTATATTACTAGTGTAGTCCCTTATTGTTGTTAGTGTAGCGCACTTATTGTTATTTTTGTACCCTTGTAGTCCCCATATTTTTCTTATTGTGCCCTTACATTATTATTGTTAGGTCATTAGGATTATATTGTGACCCCATGGACTCCTATATATGGAAAGGAGGCTTTTCATTTGTGTCATCCAAGAATTGTTCATTTATGTAATGTAAAGGAGGTTTCCCCCTCGAAGTGGTTTATTTTTAAGTCATTGATATTTCTTTTCTTATATTTTGTGAGCTGGTTTCATAACATTTGGTATCAGAGCTTTGGATTCTAGGGTTTCACTTATTCAAACTAGTCATCTTGACCTTAACGATATAATTTTTTTTGCTACGAAGGTTCAGATGCTAAAAAAAATTAGATCTTTGTTCGAAATATTTCCAAAGATATGATTTGTGCAAGGTAGGGTTTTTGTAGGCTCCCGAATTTAATCTCAAAGAGCTGACCTTGGGAAAATCGTCATAACTCTCTCTCGAAGCAGCGGATTGGAATTCTGTAAAAATTGTTCAAAATTACACGGACTCTAGCTTCCTGTGTATCAATTTCAGATCCGAAGGAGGAAACAATGACACATGGCATGCCGTACAATTTCGCTCTACTAAACTAGTCCATAATTAGGTCATTGTGGGATATTGGGCATAAATATGCCTTGAAGAATCCAAATCAGGTTTGGCCTATGGAATTGGAAATAATATTAAGAGGGATAATAAATGACCAAAGATAAAATCTTGGGGATCCAAAATTATAAATATACATTAGTTTCAATATCCAGCTCCTGAAAAACAAGAAAAAGCTATGTATTTTGTTTTAAAATTTCATAAGTCTTGTTGAAAAATCAGTTTGAAGTGATCCCAATGGAATATTGAAGCATAGATATTAGTACTGGGTTATAAAATGCCTCCCAAAAATAATTCAGCACCCATTAATCCCTCAAAAGGATCTACTATGACTCGTGAAGAGGAAGAAGTGCAACATGATATATCAAAATTACAAGACCAAGTGCAACAAATTGCGCTCTCACAAAAAGTAACAAAAACTGAAATGGATGGTTTGAAGAAAGGCATCGAAGCTAATATGGATGGTTTGAAGAAAGGCATGGAAGCTAAGATGGATGTTTTGAAGAATGGAATGGAAGCTAATATGGATGGCATGGAAGCAAAGATGAATGGTATAGAAGGCAACATGGATGGTTTGAAGAAAGGTGTGGAAGCTAAGATGCATGGTTTGAAGAAAGACATGGAAGCTAATATGGATGGTTTGAAGAATGGAATGGAAGCTAAGATGGATGGCATGGAAGCTAAGATAGCAGGCAACATGGAATATTTGAAGAAAGACATGGAATGTTTGAAGGAAGGGTTGGAAAAGTTGCTACAATAAAAGCTTCCTAATGGCGAAAAGGTAGTAGAGGAAACTCATGATGAGAACAAAAGGAATGTTAATCATGATTTCATAGACTCTAATGTTGGATTTAAGACCCACCATGTTCCAAAGATATATATGAAGAAGTTTTATGGCAAGGATTCGATAGCATGGATACTATTAATGGAGCAATACTTTGAGCTCCATAATACGCAAAACACACAAAAGCTACGCATTGTAACTTTATATTTAGAACAAAATCAGCTTGTATGATATCGATGGCTTTTTTCTCGTAAACCACTGGTCAGTTGGTCAATTTCTACAGAGGAAATGATAGCACATTATGAGGATACACAGAGCAACACCTTCTTTATCCAATTGATAAATATCAAACAAAAGGGTTCAACGATGGAGCACATTGAGGACTTCCAAAAATTGGATATAAGGGTAAATAATATTCCAAAGGAACATAGGACTGATGTCTTCATAGGGACTCTAAAGCCTAAGGTTTAGCTTTGGGAAACTGATACATTGGAGAATGCATTCAGGTTGGCAAGAAAAATATAAGTCAAAATTATAGCGACAAGGAAGCCTACCACTCACAACTATAAAGATGGAAGTGTTTCTACTCCTAGACTTCAACAACCTACAAGGTTCACACCACAACAATTGGAAGAAAAAAGAGAAAAAGTGCTTTGTTATAGTTCTGATAATACACTAAAGGTCATAAGTCTACTAAGAATAAATTATTTTACATAGATTGCGAAGAGGAGGAAAAAAAGGAACAAGAAACTTCAAAAGAATAGGCTATACACCATGAACCAACCCTAGAGGAAGAATAAATGAATCCAAAAATATCATGTAATGCATTGGAAGGAATTAAAACTCCTCAATCTCTCAAGATAGAAGGACATATCAAGAATAAAAATGTAATAGTGCTTATTGATACGGGTAGTACCCATAATTTTATTCACTCTAAGGTAGCCAAGGAATTGAATTACTTCCTATACCTAGCACTAGAGTGTTAAGAGATGGTGGAAAATGGAGGAACTATAAATTTCTCTGGAAAGTGACATAATATCAAACTAACCATGGGGGAATATGTATTGAATATTCCAATGATTTCCATTCTAATGGGTGGTGCTGATGTTGTACTAGGCATACAATGGTTACAATCTTTGGGGATGGTAGCTTTTAATTTTCAAGAACTTTTCTTGAAATTGTTTTCGAAAGGAAAGAAAGTTTAATTATGGGGTATCACACGGAATCTGGGAAAGATAATAAGCTCTAATGTCATGACAAATATTTTTAAGACAAAACAATGAGGCATCATTGCACAATTATGCTCACTAGAAGTTCCAACATCAAAATCATCTATTTCTCCATATCTACAAAAAGTCTTGGACAAGCATTTGAAGGTCTTTGAAACTCCAAAAGGAATCCCACCTATTTGTGATCATGATCATGCTATTCATTTTATTCCAGGAAATGTTCCTCCAATTATGAGCCTTGCAGATATCCTTATGTCCAAAAGAGCGAAATTGAATGTATGATCACAAAAATGCTAGAGGCTGATATAATTCAACCTAGTCAAAGTTCTTTCTTTGCTCTAGTAGTATTGGTGCACAAGAAGGATGAATCATGGCACATGTGTCTGGATTATAGGGAGCTAAATAAGCTCACTATTAAAGATAAATTTCCCATTCCTATGATTGATGAATTATTGGATGAATTGCATGGATCAATTTATCTAACCAAGTTGGATCTTTGTTCAAGATATCATCAAATTAGAATGAAGACTGAAGACATTCTGAAAACAACATTTTGAACCCATGACGATCATTATAAATTTTTGGTCATGTCTTTTGGCCTTATGAATGCACCTTCTACATTTCAAGGGTTGATGAATTCCACTTTCAAACCCTTAGAAAATTTGCGTTAGTATTTTTTGATGATATACTAATCTAAAACAGTTCTTGGAAAGATCATGTTCAGCATGTTGAAAAGGTGCTCAAACTATTGGAGGAGAAACAATTATATGAAAAAACCTCCAAATTTTTCTTTGGAGTACAAGAGGTGGAATAACGGGGTCATATTGTATCTCAGGAGGGTGTTAAGGTAGACCCTAAATAAATTAAACCCATTAAGGAATGTTGTGAAACTAGCTCCAAAAAGAGAAGAAAAGAGATATCAACACCTTAGAAATAAGACACTTCGAGGGGGCAACCTCCAATACATTACATGAATGAACAATTCTTGGATGATTCAAATTACAAAACCTCCTTTCTATATATAGGAGTCCATGGGGCCAGAATGTAATCCTAGTGGGGCCACAATGTAATCTTAGCCGACCTAACAATAATAATTTAAGGGCACAATAATAACAATATGGGGGTTACAAGGGTTCAATAATAACAATAAGGGGGTTACATTAACAACAATAAGGGACTATACTAGTAATATAGGGACCTAATATGCCCCTCTCCTTCAAAAAAATTGTTGTCCTCAATGCTTGAGTAGCTCTGGGTGCTTTTGTATTAAATTCTCATTCTCCCATGTAGAATCTTCAGTGGGTAAGTTCTTCCACTTGATGAGACACTCTGAAATTGATCGATTCCGTAGCTGTCGAGTTCTTGTATCCGTGACCGCTTCAAGTTCCAATATGATTTTTCCTTCCTCATCAAGTTCTGGCAATATTGTTTGAACTGGAAGATTTTCACCTATAGCCTTCTTTAAGCATGAAACATGGAAAATTGGATGCACTCGTGAAGAAGCAGGAAGCTCCAATTTGTATGTCATAGTACAAATATTTTGCAACACCTTGTAAGGACAATAGTACTTTGGTGATAATTTATTATCCTTCTTAGCTTGCTTGAGGGACATTTGTTTGTATGGTTGTAGTCGTAAAAATACCCAGTCTATTACATCAAAACTTCTCTCGCTGCGATGTTGATCTGCCTGTTGTTTCATTCGATTTTGTGCCAAATTTAGGTTGTCCTTTAAGAGTTGGAGAACTTCTTGCTGATGCTCGATGTGATCTTCCACTGCTTGAACCTTTGAATTTTCTCTTAAAGATGATGTGATGGATGGTGGATGATATCCATAAAGTGCCATAAATTGGGTCATTTTTGCTGCAGTATGGAAGGAAGTGTTATACCACCATTTAGATAGAGGTAACCACATGACCCATTGTGTTTGTTTATCAGATACAAAACAATGAAGATATTCTTCCAAACATTTATTTACTATCTCAGTTTTACCATCGGATTGAGGATGATAAGATGCGCTATCAGCTAATTGAGTACCCAAGCAAGAAAATAACTTCATCCAAAAATTTCCAGTAAAAATGGGATCTCTGTCACTCACAATAACCCTTGGGTTTCCATGTAGCTTTTGAATTGTGTCCATAAATGTAGTAGCTACTGTACTTGCTTTAAATGGATGAGATAATGCACAAAAGTGTGCATACTTGGTAAGTCTATCAACTACCACCATGATGACACTCTTTCCTTCCGACTTAGGTAAAACTGTGATAAAATCCATTGAAATCTCCTCCCAAAGTTGACTTGAAATGGATAAAGGTTGTAGAAGACCCGGGGTCTTAATTGTATCAACTTTATTCCGCTGGAAAATGAAACATTCTGCCACAAACTTTTGAATATCATATTTAAGGCCATCCCAAAAAAAATATTTCTTTACCCTGTAGTAAGTTTTTAAAAATCTTGAGTGTCCTCCTAAAGGAGAAGTGTGCAATTCCAAAAGAATATTTTGTTTTAGTTGGGAATTCTTACAAAGATATAAGGGATCTTTGTACCATAAGGAATCATTTTTCCAACTAAATGTATTATATGTACTAGGATCTTGCTGCAAATTTTGAATGAGTGCCCACACATTTTCATCCTTATTCCATTCATCTCTTGCTTCGGTTATTAAATCTGTTTGGATAATAGAAATGGCACAAAGAAATTCTTCCACCTCTTCATTCTTTATTGAGAGTGCATCTGCAACAACATTTAGCTTCCCTTTTTTGTATATTATTTCAAAGTCATAACCCAACATCTTTGTGACCCATTTTTGCTGCTCTTCTGAATATATTCTTTGTTCCAAAAAGCATTTAAGACTATCATGATCAGTTTTTACCTTGAAGTGTCTTCCCATTAGGTAAGTTCTCCATTTCTTTAGTGCATGCAGTATTGCTAACATTTCCTTCTCATAAATAGGTTTTTGTAAATAGTTTCCTTTGATTGGACGACTTTCAAAAGCAATGGGTCTTCCTTCTTGCATTAAAACAACACTAATTCCATTTCCCGAGGCATCACATTCCACAATAAATGTTTTTGTGAAGTCTAGCGTAGCTAAGACTAGTGCTAGGCACATTACCTCTTTAAGATGTTCAAAGGCCTTAGTTGCTTCAGGAGTCCATGAAAATGCATCTTTCTTCAATAATATTGTTAGAGGTGCTGCTATTCTCCCATAATTCTTAACAAAATTTCGATAATACCCTGTTAACCCGAGAAATCCTCGCAACTGCTTTATGGTTGTGGGGACTTTCCATTCCTTAATGGATTTAATTTTGTTAGGGTCTACCTTAACACCCTCGTGAGATACAATATGACCCAGATATTCCACCTCTTGTACTCCAAAGAAACATTTGGATGTTTTTGGATATAATTGTTTCTCCTGCAATAGTTTGAGCACCCTGTCAACATGTTCAACATGATCCTTCCAAGACCTGCTGTAGATTAGTATATCATCAAAAATACTAGCACAAATTTTCTAAGGAAGGGTTTGAAAATGGAATTCATCAACCCTTGAAATGTAGAAGGTGCATTGGTAAGGCCAAAAGGCATGACCAAACATTCATAATGACCCTCATGAGTTCGAAATGTTGTTTTCGGAATATCTTCAGTCTTCATTCTAATTTGATGATATCCTGAACGAAGATCCAACTTGGTAAAATAAATTGCTCCATGTAATTCATCCAATAATTCATTAATCACAGGAATGGGAAATTTGTCTTTAATGGTGAGCTTATTGAGCTCCCTATAATCCGGAAACATTCACCATGATCCATCCTTCTTGTGTACCAATACTACAGGAGCAGAGAAAGAACTTTGACTAGGTTGAATTATACCCGCCTCTAACATTTCTGCAATCATACGTTCAATTTCGCTCTTTTGGAAGTAAGGATATCTATAAGGCCTCATGTTTGGAGGAACACTTCCTGGAATCAAATGAATAGCATGATCATGATCACGAATAGGTGGGAGTCCTTTGGGAGTTTCAAACACCTTGGAATGATTGTCCAAGACTTTTGGAGATCTGCAGAAATAGATGATTTTGATGTTGGAACTTCTAGTGAGCATAATTGTGCAATTACGCCTCGTTGTTATTTCTTTAGAAGATTTGTCATGACATTAGAGCTTATTATCCTTCCTGGCTTCCCCGCAATACCTCGTAATTCGACTTCCTTTCCTTCTGAAAAAAAATTCAAGAAAAGTTCTTGAAAATTAAAAGCTACCGTCCCCAAAGATTGTAACCATTGTACTCCTAGTACAACATCAGCACCTCCCATAGGAATGGAAAGCATTGGACTAGTCAACACATATTCCCCCATGGTTAGCTTGATGTTATGGCATTTTCCAGAGCAATTTATAGTTTCTCCATTTGCAACCATCACTTGACATTCTGGTGCTGGGTATAGGAAACAATTTAATTCCTTGGCTACCTTACAATGAATAAAATTATGGGTGCTACCTGAATCAATCAACACTATTACCTTTTTCTTTTTGATATGTCCTTCTATCTTGAGAGTTTGAGGAGTGGTAATTCCTGCCAATGCATTACATGATATGGTCGGACTCATTTCTTCCGCTTCTTGGGTTGGTTCCTGGTGTATATCCTCTTCTTGTTCATTTTCTTCTTCCTCTTCACAATCTATGTAAAATAATTTCTTCTCAGCACACTTATGACATTTAGTGTATTTTCTATCACAACTTAGCAAATCCCTTTTGCTCTTTTTGCTTCCAATTGTTGTCGTGTCAACCTTGTAGGTTGTGGAAATCTAGGAGTAGCAACACTTCCCTCTTTATAGAAGTGACTGGTAGGCTTCCTTGTCGCCATAATTTTACATTCACTTTTTCTTGCCAACCGAAATACCTTCTCCAATGAATCGGGTTCCAAAACACGAACTTCATGTTGGATGCTATCCTTTAAAGTACCTATGAAGAGATCAATCCCGTGTTCCTCTGGAATATCAGTTACCCTTATATTCAAGTTTTGGAAGTCCTCAATGTGCTCCCCCATTAAACCCTTTTGTTTGAGATTTATCAATTGGCTAAAGAAGGTGTTGCTCTTTGTATCCTCGTAATGTTCTATCATTTCCTCCGTAAAAATTGAGCAAGTACAATTTTTTTACAGGAGCAAAGCCATCAATACCATACAAATGTATTTTGTTCTAAATGTAAAGTTGCAATGCGTACCTTTTGTGTGTTTTGCACATTATGGAGATCAAAATATTGCTCCATATGTAGTATCCATGTTATAGTATCCTTTCCTCCTCATATCCATTTTTGGAATATGGTGGTTCTTCCCGCCAACATTATATTTTATGAAATCACGATTAACATTTATTTGGTTCTCATCATGAGTTTCCTCTACTATATTTTCACCATTAGGAAACATTTATTGTATCAACTTTGTCAAACCTTCCATGTCTGCTTTTAGATCATTCTTCATGTTTTCCATTTTCTCATCGATCTTAGCTTCCATGTCATCCATCTTAGATTCCATGCCGCTTACATGCCATCTATCTTAGATTCCATGCCATTCTTCAAACCATCCATCTTAGATTCCATGCCATCTATCTTAGATTCCATGCCATTCTTCAAACCATCCATCTTAGATTCCACGCCTTTCTTCAAACCATCCATCTTAGTTTCCATACCTTTCTTCAAAACTTCCATGTTATTTTTTGTTGCCCTTTGCGAGAGCGAAATTTGTTGCACTTGCTCTTGTAATTTTGATATGTCATGTTGCCATTCTTCTTCTTCATGAGTCATAGTAGAGCTTTCTAAAGGCTTAATGGGTGTTGATTTCTTTTTAGGGGCCATTTTAGAATCCGATATTGATATCTATTCTACAATATTCCCTTGGAATCAATTAAACTTGATTCTTCAAACAAGACTTATGCAATTCGGAAAACAAATACACACCTTTTACTTTCTTTCGAGGAGCTCGATATTGAAATTGAATTATCTCTATAATTGTGGATCCTAAATATCTGAAATTAAGCCCTATAGTAGCCCTCTAAAGCTTTTTTAAAATTCCATAGGTCTGATCTGATTTGGATTCTTCAAGGAAAAGTTATGTCCAATCTCCCACAATGACCCAATTTTGGACTGGTTCAGTAGAGCGAACTTGTATGAATTGCCACGTGTCACTGTTTCCTCCTTTGGATATGAAATTTATAGGTCGAAAACTACAGTCCATGTACTTGCGGCCACTTTTTACATCATTCCAATCCGATGCTCAGAGAGAGAGCTATGATTATTTTCCCACGATCACCTATTTGAGATGAAATTCAGAAGCCTCAAAAATCCCTAACGTCCACAGATCATATCTCCGAAAATATTGCGAACAAATATCTGAAATTTTGCGACGATGTTCCTCAATATTGCGGCTTCACACTCTAAAAATTTCATCTTCTAAACCTTCGTATAAAAAAAATTATTACAAAAATACCACGATGGCCTGTTTAGGTTAAATTCAGGAGCCTGCAAAATGACCTAACTTGCACAGATCATATCTCCAATAATATTGCGAACCAAGCTCTGAAATTTTGTGACGATGTTCCTCAGGATTTGTTCTTCGCACTATAAAACGTTTAGATTCTGAACCTTCATAGAAAAAAATTTATAACGAAAATACCATGATGACCTGTTTGGAGCAGCAAAACCCTAGAATCTCAAAGCTCTGATACCAAATGTTGTGAAAACCAGCTCCAAAAAGAGAAGAAAAGAGATATCAATGCCTTAGAAATAAGCCACTTTGAGGGGGAAACCTCCAATACATTACATGAATGAAAAATTCTTGGATGATTCAAATTACAAAACCTCCTTTCTATATATAGGAGTCCATGGGGCCACAATGTAATCCTAGTGGGGCCACAATGTAATCATAGCCGACCTAACAATAATAATTTAAGGGCACAATAATAACAATATGGGGGTTACAAGGGTACAATAATAACAATAAGGGGGTTACACTAACAACAATAAGGGACTATACTAGTAATATAGGGACCTAACAAGGAATGGAAAGTCCCCACATCCATAAATAAGTTGCGAGGATTTCTCAGGTTAACAGGGTATTATCGCAAGTTTGTTAAGAAATATGGGAGAATAGCAGCATCTCTAACAACATTATTGAAAAAAGATGCATTTTCATGACCTCCTGAAGCAACTAAGGCCTTTGAACATTTTAAATAGGCAATGTGCCAAGCACTGGTCTTAACTATGCCAAACATCACAAAAACCTTTATTGTGAATGTGATGCCTTAGGAAATGGAATTTGTGTTGTTTTAATGCAATAAGAAAGACCCATTTCTTTTGAAAGTCGTTCAATAAAAGGAAAGTATTTATAGAAAGCTATTTATGAGAAGGAAATGTTCGCAATACTACATGCACTAAAGAAATTGTGACCTCATCTAATGGGAAGACACTTCAAGGTAAAAATTGATCATGATAGCCTTAAATACTTTTTGGAACAAATATTATCTTCAGAAGAGCAACAAAAATGGGTCACAAAGATGTTTTTTTATGACTTTTAAATCATCTACAAAAACGGGAAGTTAAATGTTGTTGCATATGCACTCTCAAGAAAGGATGAGGATGTGGAAGTACTGTTTTTCGCCATTTCTATGAGGATGTGGAAGAAAGGGAGGAATGGAAGAATGGTGAAGAAATATGGACACTCATTCAAAAGTTGCAGCAATATCTCATTGCATCCGATACATTTAGTTGGAAAAAGTATTCCTTATGGTATAGAGATCACTTATATCTTTGTAATAATTCCCAACTAAAAAAAAAGATTCTTTTGGAATTGCACACCTCTCCCTTAGGATGGCCTTAAATCTAATATTCAAAATTTTGTGGCGAAATGTTTGGTTTTCCAGCAAAATAAAGTTGAGACAATTAAGACCCCGGGTCTGTTTTAGCCTTTATCCATCCCAAATCAACATTGGGAGGAGGTTTCAATGAATTTTATCACATGTTTACCTAAGTCTAAACGAAAGAGTGTCATAATGCTGGTAGTTGATAGGCTTACCAATTATGCACAATTTTATGCATTATCTCATCCATTTAAAGCGAGTACATTTGCTACTGCATTTATGGAAACAATTCAAAAGCTATATGGAAACCCAAAGATTGTTGTAAGCAATAGAGATCCTATTTTCACTGGGAATATTTGGACGAAATTATTTTCTTGTTTGGGTACTCAACTAGCTCATAGCTCATCTTATCATCATCAATCTGATGGGAAAAAATATATAGTGACCAAGTGTTTGGAATGAGATCTTCGTTTCTTTGTATCTGATAAACCAACACAATGGGTCAATTGGTTGCCTCTAGCTGAATGGTGGTATAACACTTCCTTCCACAATGCAGAAAAAATGACCCCATTTATGGCACTTTATGGATATCATTCATTGTCCATCACATCATATTTAAGAGAAAATTCTAACATTCAAGTAGTGAAAGATCATATCGAGCATTAACAACAAATTCTCAAACTCTTAAAGGGTAACCTAAATTTGGCATAGAATCGAATGAAACAGCAGGTAGATCAACATCGCAGTGAGAGAAGTTTTGATGTATGCAACTAGGTATTTTTATGGCTATAACCATAAAAGAAATTTCCCTCAAGCAAGCTAAGAAGGATAATAATTTATCGCCAAAGTACTATGTTCCTTACAAGGTGTTGCAAAATATTGGTACTATGGCATAAAAATTGGAGCTTCTTGCATCTTCTCGAGTGCGCCCAGTTTTCAATGTTTCATGGTTAAAGAATGTTGTAGGTGACAAAATTCTAGTTCAAACAATATTTCCAGAACTTGATGAGGAAGGAAAAATCATATTGGAACCTGAAGCAGTCACGGAAACAAGAATTCTACAGCTAGGAAATCAATCAATTTCAAAGTATCTCATCAAGTGGAAGAACTTACCCACTGAGGATTCCACATTGGAGGATGAGAATTTTATACCGAAGCATGCAAAACTACTCAAGCGTTAAGGACAATACGTTTTTGAAGGAGAGGAGCATGTTAGGGCCCTATATGACTAGTGTAGTCCCTTATTGTTGTTAGTGTAGCCCCCTTATTGTTATTGTTGTACCCATGTAGTCTCCATATTGTTATTATTGTGCCCTTACATTATTTTTGTTAGGTCGGCTAGGATTATATTGTGACCCCATGGACTCCTATATATAGAAAGTAGGTTTTTTCATTTGTGTCATCCAAGAATTTTTCACTTATGTAATGTAAAGGAGGTTTCCCCCTCGAAGTGGTTGATTTTTATTTCGTTGATCTCTCTTTTCTTCTATTTTGTGAGATGGTTAAATAATAGATATTCTCTCAGATTTAACATCTGAATTTCTCCCGTTATGTTTTCATCTTTAGGAATTTACAATTTTCTTGCTATATTTCATTTTGGGTTTTCGTTACTTCATTACTTCTTTACTATTTGAATTTCGTTTAAGTTCTCTGTCATAATTTTATTGTAAGATCCTTCTTCAGATAAAGACTCAAAGATAATTTTCTCTAAAAAAAAATTTTAACGAACATCATGATAAATCATATGGCATACATTTTATGTTTCACTTAAATTTTGAGTATTCTTGTAATAAGAAATGTGATTGTAATATATTATGTGTATGCATTGTTAGGCTTGAGATTTATGTGATTTATTAACCTCAATTTAGATTGTTGTGAAGCATTAGATAAATTTTTGAAAACATATTTGAAATAAATGAATTTATTTCTTTGGACCCATTGGGGTGATTCATGAGATCAATTGAGGGTGGAAATCCTCACTCGTTTATCCTAGTACACCTTATATACTAGTACACAAATTTAAGTTAGAATGAGATAGAAATAAATTAAACTAAGTTCAAAATGTACCAACAATGCTCTTGTCCTTTCTAGATCACAACTTCCTACCTACACCATAGTATTAGTAGTTAATCTATTAAAATGCTTATGTGACATCCGTATGAATGTACATTAGGGTCTTTAATGACTATATAATGTCATTTTGTTACTTACAACATGGAAGTAAAAATTTATCTCATTCCTGTTCGCGTAATGATGAAGGATCTCGCTGACATTACCAATAAAAAAATATACTTCTAACCAACATCCATTTGTAGTGAAATTTAAAAGCAGCATAAGGGATTCATGGGTAAATAGTGAGTCAATTTATTCTCAATAATTGATATCACATTTTCACTCACCTATAGTGCCTAAAGTTAGTTTTATAAAGCTTTCATATAATGTTGCAAAGAATGGATCCAAGGAGGTTTATTGTTCTTAAAAAAGTTCAAACTAGATAAGTTAAAGCGTAGAGACACATAATTAATATACTAACTAGCCATTTATGTGAATATTTTATAGAATTATGTGATTATTTCAAAAAATGCATTGATCGATTGTCAACATGTTTCCGGAATATACTATTTTCCCTCATCACGGCCACAATTGTTAATGCTACACACCTCAACATGTAGGAGTTCATATAACCTTGAGGTCCTTCTTAGTAATGATTATTCAATGCAAATGAAGAGACTTAAAGAAGATAAATATCTCAGAAATCTCTTTAGTCCATGACTCAACATATTTTGCCCAATCCAGATGAATCGAAATAAAAAAATGCAACCTTCGGCGTCCCTTTCAATTTCGATGAATCAATGCATGAAAGCTACATACATGTATACGTGGATTCATTTTATAAATTTAAAAGTACAAAATAATTCTTACTACGTAGATTTATGCGTGGATATTTTAAATAAGTGTACTATCTACAACGTTAAGAAATATTTTTACTCTGATCATATAATTATACAAGCTGATCATGTCATTAGGTGGTAGCAAGTGAAATGGAAATTCATTTTTCTGGTTATATTCCTACACCCTAGTCAACATCATTTTTAGTCATATACCCTGTCTTTGATAATAATATGAGTTGATTTTGCTATGAGGTGACAACAACTAGAAGGAAGATCTATTGTCCTATAAAATACCTACACCTTAGTCAAAATAATTTTGGTTATTATTCTTGATAGTTCATTGATAAAATTATACTAGGGCTGATAATTCAGTGAGTATCAATTGCAGTTTGAATATATTAACAATGACCTAACCAAGAATATGAACCAATACATTTGGGGTTGAAATTGGTCATCTTAGTTTGTTTCTCTCATCTTCTTTTCCTTTATACTAGAAAAAAAATCAAAAACCTATTTAATGATTAAACAAAATCACTTTCTTTTTATGCTTCATAGCTTGTCTTAGATCCCTTAAAATAATTCTAGTATTATATAAAAACAAATCTCTAAGAAAGTATAATTCTTCCCAGTAGTATCATATATGGAGAACATATAAAGGCCTCCACACTAAATAGATCTGAAAATTTGTTACAAAAATATTAAATTATTTCCTTATACCAAGTTGACGAAGTCCCGTCAAAAAGTTATACAAATTATATCATCAAGAACCAAAGGTATCTAGTGAGCACCCTCATCCAATTTACTTGCATGTATCATCAATTCAAGTCCAATTACCATCCCAAGATACCCCTAGAAATTTAAAAAAAAAAAAAAATCATGATACAAAAGTCATAATTAAAGTCGGATGATTAGATTCAAAGGAATGTTCATTCATATCTTCCCAAATGTTGCATTGACCAACGTTCAAAATATTCTAGCATTTGATAATCCATTGGCCTATTCATTCATTTCCTTACAAACATGATGAAAAGAGATATGATTAGAATAGGAATAAGATATTTGTATCTCCTCAAATATGGGCCTTAATAACAGACTTTCTAAAGTTTCTAGCCCCCTCATGTAGTTATTACAACAAGAGAGTCACAAATAATTTGGCTTTTTCGTACACCTTTTACAGCTACAAGCATGAAAATTAACTTCACTAGAAAGCTATTTGTTCCTCTTTCCAACCTAGTTTCGCACTTTATCACATGAGTCAAAACCCAATTTGATAGGTGGCAGAGTCAAAGTATGAGTGTGAGCTTTAAAACTATGGTTCTATAGGAAAGGGACTTTATAAAAGAAAATGAAGAGTGGTCTTTGCAACTTCCTTGCAAACAAATCAGCTACTGGGACCATATCTACTCCCCTTTTGTAAATTTTCCTATGTATGAACCTTTCTCTGAGTGCCAACTAAGGTTCAAAATTTTCAACTAAAGAATGTGTTTGAAATTCCAATACTCTTTAACTACCATTCCAAATTCACCACATCAGCCTCCTAGGAATATGAAGACCACTAGGTAGATCCTTATAACCCATCTTAGGGGTATAAAGACCACCAAGTATATCCTTTATTTAATTTGTCCTTATGGTCCTTTAGACAATCATGACTCGATCTTACTGAATAAATATACCCATCACAAGAAATAGCATCCTCATTGATGAAACTAATTAATTCTATAAGTTTCCACTCTTGTTTCCAAATCACATTAACATTGAAATCAACGACCTGGTCAAGTGTGAAATATCCTTTTTCAAGCAACATGTTCACCAAATTTCCTAGAAGTATGAAGTTTTCATTGCAACCAATCCAAGGATCCTCATCCACTCTCCCTGTTATCTCTACTGATAAAATGGAATGTCAAAACTATTACCTTCCATATGCTGGAAGCATTATGATAGATCTTGTAGGCTTTCTAATCTTGTCCTCGACATTATTAGGATCTACAATAATGTCTTTCGGATTAATCACATAATAATCACCTTGTCCTGAGGATGAACCACATTAGTTGGTTCGAAACGTCGACCAAATCCTTATTATGTGATTAATTCGAAAGAAATTATTCTACATTATGGATCACAAAAGTCTTAGGTCTAACATTATTAGGATCTCTATATTTTTTGTGTACAATCTAACCCCAAATACCCTTACCTATAATAAACCTCCAATTACATTTTGAGGGAAGCTCTTTTGAAAATGGATGAATATTTTGTAGTCTCCATCCATCAAAATCCTTACGATTTAAATTTTTTTCCAATTAACCTTTGTTAAATGTTTCTTTTATGTAGGCCCTGACAAGAGGAACTTGAATCTTATATTCCCCATACTCTCATGTACACCTTTTGGAATGAAAGCGATAAATCCTTCTTTATATCTGAGATAGAATCTAGTATTAGTCTTTGTTAATAGAATCATTATGTTTTGAATAAAAATAGTGGAACTTTAACCCATACTTAAATAAAGCATGCTAGTAAGGGAAAAACTGAGACACAAACTTTTAATTTTTATCATCAATACATGGGAAGGAAAATGATGACTTAACAACATTGATATTCAATTTTCTTTCAATATAGTATAAATGTATTGTCTCGTTCAACTTCAGAGAATCCCTTTTGGAGTGATCACATAAAAGTAAATGTCATCCAAAAATTGTAGATATGATAAATTTAAGGCGTTAATTTTTTCAACTAATGTTAAATTCCACATTGGACAACTCATATTATTAAGATAATAACTTAATTACATTCATCTTTTCGAGAGGATCAAAATCAACCTATGGATTGCCCCAATCAGTTAAGCATAAGTTAAGTTATGAACTAATATATTATTTTATAGGTTGGCCTAACTGCATGTTCATCCGATCAAAGCCCCAAGTGGTCACTCAAAAATTTATAAATATAGCTGACCTCAAGTTCATTTGCACACATTCGCTCATGAGATATTCTCCATGCTATTTTCATTTTTTTTCTTCGTATTTTCGATTTCTTGGCTCACATAGGTACATCGAAAGGGGCTTTCGCAGCAACACATAGTGGATCGGGGTCAAAGGCTGGTGCAACATTATAGATCTGGATCTATTGAAGCAGAGTTGCGGGTAAGTAAGGCCCTCATAGAGACCCTGCTGAAGCAAAACCATAGGCAGGATGTGTTATTCATGTGGCCAAGGTGCAAAATCCACTGGCACAACATGTTAAGGGTGCATCCAAAGCCCTGAGGTTAGATTGGGATGTTCTTAAGCTCAATTGCGGGCACAGGGTGTTGTGGTAGCGTCTTAGAGCCCCAGATCTGTGATTTGAGCTTGTTAAGGCCACGACTCATATATTTAATGGGAAGATTGGATTTGGATCACCTTTAGTTGATTGCGTAGTGCTTCTAGACTTCAATCGTTCAGTCAGAGTTGTGTCAGAGCGTCATTGACAATTTCCTGGATTCAGATCTAGGACTTCAGAGTTGAGGTCACTTGGCAATCTTTCAGATCCATGTTTTGATATTATAGATCTACAGATCAGATTTTTTTGTTTCCGCTACATATGTATCTTCAGTTCTCATTCAGTATCATCCATGTTCATCAGTTTTCTACAGCCAGTGTCAGAGCATTTTAGTTCTCACATTCAGTTTCCTTCATGCAGAAGTATGGGTATGTTTTTAGTTCTTGTATGATATTTTTTTTTTCTGCATCGTAAATATTTGTACTCATGGATCATTGTGCTCTTGTTTTTGAATCATTCAATGAAGATCTAAGAAGAATAATTTCCAATGGTTTTCCCCATAGTGGGTTTTTCTCTGATCTTGGACCAATCCTCGTGTCTCTATTTGCTCATGCTTCTCTTTATTTTATATTTTATTTTCTGTTGCTTAGATGATGATGATGATGATGATGGTATTGTTATTTATGCATAGTTTCATTTTCTGATGGTTAATGATATATATTTGTACATTGGAAAATTTATTTGGGGTGAATGCAACATGTCAATGAAGCAATGTAACTATCAAATTAAATAAAAATGTTTCTTTATGAAAAATTAACATGGTATCAAAGCTAGTTGAAGAAAATCCATGAGGATCACCCCAAGGAGGCACTTCTATGGAAGAAAGCAGAGGATGGTAGAGACCTAAAATAATTCTAGGGTATGAAGAAAACCCTAGGCAGTTAGTGGATAAGGGTTTGAGATAAACCCTGGTTTATGGTAAAGTCTTGATATTTCGTTTATGAAACCCTCGCATAGCCTTTGGAAAGATGCTCAAGAACTTGGATCAATTTGACAACTAACATGGGTATTGATAAAGTTTTTGCTTGAAGGCAACACTGCTTTATGATCTATGGCTGACTCTTGAAGGCTGGTTCAAGAGGGAGAGTATCATCTCTCATTAAAGATAAGTATTCCTTGAATTATAACCCTTACTATTGTTTATGCTTATAGATTTGATTTCTATGATTATTTTTTCTACTCGTTACTTCCTAAATGTATATTTGATCACTTGGATATATCTAACCTCTGTGATGAGATGTGATGAGTGGATCCCTCTTGAGGATATTTGGAAATGGAGGAAATATAGCTAGATCAGAAAATGATGGAAAGTTTGCTAGATCTGGAAATGCAACTAGATCTCTAAATGGAAATATGGTTACATCTAGAAAATGTAAAGAGGAACTTGCGCACTACAAACTGCCTATATGAAGGTGCACAGGTAATATGGTAAGGCATGCATGAAATATTATTTTAATGTTATGATTTAGCTACAACCTTGGATGGCTAGGTAAGCCCTTCAGTATATTGAGAATGTCTACTTCTCGGATGGCTCATGCATGCACATATAAGAGTGATTGAGATTTATGTTGATGAAATGGTGCACCTGGTATTGAATGGTTTGAGATGACGATCTTCTTGATTCTGCGACAGTAATTGATGTGATTGTCGATCATGGATATAGTAGCATAACTTAATGTGTGGCTAACATATATTTCTTTTAGATCCTGATTTTAATTTTTAGTGGATGGTACTCTTGATTCTTGATATGCATAAGATCTATTGGATCTCTTATGGAATTTAAGAGTACTTGTGATCAGCATGATGAAAACTCATACAAAAGAGTAATTGCACCTTGTTGGTTTATTGATTAACCTAACTTGATCCTATTGATTATGATATGCATGGTATTGGCAACCATGGTTTTAAAGGCATATTGATGAGATTAATGTTACAGATTGATGATTGTCTGTGGTTATAACATGCGATGAAATTAAATGCTTTAACTTGATGTATTGTTATTGGATCTTAAGTTTGTGATGTCACATCATCCTGTTGCCCTAATCTTTTTCTTCCAACCCTTATTGTAATATGAATGACATGATATTGATGATCATGATATATATGTGTTTATGATAGATCTGTTATTGCTTTATCCCTGTAAAGAAAGGTTGATGACATGAATGAAGTGGATTATAATTTAGAGGGAGAACCTCTATCCTAGAAGATTCTAACTCATGTTTCTATGGAAATATGATTTATGAATGTTTGACATTGGTTAATCCACAACATAGGTCTGAGCCTCATTCACACAAAGGAAGGCTCATAGATGTGACTATTCCTAGTAGAAACAAAATTGAATTTATGTATAATGGATTTGGTCTATACTCTGAATCCATGGATCTATGATTTTTATTTTCGTTGTGAACTAATTTCTGGAATTGTTGGAATTGAGCATGAAATCAAATGGTCACTTGGAAGATATTAGTTCAGCAAATATATTGAAGATGCTAGTAAGATCTGTTAGCTGGGAAAGTTTGTATGTTTGAATCAAACTTGTGTGTGGAGGTGATCAAGACATTCATATGTGTGTGTGTGTGTGTGTGTGTGTGTGTGTGTGTGTGTGTGTGTGTGTGTGTGTGTGTGTGTGTGATTGTGTTTAAGGATTATGCATCAATTTTTTGCTAATTGATATTGATAAACTATGTTTGGTACTTTTGAGATGATGCTTAATGATTGATATATGTTTGGATTTATAGATATTACCATGATTATAAATTTGGATTTGACATGATTTGATCTAGTGATGATTTCTTTTCCTAGATGACTATGTTATGTAGACATATTGACCTTCAATGTCGTATGTGAGTATACAGACGTATGGTTATGTATTGGTCTCTTTGTTCCTAGCACAATGGTTGTTGTGACTTAGTATGAACATGAATGATTTAACCATAATATGTATGCACTTACATATAATGACGGAAATGACCTATAATGACATGTTAAATGACATACTTGAAGAGCTTGACATGAAATAAAGTCAAGACTTGATATGTGTGCTACCTGTCTCTGGTTGAAATAATTGATAACTATGAAATCAATGTCTTTGATAATCGTTGTGACTGACTTCTAATGAGTTGATTTTGTTGCCTCAACATTGATTTGAGTAAGGTTGGATATGTCAGCATGATAAGGCCTTAGGATCATAAAGAGTGTTTCATGATGCAAACTCCTTGATTTAGAATTTTTTATAAGTGACTAAGTCAGGATAATGAGTGCCAAGGTATGCCCTTGATTTTTTATTATGAATTTGATTATACATATTGATAGTCTATCATTGATAGGTGATGAGCCTCTGAAAATCTGAGTAAGAGGGACATGACTTTTTAATATCACAATGATTTATCATGGCATTATAAATTGATCTCTGGAATTTGGGAAAGAAATTCCATATAGCAAGACTGTTGAAATTTTTGTGTAATGTAAATCCTTGGATACTCTGATTTAAAGATCAAATGTTGATTGAACATGATATGGCATATGTTAGTTGGTTGAATAATTGATGTTTTTTTTTTAACAGTCATCTGTATATGATGTGTATAGAACATTATAGAATTCATTTTTGAGCTGCTTCACTCAGAATTGCCACCAAACATATTTTATTTGGTTGACATATTCTTCCCATGATATGTAGCTACATGCATGCAATAATGATGTTTTGGATTGATGAGAACATTTAGATGCTGCCTTAGTATGATATTTTCCATGATATATTGGGTGAGAGGTCTATAGCATGACCGAGGTTGGATACAACGTTGCTAGCAAGGCTAGTTGTGAGGCATGATGTAGAAGCTCCTTAGAGAGATGATCAAGCATGATCTGGATAAGACATGGATACACAATGATGACAGAGAATCTCAAATATGTATAGTTGGGACTATGTGCTCCTCGTTCATTTGAGACAACGCAAATGTTTGAGACAAGCTAAGGCTTGTGATTGACACCTCTATGAAAGGGAGGATGATTATAGTATCCATGTGCATTTGCCACCTCCATGAGAGGGAGTATGGTTTTGGTATCTTGTTATTATTGGTATCTTGTTTCAATTTACATTATTATGTATGTTCTAACGTAATAATTGATTTGATGTCCTGTAGGTACAGGAATCAACAAATACCAGATGAGAGTAGCACTTGTCGAGGACATTGGGCCAACTCTTCCTCTTCTGTTTGAGCTCCAAGAACATGGAATTGAGATAGAGGGATCCATGGGTTGAGGGAACTCTGGACAATAGGGTCGAAGAATTTTCTCCCCTATCTGTCACCTATGGGATGTGTGTGATCCTTTTCTATTTTGACAAGTTGAGTATCTCCTCCACAGGTTGGTCTATGCAGAGTATACCCCAGCTGGCATCATACCCACAAGGTTTGTTGGGATTGTCCCTCCCCATTTAGAAAATGGGTTGAGGAGGCTTGGAGGTGTGTGCTCCTTACCTCTTGGAATGTAGGGTATGCAGGTGTTCTACCACATGACTATTTAGGGTCATCGATGAGAAGATCAATAGGAAATAGGATGGGTTGAGATAACCCTATGTGATTTCGGGTTGAGAGTGAGCTCCCCAATATGAAATAACCCTATGTGATTCCGTGTTGAGAGTGAGCTCCTCGATGTGCCAGCAGGGTAAAGATGATATCCCCTGCGTGGATGGGTATCTTGTTTTCTAGATATGGGGTGGCAGAGGTATATCTCCCCCATGTGATTATGGGAGATGTGCTCCTCATTGACATCCTCTCTATTAATGATATTTCAAGTACTAGCCCAATGGAAAAAATTGCAGAATCACAACCTAATGAATGAAGGGTAGTATCCCAACCTCCCCTCTAGTGACAAATTATTCTTCTAGCTCTGAAAATGTTTAGCATACAAGTAGAAACAATCAAGAGATAAACATAAATAAGCATGAAGAGTACATTAATAATTTATAATGTGAAAGGTTCACATCATGACGGCTACATGACAAAGATGTTTAGTGATGACACGTGATGATACATGAATATCAGAATGGAATATTGATCGATGATCATCTATCAACAAATTGCGTTGAGCCGTGACGACCCCATGATGTAGAGAACTAAAAGAAGAGATTGCAAAGTAGAATTCTTCGTAGTTGAGAGGGAGTGTTAATTTTTGAAACTAAGGTCGAATTCCACATTGGAAAACTCAGATTATTAATATAATAAATTAACTAAATTCCTCTTTTATAGAGGATCAAAATCGACCTATAGATCGCCCCAGTCAGTTAAGAATAAGTTAAGTTATGAATTAATTTATTATTTTATGGGTTGTCCTAACCACATGTTGATCCATTCAAAGCCTTAATCAGTCACTCACAAAGTTATATATAGTAGCGACCTCAAGTTCATTTTCACACATTCGCTCAAGAGATCTTCTCATTTTTATTTTCATTTTTTGGTCATATTTTCGACTTCTTGGTTCGCACAGGTACGTCGGAAGGAGCTCGCACATTGGCACATAGTGTATCGGGGTCAGAGTTTGGTGCACATTCCGGATCTGGGTCTATTGAAGAAAATTTGGGGGTAGGTAAGGCCCTATTAGAAACCCTGGTAAAGCATAATTGTGGGTTGGATGTGTTGTGCCTATGACCAAGGTTCCAAAGCTGCTGGCACGACATCTTAAGGGCGTGACCAAAGCCCTAAGGTGAGATCGAGTTGTTCTAAAGCTCAATCGTAGGCACATGGTGTTCTGGTAGTGGCTCAGAGCCACGAGATAAGTGTGTTAAGGCTTCCAATTAGAGATTTACTAGGAATATTATATTTGGATCACCTTCAGTTGATTGTGCAGCTCTTCCATATTTTAGTCATTCAGTCGAAATTGCATCAAAGTGTCATTGATAGCATCCTGAATTTAGATCTAGGAATTCAGAGTTCAGATCAATATTTCATATTCATGTTTTTGTATTATAGATCTTTAGATTATATTTGCTTATTTCCACTGCATGTGTATCTTCATTGCTCATTCAGTATCATATGTGTTCATCAGTTTGCTATAGCCAGTGTCAGTGCATTTCATTTCTCAGATTCAATTTCCTTCATGCAGAAGTATGGGTATGGTTTTAATTCTTGTATGCTATTTGTTTTCTAGATCATAAATATATGTACTCTTGGATATTTTTACTCTTGTTTCGAAATCATTCAATGAATATCTAAGAAGAATAATTTCGAAGGGTTTTACCCATAGTGCGTTTTTCCCTGGTCTCGGACCAATCTTGGTGTGTCTATGCATTCATGCTTCTCTTCCATTGATCTTTTATTTTTCATTGCTTAGATGATGATGATGATGATGAAGGTATTGTTATTTCCACATAGTTTCATTCTCGGATGGTTAATGATATATATGTGTACATTGGAAAAATTATTTGGGTGAATGCAACATGTTAATGGAGAAATGTAACTATCAAAGTAAAGAACAATGTTGCTTTATGAAAAATTAAGATAAATAACCTCCAATCTTAATACCCTTGAATGATCCTGTTCTATTTACCTCTAATAAAGAGCTTCTCAAACCTTCAGCCATAGTGAGGAGGAGCGGTGGTGACAAGGGGAACTTTTGTCTTAGCCACTTGCTAGGCCTAAAGAAAGCAATTGTTGAATCATTTATCAGTATAGAGAAAAACCACATGTGATAAGAAAACCTTTGCTTCAAGGATAAGTAAACCTTGATATAGTGACATTTCTTTAGCTTTGTTTTTTTGTGGATATGCCTAACCCTTGAGTATAATTAAGCTCATAGTTTCTCTTGAGGTTTAATACAACCTACTCCCCCCTACCTCATGTACCTATCACACAACTTTTTCTATTTATGTATGTCAACTCTCTTATTTCCATTTTTTGTTGTTATTGTGATCAAGAATTTATGTCATCGTTCTCCATCACTATAAGAAAATAAAAATAGTGAAATTGAATAAATGGGAAATATGTGTATACATTATCATTTCCCACATTTGAAAATAGTTTCGATTATTAACATTGCTCACCTCATGCATTTTCTTGTCTTTTTTATGTCCATGTTTTTCATCACTTTTATTAATTATTACAAACAAGAAATTTATTTCGCTATTGTCTCTAAATATTATAAAATATTCCACATGGTTGCATGAATCAGTATTCTTCATTTGTAAGATCTCACATTAGTTAGGTTTGTCACAAGGTGAATGGGAGAATGCATATTTTCTTAAACACTAAAAGTACAATAAGATTATAAAAGCAACACAAGAAGCAGATTCATTTTGGAGGTGATACTTATATATTTTCCATTCCAACTATTTTTTGGAGAGAAGGTTTTAAATACATAGATAAATTTACATGTTATCTTTTACAAATTATTTGCAAATATTGACCATTTGTTGTTTTGTTATGATCACGTATCAATTCCTTGTTATGTATCCAATGTGCATGGGTGTCATTGCAAGATTTTTCTTGATTGAGAAAAATTGTTTTTTTAGTTACAAGGATATACGAGTCTTGTTCACTTCGAAATAACCTATACAAATTTGGAGACCCATGTCAAACTTGGTAAATTCATCTTGAATAGTATTTAAGCCTGCTGAGGTTTGAATCTAGGTCTTTTGCATGGTGGAACTTAGGCTCAACCACTGTACCACAAATTTGGAACAAGTGCCACTTGTATATAGCTAAACTTTGAAATATAAAAATTAAAAATAAAAATGTGAAATACATGATAAATAATTTAATTAAATTTAAATTTTATTTTTTGGGGATGTTATCTGGCTTCATGTCAAATTTTTGGGCCCATGACACCCATGTCACATGTAGTTCCCTATTACGATAGTTCCTTATTACGGTGTTCAATAATTCCCACAAAAACTAGTTTGATGCACATTGTAATGGTTATGCCCTCATGATAGGTAAAAAATCAAAAATCCCAACGAGGGTGTAAAACCCTAATGTGGTTGAGGGTTTCTACATGTGTGGCCCTCAGACTAGTTGTGTTGTCCCACACCTGGGGGAACCACAACTACACCTAGGTCTAGACCTAGTGTGAGTATGTGTACCCTGAGTGTGGGTATGAATTGTGCATGCTATGACCACATTACACTTGTTACATAATCAAATTTCCCTCTTTATAATTTTATTTCTTAAAAGCCTTCTATTTCTTAGGGGCTCTTTAATTTGACTTGATCTTCTTAATACAAAAGGCTAAAACATCTATATTGAATATCTATAGAGAGTTTCCATATGTTCTCTTACCACATTATGAAAATTATTTGTCACTTGTTAATTGCTCAAACTCTACTAAGAAAAAAATTGTACTTTTACAACTCTATTGGATTGAAATGTTGTAATAACATAGTGGCCCATCAATCAAACTTTGCAACTTGTCACAAGTTCAAACTTGTAGTTCAGGTTCATATACTTTCCTTATGATGAGTTTTTGGCCCTAACATATAAATGGAATAACACAAAAAAATATCTTGCGACACCAGTGTGAGCTTTCAATAAAATTATAAAGCCCAAATTATGAAAAATATCCAATATAAAGTCATTTTGTTGTTTCAAAAACTCATGCAACTTGTGGGCTATAGTAGCACAATTTGCAATGAAAACTTTAGGCAATATATTGATGAATTCATTCACCACTACAAGGAAAAGACCCTCTAGCGGAGGTTATAAAGGAGGTTTTTAGTGTATAAAATTGGCCGAAATTGTCAAAAAAACATTTTCTACAACATCCGTTTATGGTTACGGAGGTTTTCACAGAGATTTTAATGGAAATTCAACACAACTAAAATACAATGGGTGACCAGAGGTTATTACGGATGTTTTTTTTTTCATTGGTGCACTACTCTGGCTTTAACGCACCTATGCATACATGTAGAAGGTGCCCCGGGGCAGTTGAAGGAGAATGCATCGGGCTGTTAAGGTATAAAACTGCACTGGGCGTATTGTTGGTGATACAACGCATGAGGCCATTCTAATTGGTCTTGGGATTTGTGCGGTGCCCATAGGTCGTATCAATGCACCGGTGCATTGACTTATAGAAACACACCGGTGTACAATATCACACAAATGCACCGAGATTTATAATTGGTATCGATATTCGTGTGGTGCCCATAGGTCGTAAAAATGCACTGGTGCATATAGACACATAAATGCCCCAGTGCGCAATATCACACAAACGCACCGAGATTTATAATTGGTACAGTATTCGTGCGGTGTCCATAGGTCGTACAATGGCACAGTGTGTATACACACATAAATGTACCAGTGCACCGTACCACACAAACGCACCGATATTTTTGATTGGTTTTGGTATTTTTGCGGTGCCCATAGGCAGTAGAAACGCACCGATGTGCTTCAGAATACAAACACACCGATGTACAGTAACTGACACACACCGGTTTTCATTTTTTATTTCTTAGAAACATCAACCTGTGACAAAGCAATTATTGTGATTGTTTTAAATTCAGTATTCATCAAAAGTCGACACATATATATCTTATAACAATATTCATATGAATTAAATTTTTATTAGTGCATTTGAGAACAACAATGGAGAACGCAATAGCGACAATGGAGAGTGCAATAGAATAAATTAAAACATATATATATATATATATATATATATATATGAATAAGATAGTCTTTGTAATACAAAATGGGATAGTTATTGGTATCCCTTTGTCTTTCAATGGAACACTATGTCCATTACATTAAACAAAATGTCTAATTTCACAAACATATTTCAAAAAATACAACGCCTTGCTTTGATATCCAAACATAGTGATCATCATTCTTCGCTTGAATTGTTGTCACTGCTAGAGCTACTTCCATGATTTGGGTTATTTTAGAAATTTTTTGTTCACGGCATTGATTATTTTCTTCCTCTTCACCTTCCATCTACAAACATAAAAATAAATTGAAATGAGTGTATATACATTGGTGAGAATAATGAAAATTTCAATATTAAATATTATACATCAATGTAAATCGAAAATAAAAATGACGCATGATAGCAACAATTGACTCATAAACTACACACATTCTTTTCAAAACCATGTACCATGCCATATTTCAAAATTTCATCTGTTGGCGCAGTTCCATACCCTTTTTCCTGCAAGTTTTATACCCCATAAAAAATTATATATTTAATATAAAAGATTTTTTTGTTCTATTAATTATAGACGGAGCTAAGTAAAACAAGATCGATAGATGCTTATAAATTCCACAATTAATTTCTCATATGCCAACATATACTCACAACCTATATTTAACCCAATTTCAATCAATTCCTTTGATGGTTCTTCTTTGTATGTTAGCACCTGTTTGAATACATTCAATGATGATTTTTGTAAAACAACTTAAAAAATACAAAAATGAAATCTAGTTAAGTTATTATAAGGAAGTAACAATTACCCACAAACTTAGATATCAACCCTTTTCTTCCTTGTTGTCCTGTTTTATGTGTTGAATGGGTTCCGTTTTCTTTTCTTTTCTGCAAGAAAATACTTGAAAATTAATATTTAATTCTAATTTTTTTATTTATTGTACCTAATGATCGAAAAGTTTAATGATTACATATTACATTTGAAGCACGTTTTTGTTGAGATGGCTCAATTTTGTCCATTTCTTTGACCATCTCCTTGTACACCTTTTTGGACATTCCTACTGGCATATTTCTGATATCAACTCATTCATTTTTTGAGATTTTCATAATCTTCCTGAAAATGTAACATGACGATAAAATATTTAATTTTTATATTGATATATGAAAAGTAAATATAACAAAATTGATATTTATAAATAATTCTAGACAAATGTTAGGACATTCCGACACATAGTAAATAGTTAAGAATAACTTAGCCTAGTGTAGAGTTAGCTAAAGTGTGTTTCTTTACCATTTACATTTGTAACTTATAATCTGACGGTCACGATTTGTAGTGATCTGACAGTTATCTCTCTCCTCGGTATTAACGACACTTGATCCGTGGCTTAGCACCCGATTGGTCCATGAACTCTATTTAAAGAGCATGGAGGGTGATTTTTTGGTTAACCGTTTATGAGAGAAACATATGTAACCTTTCTTTTTATATTAATAAATTTCCTAAAGTGGCCACGTTGGCTCAGGTCATGCACTGTTTCCCTCTTCAAGGGTTTTAACCACATGATTATACTAGTGTACTGATTTTTTATCTGGTTGTGAGCAGTGACCTTTGGTTCTTGATCTACGGAAATTACCCTGTAAATTCCTACATGGTATCAGAGCTATTTTGAGGGTCGCATCCGTTGTTGATACAAATCCGAAGCCGGTTTGACTACATGCAACTGCCGTTTCCTAGATATATTATTTCTGAACTTTTTCGAGCCTGGAGAACTGCTTTTTTGTGTCTAGAGCATCTGTTACAGTGAGGAATGCCTTTCGTTTCATGTGAAAAGGTTTCTCGTTGCCCAAGTTATTTCAGTTTAGATCTGGAGGCAGAAAGTATATATTTTGTAGTTATATTTGTTAATAGTTCTGCTTATTTTGGTTCCCTCTGTTTATTTCATTTTTTAGGTTTTATTTATTTGCCAGATCTATATCATCTTCTCTGCGTATGCTCTTTTCCCTGCGTTGTGTGCGATCTCAAAAAATCAGAAACATAAAGAATTTTTCTTTTTACTACATATGCTCTTTCCCCACGTCTCTATGTGATCTCGGGAAATCAGAAATAGTAAAATAGATAGTTTCTGGTAAGGCTAACTGAAAAACTAAAATTTTTCTGTAAGGATTGCATTTCTTTGTTTTCTTGGTGTTGTGTGTAGGAAAAGGCACGCACATGGAAGAATAGTTGACAGCCAAACAGATTAAAGAGAGTTCTTTTTCTTAAAAATTTGTTTGGAAATCAACCCGTGTTAGTTGGAAATCGCTCTAAGTAAAGGGCCATTAACGCGACTCTCGGCTCTTGACCAATGCATTATAATACTCTCCCTGCTCTTGAAAAGTGTGTTAGTAACATTGGTGATCCTATAGAACAGAGCGTTCGTACAACAAACTAACGCTCTCCTTGACTTGTGTTCTTAGAAGGGCATAAATTCTTCATCCGGAAGCTGTTTTTCGAGTAGTTTTTTTTTAAACAACCTAATTGTTCGATATATTTCCATTGGAGCAGTTAGTTTCAGCTTTTCTCAGCTTCGTTTTTTAAAAAAATGGAAAGTACATGCCCAGTTATTGTTAATAGCACCAATTATTTCCAATGGCTACCTCACATGGTAGATATACGTAGCAGTAAAGGGCTTTATAGAATAGCCACAGGACAAAAAACTAAACCTTCTGATGATGATAAAGCTGCTAAATGGGAAAATAAACAAGATCAAGCATGAAGGTTCGCCCTGCATACTCTATATTTTTTTTTGCCTTCCATTCCACCAGAGAAGCCATCATTTCTTCAGGAACCACCTACAAGAATCCCTCTTTTGATGCCTTTTGTGATTCTTTGATAAGAGAACAAGAAAATTTTTTACACCTTGGTCTTATCACTGCTGGAAATGCTTCTAAGAAAGCCTTAGCATCCCAACAACAAGCATATCAAAAGAATCCCAAGAAGCAGTATCCTAAAAATAGGGTCCTAAACCAAACAAGGGCCCTAAGCAATTTCAGCCGCAAACTGAAAAATCAAATCACCAAAATAATAAGGCAAATCAAAACAAAGGGAAGAAGACAGATAGAAATTGCAACTTTTTCAATCGAGATGGCCATATAGAGTCCAAATGTTTTAAGAAGATGGAAGCCTTAGAAGCGACAATGAAGAAGCACAACATCAATTTGGAGCACTCTTCACCTTCATCTTCAGGCATGGCACTTTCTTCTTGTGGTTGTCAAGCATCAAGATCTGGTTATGCATTAAATGTATTTTCTTCCTCTCCTTCTCATGAATGGCTCATTGATTCTGGAGCTTCTTACCACATGGCTAAAAATCAATCCATGTTTTCTTCTTTAAATGATTGTAACACCAAACATATTTATGTTGGTGATGATAGATCTCTTAGTGTTGTAGGATCTGGAACCATTCATCTAGATAATGGTCAGTTTAATGATGTACTATGTGTTCCTACCTTGTCATGCAACCTTCTATCTGCTTATCAGATAACTCATTCAGGTGAAGGGAAAATAGTAGAATTCTCACCTCATGATGTTGTAATCAAGGACCTCAAAGATCCTAAACATATTTTAGCTACTGGCATTGCTGATGATTCCACAAGGTTGTATAAGTTTGACAACTTTGGGTCATCCTCTCTTCCCTCTGTTTTTGTTGCTTATAATGATGATGTGAGCAAACTTTGGCATGAGCAATTTGGTCACTTAAACTATCGCTCTCTTCAAACTCTATCTAAGGAAAAGATGGTGACGAGCCTTCCTATGGTATCTTGCCGAGATGGTGTTTGCTCCGAATGTGTACTCGAAAAACATCATCAGGATGGTTTTGACAAACATGCCTCTTGGCACGCTTCAACCCCTTTGCAGCTTGTGCACAGTGATTTATGTGGTCCACTTCCTGTTGTCTCTTTCTCTAGTTGCAAGTAATTCTTAACTTTCATTGATGATTTTTCTAGATGCACTTGGGTATATTTCTTAAAACTCAAGAGTGAAGTTTTTAACATGTTCTTGGCCTTTAAGGCCTTTGTTGAGAAACAATCTGGACATCAAATTCTTAAGTTAAGATCAGACAATGGCGGAGAATATGTTAACAACAAATTTATCAACTTCTGCACTGAGCATGGCATTAAATTGCAGTTCCATATACTCCACAACAAAATGGTGTAGCTAAAAGGAAGAATCTCACCTTAAAAGAAATGGCTAATTATATGCTTCAATATAAAGGGCTTGGTCTCAATTTTTTGGGCAGAAGCCATTAAATTTGAAAATTACATAGTAAATTTCACTCCCACTAAGGTTTTAAATAAAATAACTCCAGAAGAAGCTTGGAGCTCAATCAAACCAGATGTAAGTCACTTTCTTGTTTTTGGAAGTGATGCTTGGGCCCATATTCTAGATGCGAAACATAAAGCCTTAGAACCTAAGAGTGAAAAATGTATTTTTGTTGGATATTCTGAAGATGTCAAAGGATATAGACTTCTTCAACCAAAATCCAAAAATATTATCATTAGAAGAGATGTAAAATTTGATGAAAATATATCGGCCTGCGAGCCTAGTTCGGCAAGTGTGCGACCTTTGGCCCGTGAGCCTGATTGGTCCATGAATTCTATTTAAAGAGCATGGAGGGTCATTTTTTGGTTAACCATTTATGAGAGAAACATATTTAACCTTTCTTTCTATATTAATAAATTTCCTAAAGTGGCCACGTTGGCTCAAGTCGTGGATTGTTTCCCTCTTTGAGGGTTTTAACCACGTGATTATACTGGTGTATTGATTTGTGATCTAGTTGTGAGCGGTGACCTTTGGTTCTTGATCTACGGAACTTACCCTGTAAATTCCTACAACAAACATTTAAAGGAATATTACCTTTTCATTCCTTCTTTTTTGTTGTTGTACGTTTTTTCTATTAAAATTTTGACATGTCTCATTGACCAATTCTCTGGAAACGCTTCTTGTAGTTTAGATAAAATTTGGTTCTTGGAATCATTGGATTGGTTTTTGTATTGTAAGTGGAAATAACATCTATACATTCATTCCACTATATCCCTCAAAATTTTGTAAAAGCTTGTTCCCCTTTCGTTAACCTCCAGCACCACTACAGATGAGCTAAGGAGCAATTCATTTTCATTTGCATGTTCTATTTTGTTTCTTTTCTTAGAACAACATTCCTTTTCTGAGTTGTTGTTCCCTGTAGAACATTAAACAGATGTGAATTAATAGACTATTTTACATATGTTATCTAATAATTTTTATTATATTATTCATGAAAATTAAAAAAAGAAACTCATAGTGGATCAATAGTATTTTTTCATTCACCTCATCCATCCTTTTGGAATTTTTCCATCAAGCTTTTATGCTTTTCTGGTCATATATCAGAAATAATCTTATCGAACTTCGTTATTTTCTGGCTCTGCATGATACACAGTAAACAATACATATTAGTTAAACTTACATATAGTTCAAAAATAATATTGTTTATAAAGAATTTACAAAGAACTTTCCTTGTTTGCTTTTCTTGATGTGTTATCAGTATTTTTATTACTTGATCTCTTGTTAGCCATTTATTTATCAATCTCAAACCTGTACCATATCATTCATTAATATATTTATATATAAATTTTCAACTTTTCAGGTAAAAAAAAATATCTCAAGAAACTGGTGTGCCATTCATGGTGTACGCACCGACTCCGGTGTGTGGGGGTCTTCGAAATGCACCGCAAAAACAGTATAATAGACCGTACGGTGCTCTATGTCAACAAGGAGCACCAGTGCATTACATGTCAACCACCGCACCGATTAACCATGATAAAATAATAAAAATCGTCCAATGTTAGTTTTTGTAGCATAAACTGGTGCCATATTTTACATATGGCGCACTGATAAAAAAAATTGTTTTTTAATTTTTTTATCACATTACTTTCACAGTGTGCTTGTACAATACAGAGCTCCGACGCACTAGGTTATGTCGGGTGCACCGATGAAAAAAATGATTTTTTAAAATTCATGCAAGGGTCGACATGGATTGGGATCTGGCTATGAAAATCGTCCCGTCAATTGGATGTCTTAGGTCTATATTTAGCAATACAAACCCTATAAATCTAAATTGAAAAGACCTAATTCTGAAATCACAGAAACTGAGAAGAAAGGGCAGAAACAAAAAGAATGTAGGGTTTTTATTTTTTGAAAGTGTATTTTTTTTGTTACAAAATAGAATGTTCGCGGTGTGCCATAATGAAATAGCGCACCGGCTGCATATTTTACAAATGACGCACTGAGAAAAAATATTATGTTTTTTAAATTTTTTATCACAGTAATTTCGCGGTGTGCTGGGATAATAGAGCACACTGGTGTGCTAAGTTACGCAGGGTGCACCGATGAAAAAAATATTTTTTCTTAAATCTACGCAAGGGCCGACATGGATTGGGATCCAACTATGCAAGTCATCTCGTGGGTTGGATGTCTTAGGCTTATATTTATAAATACAAACCATATAAATATAAATTGAAAAGCCCTAATTCTGAAATCACAAAAAGAGGGAGAAGAAAGGGCAGAAACAAAAAGAATATAGGGTTTGTTTCTAAAATGGATTTTTTTTGTGTGAAACAGCACGTCCGCGATGCGCACTGATGCCATATTTTACATATGGCGCACTGATAAAAACATATTTTGTTTTTTTTTTAATTTTTCATCACTGTACTTTCGCGGTGCGCCGGTATAATAGAGCACACTGGTGCACTATGTTACACAGGACGCACCAAGGAAAAAAAATCTTTTTTTTTTTAAATTCACGCAAGGGCCGACATGGATTGGGATCCGACTATGCAAGTCGTCCTGTGGGTTGGATGTCTTACGACTATACAAACCCTATAAATCTAAATTAAAAAGCCCTAATTCTGAAATCACAGAAAGAGGGAGAAGAAAGGGCAGAAACAAAAAGAATCTAGGGTTTGTTTCTAAAAATGGATTTTTTTTTTTTCAGAAAACTGTAGAAAAAAGTTAAAAAAAACTGCAAAAAAAGTTAAAAAAACAATAAAATTTGATTTTTTTCTTTTATTACATAAAAATAACTGCAGAAAAAGTAAAAAAACAATAAAATTTATTCACGAGATCGTTTGAAATTCTATGCTACAGGGTTTGAATCACCAAAGGTTTTGAATTCTGATTGTCTCAATACTTATGTTCGAACATATTTCCCTGCTCCAAAATACTCTCGTGCTTTGTTTGCTCCAGGTATGTCTCCTGCAAATCTCAGGCTGAAAATATTTGCAAAAACAGTGAAATATTGAAAAGTGTTTAGTATTTAAAGAAATGTTTTATGAAATTAGATTTTCGAAAATATTTTTCTGCCCATTTTCAATTTACCACTTTTTTTTCACTTCAAGAAAATAGAGTTGCGATTTTTTAATTTACAGTTATTCGTCACCAGTGTGTCCCTTAATCACACTGCACCGGTGCGTCTGGGTATAAAACAGAACCAGTGTGCATTACCAAAATGCATCGGTGTGGTGATTTGTACATTAGGCACTGAAATTACATTTAGGTGTGTGCACCAAAATTTATTGTTGTTTTGCTCAAATGCAGGGAGAAAATATCATAATTATATCGAATGGACAATTATTCAAAATCTAACTCGTTCCATAATATTTCTCAAAGTCCATCGTGGAGTTCTCCCTATCCATCTCGAGACATAATATTTACTTCAAATTTTATTTATATTTTCACTATCTAATTGAATTTATGTTTCTTATCCATGCAGTCAATCATATACAACTTAATTAAATTTATAATGTATACAAATTTGCAGGTTCATGCAGATTCAACATCGAGTTCAGATGCACAAAATATTCAAACTGCTCCAAAATGTGAGAATTTATTATCAAGAGCTGCATACTGCAAGGTGCATTTGGTAGATGAAAATGGGCAGCCGCTTTACCCTGCCAATTGTAACAATATTGCATCTTCTAGCCACAATCCCGAGACAATGGAGCATTAATTATAATTTTTTGGTATATATATTGATTAATATGTAATTATTTCAATGTCAAACCAATTTATAATCATGCAATATTGTCAATGTGGTTACTAATTGAGATCATATATTTTGTACTAATCATTTCCAAATATATATTTTTTAAATTATTAGGATTCTAGTGATGATGAACGACCTACCTACCATCTTCCGTTGCACCCCACAAAAATTTCAAATCGAGAGAAGACTGAATTAGGAGAAAAAATTGTAGAGGAACAATACCACGAATGGTTGAATCAACCACTGATTCAATTCCCGCTATGTCCATATTCACCAATTAAGAATGACTACAACAATAGTAGTTCTTCACAAGCTGGAAATGGAGGCAACCAAGTAGACGTCAGTATGGATGATCACTTAAGGGATATGACTACCATGGAGACAATGTTGTTAGATGCATTCCAAAACGATGATCAACTAGGGGATGATGCTCATATCGCTGACACCTTTTTCGAAAGCCTTAAATTTGCTTCCACCACCCCTCTCTTTGGACCTAGCGGCTAGTCAGAGTCTACCCAGTTAGGGACAACGATGTTATTGTACAACTTGAAAGCAAATTTTGGCTTGTCGAATGCATGTTTCTCGGAATTTTTGAGTTAAGTTACCATAAAGTACTCCCTTATATAAATTTGAAATATAATTAGTACACTGAAATGAACATTACAAATGGTAAATGTTATCAACGTTAATAATTATATCAACATTAATGTACATTTATTAATATATTTTTCCATGATCACCAACTATAGGTTACTCAAAGATAAGGTTCTTCCGAGTGATAATGTCTTGCTCAGTAGCTGTGAAGAGGTAAAGAAATTGTTGAAAATGTTGGGTGTTGAGTACATATCATAGCATGCATATCCAAATGATTGTATTCTATATATAGGAGAATGTGCAGACAAAGAAATGTGTCTGAAATGTGGGCATGACAGGTATGATAAATAAAAAAATAAGCGTAAATCACGTACTGGTCCTTCTTTTAAGATATTGAGGCACATGCCTATAATCCCAAGGATTCAAAGGCTCTTTCATTGCAGAGAATTAGCTATGTTGTAGGGATGGCATGCCTAACACAAAAGTGAGTTGGGAGTTATGCGAATCCCAACTGATTCAATAGCCATGAAGCATATAGAGGATACATGGCCCAAAAAATTAAAGGATGAAGTATGAAGTCTATGACTCAGCATATCCATGGATGGCGTCAACCCATATTCCCTCCATAAGACCAAATATTCTGTTTGGCATGTAGTAGTGATCAATAACAATATCCCCCCATGGTTATCTGTGAAGAATGAACATCTTATGTTGGCTCTCATAGTCTCTGGTAGAAGACAAGTGAAGAATATGGATGTCTACTTACAACCACTGGTAGATGAATTGAAGGAATTATGGGATGGGATAAATGTATACGATGTATCAAGAACCATCGTAGCAAAGAGGAGTTTTAAGTTGTATGGCATATGTGCTTACACGACACATCATTATCCAGGCTCAGGATTTTTCTCTGGTAAATTACGTGTTTAATTTATTGATTTGTTTATATACGTAACACTATTCTTTCACATATTATTTAATTAATTGTTTGTAATGTTTGCTATGATCTGCATGATATTCTTTAACATTCCATGCATATTAATTAATGCATACAAATATAATCTCACAGGTCTTGTAACAAAAGGGTATTTTGGATGCAAGTGTTGTGGACCTTATCTGAAAGGTAGATGATCCAAGGACCTACAAAATCCAGTGTATGATTGCTCCAGGGTATTCTTACAAGAAGAACACCCTTACGGAAGAGAAGCATCCCCTTTCAATGGTAAAAGAGAGAGAACCCAAAGGCCTCCAATAATGACACCAGCTAAATGGCTTAGAACATATAAGAGAGAGAAGGAGAAGGAGTTCATAGAAATGTTCGATTCAAATGGGGAGCCTATGTTCAATGATCCAAATTTCTTCAACACCTATGTTGAGAAATTTCCCATTGGGATGAAAAGGAAATCTATCTTTTATGACTTCCCATATTGGGTGCATCTTAAGATTACCCACTTATTAGATCCCATGCATATATTTAAAAATGTTTCATCTTCTTTATGGAGGCGCATATCATCGAAACAAAGTGACACATTGGTTGTTAGGAAATATCTTATTACTTCAAAAACTAAAAAGAAATATTGGCCAAGATGATTAGAAAGTACGGGATCAGAGGTAGGCACTGATCCCTCTAATTTATGGTTTTTCAAAGAAGGTGATGTCCCAAGGATTTTTAAAAAAGATGATATTTCTTTGGAAAAGGAAGTTATAATGGGTGTGAGGGTGCCAACTCCATAATGGTCTTCACTATGGCGTTGCTTCACTGTGGATGACCATTTGTCGGGGTTGAAATAACATTATCATTTGAATCTTCTAAGGGTACGTATAATGTCAAAATCATGATTTTATTATTTGTTATATTAATCAATTTTATCCCATGCGGGGATCATAAAACATAACTAATTTTGTATATTATTGCATGTGTTTATAACTTTGCAGTGTCATTATCCTTTTTTCGTGCGTGGGTGTGTGAAACATGAATTCCCTCAAGACCTATGATGTGCCATATCTAAACTACATGCATTTATACGTTGTATCTCATCAAAGGAGATTCATGTGGCTAGCATTCCACGATGGCATCAAGAGATAGTTAACATTGTTTGTATGTTTTAGAAGGAACTGCCAACGAGTTTCATGGACTTACAGGTTCATCTTCTAATCCACCTAGTAGATGAGGTTGAATTATTTGGGGTGGTTTCTTGTCATTGGATGTTCCTCTTAGAGAGGTACATGAAGAAATTGAAAGGTTTTGTTCGACAAAGGGAAAAACCTTAGGGGTCTATGGCAAAGGGGTACATATCGTATGAGTTTTTTTATTATGCTAGTGATTACATCAAGTAGATTGACAATAGACCAGGTGTGGTGATTTGGGACGATGAAATGGATGAAGACAAAAGAGAAGGGGAGTTGCTCCAAACGAGTGGAAAAAAACGCTTGATAAAGATTAAGCGACTTATAATTTTTCAAATTTATAAAAAATAATTAATATTCATGTTGAAATTAGATATAATCTATATTTTAATCTCTAAGTACTATATAATGTTGGTTTGATTTCATCAGCGAATGCAGAAATTGAAGCAATCAATAAATTCGTTCTTTACAATTCTGAAGTGACACAACCATGGGTCTCATTGTACGAACAAAAGAGGATGAAATGGGATAGTGACAAGAAAGAATTCACACTGTTGAATGGTAGAAGTGCGCCTTATCCCTATCATTTAAAATAAAATATGCCAAAAATATTCCCCAACAGTTGGGTTGCTGACCAAGTCAGAGAGAAATATGGTGCTACCGATCGTTATCCACATGCGGAAGAGGATGCGCTAAACGTAGGGATTGGGTGCAGCAACTCAATAATAATTTCTTTAATTTGTATGTAAATTTGAAACTTATAAGACATCTACATTTCATATTTTAACTGTTGGGTTATTATAAGACACATGACACTATGATTTCGTTAAATTTTTTATAATAGGTGCATTTGTTCCCATCTATGTGGGCATATGCACACCATTTTTGCACATAAAATGTCGATGTTGCAAACATCACACAAGACTGTGGAGTGGAAGTTGAGCTCGATCAATCTAGTCGATCTAGCCACCGTGATCAAAACCTAGTACGAGGGACGTTAGGTTACGTCGGAAAGATACAAGAGATCATTGAAGTGGATTTCTCTTCTTTCTAATGTGTTATTTTTAGGTGCAAGTGGTGGGATACCTTTGATCAAAATAATGTAAAGGAAGATCGCGATAGTAGGTTGATATGTATCAACTCTAGAAAGATGTGCGATGAAGCTAAGGAGCCCTATGTTTTCCCTAAACACTGCAACCAGGTGTCTTTTACCCAGATGTGTTGGATAGGGATTGGTGGTTCGTATTGACACATGACCCTAGATCAGAACATATTTTTGAGAAAAATAGCGTTATCATGCCATGCGAGCTGGAAGATAATGGGGGTGATCATGAGAACCGAGAGTGATATGGTACGTGTTATTTCATCAATATTTATATTTTTTAAGATGGGTTTTCGAAACATTATAATATGTATTTTGAATTAATTGGTAATTTGCATTGTGTTAACGTTAAAATCAATAATTCACTTGATAATTTGCAATTATGTTTATCTAAAAAAAATGGAGTACTGTATAAATTAGTTCTTTTTTTGTATCTAAGATCATAATAAAATAATGATAATTCGAAAGTACATGAATTTATTTGCATTATTTTCTAAACTTTATTATGTTACAATAATTAATATTATTCTAGATTTATTATTTTACAATTATTTAAAATTTACAAATTTAAAAATTTAAAAATTTTAATAAATTCATTTCACATTAATACAATTACAATTACAATTTTAGAATTTTACATATATATAATTACAATTTTACAAATTTACATATATACCATTACAATTACAATTTTAGAATTTTACATACAATTAGAATTACAAATATTACAATTTTATAATATCAAGATCATTTAATAATAAATTAATTAATAAACATCACGTTCATGATAACCATCATACAAACATCATATTTGACTAAAAAACACATTCAAAATCGCTAACATGATCATGATCATCTAACAAAACACAATTAACATTATATATTAAAATCATCACAACACAAACATCAAATATACATCTCATGTCAAATAACTCATGCTATCACATACACATCTATCTGCAAGCTGCACATTAAATGAACATATCTAACATGACCTAACAATATACACATCATGATGATCACCAACATGTAAATTAAGTACAACTACAACATGAACATAAAATACATTGACCATATATATATATATATATATATATATATATATATATATATATATATATAACTGAATAATGTTAAAAATATACAACTGTAATATAAATGTCATGGATCAACTGGTGGCAGAAGGAACACTAACAGAGCCAAGATTAGTGAAGGTCACTGGGGCCAATGGTGTGTACCGACGGTCGATGGTCCAGCCTGCTCATGATCATGAGTACTGATGGATGTTGTAGGCTGCTGACTGGACGTGGTTGATGGTCCAGTCTCATCTCCATGATGACTGCTGCTAGATGCTAGTGGAGGCTCATGCTCATCTGGCGCAGCACAAGTTCAATGATCATGAGATGATGAGTCGCTGCTCATGGATTTTCCATCACGTGTTGCGGCTCCTATAACCTGCAACAATCCTCCTTAGTCGCATAACAGTTGTTGTAACTCCTACGACATGCCGCATCAGGTTGTACATGTCACGCGGCATGTCTCCCTACGTTTGTAATATCCTATCATTGGTCTGTATGTCTCTGTGATGAGCGGACCTAGTGCCCACCTCAACAATCAATGCACTGAGTTGGTCGCCCAACTCCATCCTGTATCTAGCATCAAGTTGACCGCACCTAGAAAAAGGTGGTACCATCACACTAGCAAGAACAGGTCTCTCTGCATCGACCTCCTCATGATCCTTCGCATTTGGCATGCCCTGATTGTCATCAGGATCCACACCTAGATCGTGTGGTGGTGTCGGCATGTCATCACCATCAAAAGAGCCAATGTATGCAAAATATATACAAGTACACAACAATAATTAGACAATTTCATTACACAATTTAATAAAAACAAGTTAAAAAAAAATTCTAGAATAAATTTAAATAAATAAAATAGTAATATTACTTCTATCATATGGCGGCTCATCAGCTGTGAAGAGGATGTTGGCACGCCCTCACTAATCCAAACCCACGTAAGGATAGGGGACCATAATGAAGGGATGTTTATCAAAACTGGCTAGAAACTCCAGTGCATCATGTGATATCCTTGCTAGAAACAGAGTCTTGTCCCTCTTGGGCATCGTCTACCCCAACGTGTGCATATGTGCCTCAAACATCGGCCTATGAGGCTGCCGAAGAAAATTAGGCCTCGTCTTTGGAAACCTCTCAAAAAATAAACAAAAAATCTCTGAAGCAAAAGGGAAATTCACCCTCCCTTGTGCATGAGCACGACATCTATCTAAGGTTGTACAGAACTGCCGCAAAAAAATGGTAGACCACTTGAGAAGTCCTGGCTCCTGTACTAAAGAATCAACATAATATAGAAGCAAGAAACTAATGCATTTCCCATCACTGGTGTTGTGTGAAATGGTCGAAATGATAAGCGAGAGACACTGCACCTCCTCCCTACCAAATGCACTAATATGTAACTGACCTCCAGTGACCCGAAACTCTGCAAGAGACAATACATTTTCTCCAATGTATCTCTCGGAGTAAACTAATTGACTCACTGCTACACAGCCAGTTGGAACCTCTGGGAACGAGGGAAAATCCACCCCTCTCCTCGATAGCCCTGTAATGAAATATGTATCCTCCTCAGTGGATGTGTACCACTGGTTGATACCAACCTAGAAATCCTATTGCTGGGAAGTCCACCTTCAGATAAGACGTCTCAAAAACAAACTATGGCCCTTTAGGGAAGTAGCTTCCTCATAAAACTTGAGGAGGCCTACCTGCCTTAGGAGCCCCTGCGTAGCTGCTGTAATAGGGTGAGGATGTGAATCTCTCTCGTTCTCTCGTGCCTCCCATAGGTGAACCATGTTATATTGCTCGCCCTGTTCTTGTTGTTCATCCTCTTCTCTCCTTTCACGTCTCTAAATGATTGACATATTAAACACAAATTTTTTTATTAAATGAGACATGTATTTAGAAATATATTTATATAATTTTTTTTGAAAAAAAATAAAAAAACATTCGATGCGCCAAAAACACAGTCATGCACCTGTCCTGATGCATCTTTCTATGGAGCGCATCGGCGTCGGTGCACTTAATAATATTCAGAAACCCGAGGGTGGTGCTCCAGAAAAATTTGTAGCACACCGTTGACTATGTATGGTGTCAGGAGGGCGGTGCGCTAAATAAACTCTACGCCCCGGGGTTTATAGTTAAGTCAGCAGACCGACCTCCTGCCATCATGACATAGTGAATGGTGCGGTCTTTTACAACGCTGCACCGTTGACGTAGGCGAAATATGGAAAGTCGTGCACTGACAAAAATAGTCGTCCAGGAGCAGCCATTGTAGTCAACACACCGCATCGCCACTATTCCACTAGGTCAACAGTGCAGCCGAGTAACTGACCTCACCACACTTTTAAAAAAATTTAAAATAACATGGTGCGCCTTCGGTACCACCCTAAATCGGTGCAAATACCGTTAGCACCAGTTTACCAGGCCAAACCGTTAACCATGTCGAAATGAGATATGCGGTGCGCTGACAACATTACCCACCCTGGGGCATATACTTCAGTCAACACACCTTGTTGGCGCTATTCCACATTGTCAATGGTGCGGCCTGGTAAACAACCGCACCGTACTTTAAAAAAAAAAAATCACGATGTGTCTATCGGTACCGCCCTGGAACCGGTGCGGATACCGTTAGCACTGGTTGCTGCAAAACAGTGCGGGCTAAATGGCTCAAGCGCACCATGCGACAAAAAAAAAAACTTTTAAATGGTTAATTTCAAGGTTATTTTAAATTCTAATTCGCTGAAAGGCTTAATTATGGAAAAACAAGAAAAATACCTGTACATTTGCCTATCGAGGAGGCATATTTGCTGTAGAATTTTAAAAAGACAATTTGTCCACCATTTTGAAAAATTCAAGCTAGAGATTGGTGGGCAATGCACAACAATAGTGCGTGCAATGTGTGCAATGGGAGCACCGATGTCAAGGTAGCTCAGACAAGGATACATTTCACCGGTGCTTGAGAGCTCTGTAGCACTGACAAAAGTGAAAAATGTGGTTTTCTGGCTGTAATTTTTTTTTATTTAACCCTGTTCTGGTGTGTGGGGTTTTATGGGTGCACCGATGCGTTTTCTTCATTCTGCACTAGGCGGTTTCTATTTTCGCGTGCTTTTTATGAGGCACCGATGCGGAAGTGTTGTAAAGAACGAGTGCACTATAGTAATACAACGCACCGGGCGGGTGCGTACGGAGCGCACGGTGTCCGGTGTGCCACTTTTTTGTGCGCTTTTTTTGCCATAATTTTTTTTTATTTAACCCTGTTCCTGTGCACGGGGTTTCATGGGCGCATCGGTGCGTTTGCTTCATTCCGCACCGGGCGGTTTCTATTTTCGCGTGCTTTTCTTGAGGCACCGGTGTAGAAGTGTTCTAAAGAATCAGTGCACTACAGTAATACAACGCACCGGGAGGATGTGTATGGAGCACACAGTGTCCAATGTGCCAATGTTTTGTGCGGTTTTTTGGTCGTAACTATTTTTTTATTTAACCTTGTTCCGGTGCGCGGGGTTTTAAGGGCACACTGGTGTGTTTTCTTCATTCGGAACTAGGCAGTTTCTGTTTTCACGCACTTTTTATGAGGCACCAATGCCAAAGTGTTGTAAAGAACCGGTGCGCTATGGTAATACAATGCACCGGGCGGGTGTGTACGAAGCGCACGGTGTTCGATGTGAAATTTTTTTGTGTGGTTTTTTGGCTGTAATTTTTTTTATTTGACCCTATTCTGGTGCGCGAGGTTTTATGGGCGCACCGGTGTGTTTTCTTAATTCCACACTGGACGATTTCTGTTTTCGCGAGATTTTTATGAGGCACCCATGTGAAAGTGTTGTAAATAACTGGTGCGCTACAGAAATGCAATGCACCGGGCCGTGTGCGTGTCCAGTGTGCCAATGTTTTGTGCACACTGGTGCTTTCTCGTGTTGAACGCACCGAGGCGTTTTATAGTGATAAACGAATCAGACGAAATAAATCCACAAAAACCTCCGCTCGCCAACCTCCTCTAGTAACCTCCGCTAGAAACGCATGTCTGGGGTATTTTTATAAGGGTTTCCTCAAAAATATCCACTAGAGGGTCTTTTCCTTGTAGCGCACTGAAGCTATTGTTTGAATGTTAGTTGTAGAAGTATACTGATATTGGTTAGGGACTGGAAGTAACCATTTACATGTATAAAATGGAAGCCTTCGGGCATAAGAAGAGGGATGGATAACTAATAAAAAATCAGATCAATTGAGAGGATGGTGAACCATGGAAAAATTTATGATATATGATTATTTATGTATAGGTCTTATTAATGAAAGGAAGTTATATTTTAAAATTGTATTTGTATGTTTGCGTAAATTTTGAATATGATAATTCTAAATAGATGATATATTAAAGGTAATTCTACCTTAGAAAGGAGTGAATCCTATGCAAACGGGGTTTGAGATAATCTAATATGGAAATAAACATGTGCATTTGATGGTTCACTATATGTGACTATGAGGGTCATATGTGACTAACCCTATAGGGTGAGTAAATGACTCAGTGTATCCTATATTTCTATGTGTGAATGAGAATCTCGTGTAAATGTCCCCGTAGAATATTATGTGTAGATTATGGGTTCCATAGTGTATGTATTAATTTTTATTTTGATCATATGTACTTTGTGTTATCACTCAGTAATTTCTCAAGGTTAAAGAAAAAACTCTCCGAGGTAACCATAAACCTACTTTTGAGATCAGGATCTAGCCTTCCTAATGCTTAGAGAGGGCTCTCCCTTTATGATTTAACTTTGTTGTTTTTAGTTGATTTTAGGCTAGTTATCTAAGATTGATTGGGTTTTTATTTTAATTTGGATTGGTGGTGGAATTACTGATTTAGATGGATAGAAGATTGTCTATTTACCATTGGGCTATGGATTCAAAGTGTCAAGAAAACATTAATGAATCAAGGTCTAAAGGAAGTGTTCACATGGCAAGGTAGTTGAGTAAATTTAGATCTTTAGGCTAGAATTTGAAATGGTTTCAATCGGGATCAAGGAGCAATTAAGGGTTCCTCAAACCAGATAATGAGGGAAATGAAAGAGGTCAATCAAAACTAGGGAGCAATAAAGAATTCCCTACTCTCGATATCAAAAGAAAACATCAAAATGAATAAATGTTCAAGACAGTGTGTAATTAAACGAATTCTATTATAATATTCCAGTTATCACATTAAAATTGGAAAACATGCAAGTATGTGAAATACTTAAGAAAATAAAAATTTAACAATAGAAAGATACTTCACTTATTTATCCCAACACATGAATCCTATAATATAATACCTTTATTACTCAGTCCATTCTGTTGACTTGAAAATTGGACGATGAACCATCATGTTTCATATCAATATAACTATAGAAATGTTCAGAAATCCACATACACTCAATACTTCGAATTATGAAATATTTATGCAGAAATTAATACTAAATATCATGTTTATCTAATCAGGATTTATTCTAGGAAATAAAATATCTGAAGGCTAGAAGGTAGCGATGCCTTTCAACTGATTGAAAGTTGGCACTAATTTTTTGATTGTTTGTTTATCTATTAGTTTCTCTCATGATAGCTTATCTCTCACTGTTGAGTGTCCTTTAAGTCGCTAGTCATTTGACTCTCTTTAACTTTGTTATTTCTCTTTAAACTCTATCCTTCATTAACTGCCAACTCTGTCTTTGCTTTCACCTTATAGCTCTATTACCTTTTTACTTTTACCCTTTACAGTAAGATATATGTAACAGTAAGTAAAATATGTCCTGGAGAGTTTCCTTTGAATAAATTCATTGTTGTTTTTGTAGATTTTTTTAATCTGTTAGAACCACTTTAATATGTAAATTATCCTTTCTCTGCTCTGTCTCTGATTTTATTTAATTTTCTGTTTATACACAAACTATTGTTGAATGAGGCCTTCGAATATATTTTCAGAGAATCTAGAGGAAACAAGTTTTTAACTAGTATTAAAATTGTTTGTCCAGGTCTTAAATGATCACCTACAAAAATTAAACATTTTGTTAATAAAACCCATGTTGCAGGGATGCAATATGGCTTAGATGAATAGAGAAAATCGTGGAAGGAGTCTGGATTGTAGAGTTTATCCCAGGCTGGCAATGATTTTCTAGTTTATGCAATTTTAAAAAGAGGTAAGGGAATTGCAGAATCTCATATTTTGGAAACTCTGTGATTTTCACATTGTGCGGATGTGGCTTTTAAACAAGGATGACTTATCAAAATGCAAGCTAGGTATGTTAATTAACGCAGGGTTGAAAGGTTTAGCGCAGAGATTCATTAAAGAGTTTTATCACACTACGCAGGAGTAAACTTCAAACAGTGAATGGTTTCATCGTATGCGCAGATAAGATGGCAGTTTGGTCACATGTTTGCAGGAGGATAACTGACATTTTATCGCATGGGTGGTTTTCACACGATGTAAAAGCGGTAAATGGTTTGATGGAGGGGAGTGTGATAGCACACGTGATTGACACATGGCAAGGGGAGGGAGTGTGGAAACTGCCCATTTCGCATCTCCTTGTGGTTTTAAACTTTAGAGTTATGGGGGATGCAAAAGGAATTGGGGCCTTTGGATCCATGGAGGATGATCAGATGGTTAATGAAATTCATGGGTTTTAAAGAGGTGGGACCTGGGAAACTTCATGCAAGGTTAAATGATATTAGCAGAGGAGGTTATAAATATATGTGAATGGGTAGAAAGGGATTGTGGATTAATAATATAAAGGGGTTTTAAACTATATTTTAAAAATAGAGGCTTAATGTAATATGGAGTTAGGGATATATAATAAGCACGGAAGTTAAGTGAAAAAAAGCGAGGTTGGTATTTAATCATTTGGTATTTCTAAACTATGGGAAAGTGGGTCTTGATATTTTTGTCGAATAGGGGAGTTAGTAAAAAGGGAAAAAAAGGTTTTTAGCTACGGAAAGGGGTTTTAGCTAGGGAAAAAGGCGGATTTAGTTAGGGAAAAGGGTTTTTTACAAGGGAATAATTTCCAAAAGAGAAATAGGATATTAGCAAAGGGGAAAATGAATAGGAGGATGTTAGAAATATGAGATGAACCAATCAGTGCTTTCCATGATTTTCCAAAGTTCTTCTACCTACCTTTTTTTTATCCTAACATTTTATTGCCTTTATTGGTCGCATTTGAGCTTGCTGACCCTTTTATTTTTAATAAGTAAACTAACTACTTCTAACCTTATGATGTCTAATGGCTCAGATTAAACTAATGAGTTTGTTTATTTCTCTACCTAACTACTGATCTGCCAAGATTAAATGGTTTGGCCAGATCTTTATTCACTAACTATTATAACATGAAATTTCAAGCATGAATAATCAAGCTTAAATTGTATGATTATCATGAATTGTGGCATTTTGGACAAGCTGCACACAATTTTATTTGCATAAAGTAAACTATAAGGAGTGGCATTTAAACATGAAACACTTTCGTGATCTATTTTGGTGGGGTTCATGTTTAATATTCTTTTTTGATCTTTGCTTCTTTTTTTCCTTTGATTTCTCTTTTAGGACATACCCTCTTTTCATTTTTTTAGATATGGGAAAACATTTGCAGAAAGCAAAGGTATGTACAATATTGCAAAAATTTTCACGGTCAATTAAAAATTATGAATCCTATTATTATAGGACCCTAACAATGGTTTCACATGGTGATGGCATATCCTTGTGAGATGTCAAGAACATCGTCGACTAGTAGCCTAATCCATTGGGCCAATCCTGAAAAAGCTCTTGTTTTTTTCATTTAATTCCTGTGACTGAAAATATCAAACTGAAATCACAACCTTTTCTACAAATTGAAATATGTTCTAAAACTAAAAGGTGATGCATCATTCAAACCAAACTACTAGATCATCAAGAATTTAGGTCCTTCTTCTCAACTTTAAATATTAATGAATTATCTCAACACTTGCTGAAAACTAAATACAATAAAACTAAAATCCTACCTACTTACTCTAATCGTATATCCAACTACTGGTTAGGTAAAATGAAAATGTTAATGAAACCATTCAATCATTATATACATTGATGTATTTTGTTGTATGTGTTTGTTTGTTATCAAAACTGAAGTTCTGCAAACCATTAGAAACTTGTCAACATATGTGAAGATAAGGAAAGTTTTAATTTCCTTTTTTGACTCAAGAAACTGTACAAAAGGATCTTCCAAGATATGTACACTAATGTTAAATTGAGTTAAGCAACTGTACATCTGTTCTTGATGGCCTTCATGCCATGAAATTGAAATTTTATCTTCACCTTTATCTCCCTACAAACTTTCAGATAAGATTTGTTATGATATTTCTGCTGATAAAAATGTGTGCCTGATGAAATCTTTATCATCTTTATTCTGAAGCTCGTAGTTAGTTAATGGAGGGAGATTTTGATTGTATTCATAATCCAACACCTCAACTATTGGATCATAAAAGACTTGGAAGGATTGTTGCAACCTATTGCACATAGGATTCCATGGGACTTTATATACTTCAACAAGCTACTCATCCTTTTATTTAGAGATATTATACCACATTTCCTTTAAAAACTTAAATGATTCAAAACATAGTGGTATATAAGTTTCCTGTATCATTTGATCAGGTTTTTCAATGGAATTTTATAGTTGTACTTGTGAAACTAAAAAATCTTTATCAACGGTTTCATTATCTTCTTTGTTGTTAATCACAATTCCTAAAGACTACTGATTATTGATTGCTTTAAAGTTGTCTCTAATGAACTGAAATGAAGAAAAAAAAGAGGTAAATAACCTTCACTTATATCCAAATTTTCTTCATTTTTTTCCTCACTCTCGTAGCTGATTTACATTAGTTGATCACTGTATTCAATCCGCTGAAACCGAATTTCCTCATCCTCCAAACTAGCTTCTGATTGCTCTGTAAAGTTAGCTTGAATTTGGAGAATATAATTGTCATCATACTGATCATAGTTAGGAAAATAATTAAAAGAAGGAATGTCATCAAACATACACATTAGATCAGCAGATTTCTCCTTAACATATTGATTTATAAATCCATTTTCTGATCTATGGTAGTTGGGCTTAGCAGGAAATTGTTTATGGCCAAAAACCTCTTCTTTTTCTTCATGGTTATCTTGAACAAAAAAAATCATCTTTTATGGTGATATTTTGTATCATTTTTTCTATTTTACTTGCCAAAATGTTGAATTTTACCTCTGCCATGTTGTTCTTCTCTTCTTCTACTTTCAACTTTTATTTTCTAATTTGCATATTAACTTCTACATCTACTCCTATTTTCTGCACCTCTTCAAGTGTTTCTGAGTTTCTTTCTCTTAGCTAAAATTCTATTTATGGATCAAAGGCACTTGTATAATGCAAGAGGGTTGAATTAGGAGGAGGTCTTATATTTGCTGGCATTGAATAATAGACTTGATTAAATCTGTCACAAAATTGTTGTATTGTTTCATTTGGATGTATTTTTAACTGATTATATTCTTCTATGATCACAAAAAGATTAACTTTCATTATCCATCTATCAAGGAAAAATTTGACAAACTGTGGGAAATTTAAGATGCTTGCAATAGGCAGATTTTTTAACCAACTTTTTACTTCACTCTGCAAAGAAAGAGAAAAAATCCTGATTCTAACATCATCTTCATAAATCTCAAATAATTCCAAATAATTCTCAAAACCCTATATGTGTTTTTGGGCAATGATGTTACCATTCTCTCCATCAAAATTGGGAAGAAATTTGTAATAGTTCTCAGGAAAATCATGGAGTATAAGAGGTAATATGAGAGGCTTATATCTATAAGGAACTTTACAAGGTACAGAAATATGTACAGGGTTTGTAATATTAGTCTTAATTATTTGAGGTTTCCCAATCGAAGAACGATCATCATAAGATTCAGAAGAAAGCTACTCAATTGAATAAGGAGAATCTATATTTACAATCTTCAAAGGAAATAATTAAAAACTAATTTAAGACCTTCTCTAAAATACAATATAAATTGAAAAATCTTCTTGATAAGAAAGAACACAATGTCTTGGATTAAGATCCAAGTTGAAAACATGATATTCCCATGATGTTATTTCGGGTTCATTCCTCCAGTGGAGTCTTGACTTTGAAATTGATTTGGCGTTGGAGTCGCCAAGTGGATGATTTTAACCTTTGTGTGTCTAATCACTATCCACCATCATAGATAAGATCGTGTACTTGTAAAACCTTTTTGAAGAAAATATTAGTTTGTTCCCCAGCTGAGTCGCTAATATGTTATCACTCAGTAATTTCTCAAGGTTAAAGAAATAACTCATCGAGGTAACCACAAACCTACTTTTGAGATCATGATCTAGCCTTCCTAATGCTCAAAGAGCACTCTCTCTTTATGATTTAACTTTGTTGTTTTTAGTTGATTTTAGGCTAGTTATGTAAGACTGATTGGCCTTTGATTTTGATTTGGTTTGGTGGTGTAATTACTGATTTAGAAGGATATAATATTGTATATTTACCATTGGGATATGGAGTCAAAGTGTCAAGAAAATAGGACTGAATCAAGGTCTTAAGGAAGTGTTCATAGGGAAAGGTAGTTGAGTAAATTCAGATCTTTAGGCTGAAAGGTGAAATGATTTCAATTGGGATCAAGGAGAAATTAAGGGTTTCTCAAACCAGATAATGAGGGAAATGAAAGAGGTCAATAAAAACTAGGGAGAAATTAAGAAGACCCTACTCTGGATATCAGAAGAAAACATCAAAATGAATAATTGTTCAAGACAGAGTGTAATTAAACAAATTCTATAATAATATTCCAGTTATCACATTCAAATTGGAAAACATGCAACTATGTGATATACTTAAGAAAATAACAATTTAACAATAGAAATATACTTCACTGATTTATCCCAACACATGAATCATGTAATATAATACCTTTATTACTCAGCCCAGTCTGCTGACATGAAAATTGTACAATAAACCCTCATGTTTCAGATCAATATAGCTATAGAAATGTTCAGAAATCCACACACACTCAATACTTCGAATTATGAAGTATTTATACAAAAAATAATACTAAATATCCTATTTAACTAATAAAGATTTATTCTATGAAATAAAATATCTGAAGGCTAGAAGCTAGCGACACCTTTCAACTGATTGAAATCTGGCACTGATTTTTTGTTTTTTCGTTTATCTGTTAGTTTCTCTCATGTTTCCTTATCTCTCACTATTGAGTGTCCTTTACGCTGATAGTCATCTAACTCTCTTTAACTCTGTTACTGCTCTTTAAACTCTATCCTTCATTAACTGTCAACTCTATCTTTGCTTTCACCTTACAGCTCTGTTACCTTTTCAATTTTACCCTTTACAGTAAGATATATGTAACAGTGAGTAAAATATGTCTTGGAGAGTTTACTTTGAATAAATTCCTTGTTTCTGTTGTGGATGTTTTTACTCTGTTAGAACAAATTTACTGTGTAAATTATCCTTTCTCTTCTCTGTCTCTGATTTGATTTAATTTTATCTTTATACACAAACTTCTGCTGAATGAGGCCTTCGAATATATTTTCTAACAATCTGGAGCAAATAGGTTCTTAACTAGTATTAAAATTGTTTGTCCAGGTCTTGTATGATCACCTACAAAAATAAAAAAAATTGTTAATAAAACCCATGATGTAGGGATACAATATGGCTTACAGGAACAAAGAAAATCATGGAAGGAGTCTGGATTGTAGAGGTTAACCTAGGATGGCAATGGTTTTCTATTTTATGCAATTTCAAACAGAGGTAAGGGAATTACGGAATCTCATATTTTGGAAACTCTGTGATTTTCACATTGCACAAGTGTGGCTTTTAAATAAGGATGACTTATCAAAAAGCAAGTTGGGTATGTTAATTAAACGTGGGGTTGAAAGGTTTAGCTCAGATATCAATTAACGGGTTTTATCACATTGCATAGGAGAAAACTTCAAACAGTGAATGGTTTCATCTTATGCGCAGATAGGATGGTAGTTTGGTCACACGTTTGCAGCAAGATAACCGACGGTTTATCACATGGGTGCTTTTCGCATGATGTAAAAGCAGTAAATGGTTTGATGGAGGGAAGTGTGATAGCACACGAGATTGATGCGTGGTAAGCAGAGGGAGTGTGGAAACTGCCCATTTTGCATCTCCTTATGGTTTTAAGCTTTGGATTTCTAGGGGATGTGAAAGGAATTGGGGTCATTGGATCTTTGGAGGATCATCATATGATTGATGAATGTCACGGGTTTTAAAGAGGTGGGACCGAGGAAACTTCATGTGGGGTTAAATGATATTAGCGAAGGAGGTTATAGATATATGTGAATGGGTAGAAAGGGGTCGGGGATTAATAATATAAATGGGTTTTAAACTATATGTTAAAAACAAGGGCTTAATGTAATATGGAGTTAGGGAAATACAATAAGTGGGGAAGTTAAGTGAAATAAAACCGAGGTTGGTATTTGGTATTTCTAAACTATGGGAAAGTGGGCCTTGATATTTTTATCGAATAGGGGAGTTAGTAAAAAGGAAAAAACAATTTTTTATCTAGGGAAAGGGGTTTTAGCTAGGGAAAAAGGCGGAGTTAGTTAGGGAAAATGGTTTTTTACAAGGGAATAATTTCCAAAAGAGAAATAGGATATTAACAAGGGGAAATGAATAGGAGGATGTTTAAAATATGAGATGAACCAATCAATTCTTTCCATGATTTGGCAAAGTGTTTCTCCCTACCTTTTTTTTATCCTAACATTTTATTTCCTTTATTGGTCGCATTTGAGCTTGCTGACCCTTTTATTTTTAATAAGTAAACTAACTACTTCTAACCTTATGACTTCCAATGACTCAGATTAAACTAATGAGCTTGTTTATTTCTCTACCTAACTATTGATATACCAATATTAAATGGTTTGGCCAGATCTTTATTCACTAAATATTATAACATGAAATTTAAAGCATGAATAATCAAGATTAAATTGTATGATTATCATGAATTTTGGCATTTTGGACAAGCTGCACACAATTTTATTTGCATAAAGTAAACTATAAGGAGTGGCATTTAAACATGCAACACTTTCATGATCTATTTTGGTGGGGCTCATGTTTAATATTCTTTTTTATCTTTGTTTCTTTTTTTCCTTTGACTGTTCTTTTAACACATACCCTCTTTTCATTTTTTTAAATATGGGAAAACATTTGCAGAAAGCAAAGCTATGTAAAATATTGCAAAATTTTACACGGTCAATTCAAAATTATGAATTCTATTATTATAGGACCCTAACACTTTGGTTATTAAAATCATCTCATGTGAACATTATGCTTACATTACCTACTAAATGTTGACCTAGTTCAACAATTTTTTTTGTTGAGAAGAATGGTGTTTCTTCAGTTTCTAAACTATATGATTAAAACTATATGAAGTATATACCATAAATAGTAGTGCCTTTTTTTCTATTTTTGAAGCAAAAAATCCCTAATTCTTTCATTTACTTTTATTCTGGTTGAGCCATCTCATCCTCTGAGTCTGAATGTTGTACAATTATGTTCCACAAAGGTTGCAATTTCTTTGGGATAAGAGGACGCATGAAAATTCATAAGTTCCTGTAAAGGTTTTTATTGTTCTAACTTCCATCCAAACCATATTGGAGCCTTTCCCATACCTTTTGCTAGTTGTAAAGAGTGCTGATTTATTTTCAAATATTGGCTGCCACATGCTTGGCTATGAAACTTAATAATGTTGGTTGTTAAATGACTAAAATATAAAAAATGTGTTATATGAACTTAAACTGAGGTTTACTTGTATATAGTAGTATCGAATGTCTTGAAAATTCAATATAGTTGTTTTGAAACAATTTTTGACTATGATGTGTTGACTCTGGTCGGTTTTTCTCTCCCAACAATGATCTACAATAATTTTTCATGTGACCATAAAGTTCTTCCCAAGATAAAACAAATTTTGGATCCATAAAAAACTCATGGAGGTGGGAGAGAAAGAATTCAACTCAGACCTGGAAAAAACATAGGAAAACTTAGCTAATCTATTTAAGTAGAATGGATTTTTTTTCATGTTTAGGGCATATAAACTTATAAATGGCCCCACCAAGTTTCATTACGATTGTGAATCAAATTCATTGACCTATGAAAATTTGGTGAGTACTTGCAGGCCATAGTTTGACCTATGAGTACTTGCATCTCAAACTCACTGTTAGTGAGTCAAACTAGTTGGTGGCAAGTTTGACTCATTAAAAAGGTAGCTCAGTTCATATTTTATGCTAAGTCAAGTTTGACTTTGGAGTTCTAGTCAAGTTTACTAAGCTTCATAACCATTTTCTATACCATCATGAACAACCCCTACAAATGCTTCTCTTATCTTAGGAGCATGCTTAAGCCAATCCTTAAACATATTTAAATCTTTGGCATGGAGGTGTCCCAACATTTCTTAATAAGAAGGATAGAAAAGTTACAAAATTATATAATATTTTCAAGTTAATCTACGTGAAGAATAATACACAAAAAGATGCATCTCTATAAAGAATATGTAAGTAATAACAATCTATTAATTGGAATAAAGAAATTTAGGGTAAAAAATCTTCAACATATAAGAAGATTTCCAAACATTATGCACTTGATAATCACAGGAAATAACCAAGGCAATTATCTTAAACTTACATCCAATGATTTCGACTCCAAATGTTGATGCTGGATTATTCTTACACTCTCATCAAAATAAAATGCGCTTGTGTTATAACTGCAAAAATAATTGCATTGTTCAAAATTTTAAATACTTGCAACACATTACAATTTTTTTTTGTAAAGTTCAAAAAAGGGATACATTATTTGTGAGAAATTTGAAAATATAAATGCATATAGAAATCCTTTTGATATTCATATTCAACTTTATACTTTCCAATTACTTCACTATTTTGGCTTCCATTAGCATTTCTAGGACATGACTTGAGGGATATAGTGTTACGCCCTTTAGGTAGGCATTCTAAACGCTCGTCATTTTAGTATTGACTAATAACTTTCCTAAGTTTTCCTGGACACATCACTTGGAAGTCCATTCATTAGGATAGATTGGGTTGCAAGCTTCAGAATATTTGAGTAGGATACCTTAACATTAATTTTATTGAGGTTTAGATTAATAAATATTTAAGTATTTTTAAGGTTTTAAAATGGAAGCATCAAATGGAAACTATCGTAAAACAAACGAACCAAAAGGTATATATGATTGGGGTGTTTTTAGAATATCCTAAAGTGCAATTGTTTTTCAAGTACAATATTTTGAATGGCTTCACATTTTTGTAAAGTTTGCTTGAATGACTCGAAACTACCTAAATCATGACAAAGATTCCACTTCACCTTAAAAGCATAAGACAATAACAAAATTATAGTAGCACCTACACCCCCACAATATAGTACTGGGATTGGTTTCATTATTTTAGCGGTTGCATATGCTGGAAAAATTTACACAATCAATATTTACAAAAATCACAATAGAGGGAAGGTCCCTCTTTCTCACCTCTACGGAGGAATATATTTTTGTTCCCACACATAAGTGTTCCACCATATATTAAGAAGTTGTTAAACTATTATAAAATGGCCCAAACAAAGGGAATGCCCCAAAAATAATTTATTTATACATTCTAGGATAACAATGTTTATCCAATATTGTTACACATTGTTAAGACTTAAAGAGAAAATGGTGAAGCAATTTGTTAACGGAGAAATTCGGTATGAAGCCATCATGCTGCTAGAGCTTTGGTTGTCTCAACTCTCAACTCTCCCAACTTTTTCTCTTTTCTTCAAGGTTGGAACCTAATAAAAATACCATCATGTTATGTCATGCAACATTTGGATTTTTGTGTGGTGGCTCTTGCATGGTCACTGATGGTGCTCACTCAATGTAAGAAACAATGTTTCCTCACTATTTGGAAATAAAATATTGTAACATGACCCCAGAGAGTGTCATATAATAGTCACCAAGGCATTAAAACTCTTACGACTCTTTGCAATACCTTCCTTGAAGCCCCATGGCCTTGACTTCCAAGAAGAATACTTATCACATGGACTATATGTTTGTTTTAAGATTGTGTGGTCTGTATTTGGCTGGTTCTTGATGGAATATATTTATTTTTAACCTAATTTTATTTTTTGTTTAGAGTTTACAATTTTTTTATTTGTAAAATTTATGTTTAATGGTTTTCCAATAGGATGTTCATGTTATGGTTAATATGTCAAGAATGTGAAGTCTGCAACACAACCTTAAATGATTATTGGTCTGCAACATGTGTTATTCCACCACAATCTTCCTAGAGTCACATGAACCCACCAAATCCCACCTTTATCTAGTTCATTAGTTCTTTTTGGTGACTATAAATATTTCTAATTTACTAATTTACCCTTTTTATAACTAATTCATTTAACAAAATGAAATGGTTCCAAATGCCAAAAAATAATTAGGAAATAAACTAATATTTAAGTACACTGAGATCTTGCCTAGGAACCTAAAAAATAATCTAATTAGAGAGACCCAGAAATAGGACCTACATAATGTAATGGAATTCCACTTCAATATTGTTTTTTTTGGCAAGTTTTTCCTATTTTGTTCGAGTAGGCTAAATTTCAAGTCTATCTATTCTATTAAGAATGAATTTGTGAACTAGGGAAAATTTTATAGATACATACTTATCTTGAAGTGTAACAACATTGGTGAATCTTATTGATACTTAAAATGGAAACTATAAAATATTTGACAATATAATGCCAACATTTTCAAGTTTCTAAGGATTTTATATATAGTTTCTATAAAATTTTGGCAATTATTTAAGTAATAGAAATTTATCCTAGAGAGTCTAGGTGAATCATTTTTATTAAAAAATGGACACTTCGAAATCATCTTTTGGGAAGAAAATAAAATGATCAAGAAAAATAAAACATTCCCTCTGTTGTAGGAATGTGAATATGCATTTTTTACTATTGTTTAGATTGATCAAAAAAATTACTGGGAAAGTTGCAGATGTAAGATTTCTATGCAAGAATTTTTTTTGGTTGAAAGTGGAAAAATTTACATTATATTTTTAATGGTTTCCTCTCTTTCAGCACTGTGCTAATGAGTACAACACAACAATACCATGGTTACTAGTGACATCATTGGTTGACAACATGGTGTTGAAAAATCCAATCCATGTAGATACTAACCTAAAAGTTGTTGATGTTATTACTTGGGTTGGAAACTCATCACTTGAGATTCAAACCATGATAACTCAACCACCTGAATTTATTTATTTCAGAATAAATTACTTTTTTTTGTTTCTCTTGACACTAAATCTAAATCAAAATTATATTGAATCAATTTTGTAAATCAGATAGCATTCATTACGTATTATGGTGTCTAGGTTGCCTTCCTAACCTAGATATTCTCTTCTCTAGGAGTAATTATACTCACACATAAGTCTAAGATAATATGATGAGAATGTTTATAAAGTGTTATAGCTATGAGCAAGATAATGGACAATAAAACTTTTCAAACCACTAAAAACAAATAGAAAGTGGAGCAAATTAACATCTCTCAAAGCCAAATAGTATCTATGGAGAGGAGATTCTTTGAAAACATATCATAAATATTAGTAATTTCCAAAGTATTTTACTTCCCCAGGGATGTTTAATTAATAATGGAGGAAAATGAAAGCTAAAAGCCATGAAAACGGAGTTATAAATTTGATCTAATTGAATCCGTAATCTAACTCAAACTTGGAAATATAGTGAATGAACCCTTATCAAATAATTAGAGTTGGATTTATTTTATAATTGAGTTCATAATTTGTTCTATGGTTGGATAGTGCAATTCTGGGCAAGGCAGAGTCAAACAACAACTATTGTAGAGTCATGCTTGCAGTGTCAGAGTGCTACAACTACAAAAGTTGCACCTACAAAGAGTGAGTGAAATTTGTGGAACAAATGGCTACCAAAACCATTAAAGCATTGTAGGAAAACACAAAACAAGTTACGAGAATTAATATAAGTCAAACTTCATCCAAACAACACGTTTGAAATATTTTATTTACATCTTGGTTTGGAGGTCTTAGTCTCTCTCACACATGTACGTTGCAACCCATGATTTCTTTGGCTACAATTTGGTCCTAAAATCCTTGATGTCAAACTGGAAACAAATCACACAACCTATCTTTCTGCAAGTATCAGGAGTTGAACTCTCTTTCTGACAAGATTATATAATTATAAAATTCTCGTGTGTCATTTTTTCTCCATCTTGAAGATCAATTACCCTTCCTCGGAAATTATGCTTTTGTAGCACATGGGGAATTTTCCTCTTAGATGTTTTTTATTTCCCCACTCTTGGTTTTTCTGCCTTGTCTTGCAATTCCATAGCCAAGAAAAGAAATGATTCCACCCAATCCTTATCACAAGGCTCCAAAACCCACATCTTACTTCCACAACAAATATTATTGGTTCAACCACTGACCTCCTCACTTTGACCTTCCAAACAAACTAACTCATACATTTGAACCAATAGGAAAAAAAATCTTCTTAGGTGATGCCATTTGCTCAAATCCAAGGATGAACCTACATCAATGGAGCATGCTTTTGGTGGAATGTTTTCACTTTTGGGTGCTTATATTTTCTAGATATGTTCTTATATTGATATATTATGTGATAATTTTGGAAATAATTTTGGTATTCTTTGAAATTTGATTGGTTTTTTGGAATAATTTATGATATAAAACATAATTTTTTACATTTCAAATTCTATTTTAAGGTGAAATGCTTGATGTTTGTGGGTTATTTTATGTGCTTCCAACTTCCATATGAGTGAATTTTTAGAATCAGAGAGATCACCTTATCTAGATGATTGTGTGTAAAGAGAGGCGGGAACAGGAATATGGTGGGAATTTGATTGCAGGATTCATTGGACTGTATTCATTTATGAAAACATATTTAACCTTTGTTTAATCAAGAGAGTGAAGATAATTACATGCATGTGTAATTAATTGTGGAGGAAATTGAGAGTCAAGATCTAATAGTTGATGGTGATTTCTATTTAAAGTTGAAGGAAAATCACCATGGAAAATATCCATTGAAGATCTTAGCCCGCATTGAAAGGTATGTGACTTTGTTGAGCATAGAATGAATGATCAGAAGTTAGAGAAGTGTTTGTGCATATGGAATAGGCATGTAAAGCTTTTATAAATGTTTACAATTAAAAGTAAGTTCACCATGTATGAGAAAAGATAAAATCCACAAAGGCACCTGGGCTCCAAGAAATCATATGGAGTCTTTGTTTTTATTGAAATTCCTCGCATTTGGTGTGTTGGGTATTCTACCGTTTATTTATTAAAAAAAAATTATCGATTGGTTGAGAGCATGGGAAATGACTAGTGCATGGTCATTCACAATTTTTGTGGATTTTAAATGTGATATATCAATGGACCTTTTTGAAACGTGAGACATTCATTGGTGATGTGTTGTAAAGTGTGAAATTTATGAAATGCATGCCCTTTAAAGAAACTTATGGTTGAACGACTTAAAATAATGAAAGTTAAAGAGAGATAATGAGCGCTTATCTATGAGAGTGAATAATTTCTTAAATATTATATTATTTATATTTGGTGAGCTTGTTAAATCTTTGGGTTCTCAAAGTTTCGAAAATAGGTCTTATGTTTGTTAAAATTTGAATCTCCACCAAAAACTACATTAAGAGCCCTACTTAAAGAATTTTTGTAGAGGAGTATGAACTCATAATATGTGCCTAGAACCCAGTTCATGATGAGAATGAATAATTTGTAAATTCAGGTCTTTGGATAGGGATGAATGCATGCATTTGGTTGTACATGAAAGGATTATTTGTGACAATTCATAATCATGTTATACACACACACACCAACCAAATTCTATTATGGGGTGCATCATTCTACTAGAAGAAAATAGATACATGCATACTTCATATACAAGTAAATATTTAACCAAACCTATGTTTTGGAAGGTCAATCTAAATGAGGAATTGTTTACTCGTAGTTAGCTTCCTAAAGTGGAGTGGAAATAGATAAATGGAAACCACAATTATGAGTGTAATTTTCAATGCACAACACTACTTCTTTGTATATAGATATAGAAGTTTATTATCATATAAAAAATTGGTCATGCCTTAAGAAAACTTATCTCATGTTCAAATATATGTTTCCTTTCAAGATCCTCTTTGGGAAGAAGCCCTTAAGTTTGTTATTGGTTCTTGTTTTATAATATTTTTTTTTAGCTAAAACTATGCTTAGAGATCATAATAGACGAATTGCATAAAACTAGACTGTGTGGAATGAACAAAGAGGTAAAATTTCTGAAATACGTATAGATATTGGAACATGCATTTTAAAATATTTAGAACAAAAACTAACAGTGACAAATCGATGGTCAAGCTTAGATATTGGAGATCCATGTTAGTGCATATAGTTTGGATAATATTTAACACCGCTGAAACACTAACCTCCAAAAATTAGGTCATTTCTGATTTGAGTTGAACCTGGGACATTATATCTATATACCATCCTTTTGACTATCAAATTTGAGCGACCATAGACCATTAACTTTTGAAGGTTGTGCTCTTGAACACTTAAAAGAAGAGTAATAATCTTTCATGGAATTTGCATTTCATAATTTTCCACTGGAATTATTAATTATTTATTCTGAAAAAGTCGTGTGATGTAGTTTTAATCTTGCATTTGAAGCTGAATTTATTCGACTCAAATGGTTTTCTTTGAGTTGAATTCATTCAACACATTTATTTAATGGGTGATAGCTCAATGGAAGTGAAAATTGTTTGCAAGCGAGAGGTTGATGGTTCAATTCCATCATGCCCTAATTGGAATTAATCACTCAAGAAATAAAGATATTCACATTTTATATTTTTTTTTCTAAAGATAATTTTGTATTTTGTCTAGAGAGAGAATAACTAGGATTAAAGACATATTGTCTCTGTAGAGACAATAATTTGGGTTTAAAACATATTGTCTCTATACAGACAATATGTCTTTAATCGTAGCTATAGACTTTTGAGAGACAAAAACAAATTCTCTCTTAAGAGACAATAATACTTGTGTTCTATATTGTACTTATAGAGACATTTTTTTAACACAATAATTTGAGACACTCACTTAAAGACAATATTTAAGACAATTTCCAATTTCTTTTTTGTCTCAAGTTAACACAATTTAGTTAGAAAATGTCTTAAAACCCCCTCTATGTAGTAGTGTAGGTTATTATGATGAGAGTAAAAGTAATATTGTCATATCCATTTGTAATGTTTCATGGACTTCTTGAACTTATAACTAGATTTATTATCAAAATAATTGACCATGTCAACACTACTAATGGAAATTGGAAATCGGAATTACATGTTCAGTTTTACCTACATTACTAATGATACATTAACGAAATTAGGTACATGCATATTAATTATATATCTACCAAGTTTTGAGAGGGATCAAATCTCTTGAGGTATAAATTTCATTTGGAGTGAAAAATATTTGAACCCTCTCAACACTTGGTAGATCAGGAGTTAAGATGGATCTAGGTTCATTTAATTTTGTTGGGTGTGTGTTATATTCTTTCCACGAATATTCGCATGCACGGGGGGACCACAAGGGGGGTGATTGCACCCATCTTCATTGCATCGGGCACAACGGGGGGGTCACAGGGGGGGCAACAACACCCCCTGTCCAGGGGTTTCCAGGGGGGCAGGTAGCCCCCTACACAGGGTCCAGGGCAACTCCCTCGGAAATTTTTTTTGGACCCTATTTTAGGTGGGCAGACCCACCTATGGTTTTCTGCATGGATTTTCACATGGTTTTGGGGCATGATGGTTTTTAGCCCCTGGTATTTTGTAGATTCGATCAAGGGAACTACGTTTATGTTCTAATACAAGGTTAATCGATTGGGGTTTATAAATGTTTCAACATGTATATATATGTGTTGTAACACTAAAAGGAATATAATGAAAAATCAAGCTAGTGGTCACGATTTGGAATCCAAGGGAAAAATATTTGTGTATATATGTTTTATGTTTTATGCTCTCGTTATTGTTTATTTTATGTTTTTAAGAATTCGTTTGCAGATAATTTCTGTACAAGGCTAAAACCTACATTTGGTATCGGAGTTTTTTAGGCTTCAAGGGGACCCCTTTTCTGCTGAGGGGTTGTTTTCTCAGGCCTGTGGTAGACCTTGTTCAGTGGGAGATCTACGGGATTGATTCTTGTGGTGAAATAAGATGGAGAGCAGTGGAAAGATAGAGATAGAGAAATTTAATGGTCAAAGTTTTGAGTTATGGAAGCTCAAGATTGAGGATCTGCTGGTGGATGAAGATGAGTGGATTGCGGTAGATCTAGGTACTAAACCAACGACAATCTTAGATGAGGATTTGTAAAAGTTGGAACGAAAGGCAAAGGGAATAATACGGTTGTGTATCTTATCTTCGATATTGTTGAATGTATCTGGGGAAGCTACGATGAAGACTTTGTGGGTCAAGTAAGGGAGTTTGTACTAATCTAAGTCTCTCGTGAATAAATGTTTCCTACAAAAAAAAATGTATAACCTAATGATGAAGGATGGAGACTTGGTGACAGAGCATCTGAACGCCTTTGATATTGTGGTAAGCTAGTTGTCATTTGTTTATATTAAAATATCAGATGAAGATAAGTGCACCAGTTTTTTTTGTTCTCTACTGGATTCGTGGGATAGTCTGGTTAATGCAATAAGTAGCAGTACAACTACCTTGAATTTTGATGAAATTGTCTTATCCTTACTGTCAGAGGAATGATACAGAGAAATATGGAGGGATGGAATGGAGATGCCTTATCTATACGGGGAAGGTCCTAGAACAAAAACAAAAATAATTTTTTGAGTGGGATATCTAAATCTAGAGGGAGATCTAAATCTCCAGGAAAGCCTATAAAGGTGTGCTGGAAATGCAGAAAGGAAGGGCACTTCAAAAAGGACTGCAGATCCAAAGCTCTTGAGAAAGAAAAGGGATATGATGATGCTCCTTTTGCAGAGGCAAAAACCACCTCAGATGAAGGTGGGGATGTGTATTTGGCTTCTTCTTCAAGTACACATGTAGATCATGAGGCATGGTTTATTGAATCGGGTGCATCCATTCACTTCAGTCCCCATAGGGGGTGGTTCTACGAGTATGAAAAGTATGATGGTGGCGATGTCTTTGTAGGGGATGATAGGAAGGAAAAAATCATTGGACATGGAAAATTCAAGCCGAAGATGTGAGGTGGAAGGATTAGAATACTTCCTGGTGTTCTTCATATTCTTTCATTAGCCAGAAATATGATTTCTGTAAGCAAGATGGATGATGCAGGTGTAAAAAAAGTGTTCGAGAAAGATACCTGCAAGATGGTTCAGAGAGCACTGGTATTAATGCGAGGAGTTTGGATTGGAGCTCTGTACAAGCTTCAAGGTAGCACTGTTATTGATGGGTGAAACAATTATTTGGTTCTAAAAGTGGAGTATAAAGGCTAGTGATCTCTGGAGAAAAGTCCATGCTATAGTATCAAAGGCTTGGAAATATTAGAGATAAGGGCCTTCGGATACTGCAGGGTAATGGTATGGTAGAAGGCATGTCTAAGTTCTCTCTGGATTTTGATTTATGTGAACATTGTGCATATGGGAAGCAGAATCTGACAGATTTAAATAATTTAAGGCTTTGGTGGAAAACCAGACAGAGAAGAAGATAAAGGTGTTGAGGACAGATAATGGTGGAGAGTTTTGTAAGAAGTGTGGTATAGAACAATAGAATACTACTGCATACACACCTCAAAAAAATGGAGTAACAGAAAGAATGAATAGAATATTGATGGAAAAGGAAAGAAGCATGCTTAGTGGTACGGGGTTAGGACAAGAATTCTAGGCAAAGGCAATGGAGACTGCATGTTATTTGGTTAACATACCACCTTCATCAATGTTGGAGGATAAGACTCCACATGAGGTATGGACTGGTAATAAACCCGCTCTTTCAAATCCGAGGGTATTTGGATGTGATGCATATGTACATGCCCCAAAGGAGAAAAGGACCAAGTTGGATAATAAATCTGAAAGGTGCATCTTTATTGGGTATAAGGATGGTTTAAAATGTTACAAGTTTGGAACCCAGAAACAAGGAAGATTGTGTATAGTTGAGATGTGGTATTTAGAGAGCAGAAAGATGTTGTTAGAAATGAATTCCTACCAAAGGAACCTGAGAAGATATAGTTTGAGCTAAAGGAGGATGAATTAGACTCTACAGCAGAACAAGATTCAGAAGAGGAAAAGCCACAAACTCCAGCTGTGAGAAGATCAGTTCGGAAAATAATGCAACCATAAAGGTATAGTCCATCTGTTTTTTGCCCAAATTATGCTTTAACTATCACTAATGATGATCCCAAAACTGTCAGGGAGGCAGTGGATTCATAGGATGGAAAACTCTGGAAGGAGGCCATGGTTGATGAAATGGCATCCTTGCACAAAAATGATGCATGGGATCTGGTGGAGTTTCTGGCTGGAAGGAAACCTATCAGGAGAAAATGGGTGTTTAAAAAGAAGATGAATATAGAAGGCAATGGGGAGAAATACAAAGCTCAGTTGGTAGAAAAAGGTTATTCTCGGGTGTCGAGAATTGATTATGGTGATAATTTTTCTCCCGATGTCAAGGTTACTTCTATTATATTACTTCTATCTGTTGCTACTGCATTTGATTTTGAGGTAGAACAGATGGATGTGAAGACAACATTTCTTCACGGGGATCTAGAAGAGAAGATCTACATGAATAAACTTGAAGGCTTTGCGATGAAGGGTAAGAAAGAATTAGTATGCAAGTTAAAAAAGTCTTTGTATGGGTTAAAAAAGGCACCAAGGATATGATATCAGAAATTTGATACCTATATACGGGGACTTGGCTTCAACAGAATCAAAGAGGATCACTATGTGTATTTTAAATTAATTGGTGACTGTGTTATTTATTTGGTCTTGTATGTGGATGATATGTTGTTGGTTGGAAATGACAAAGAAATTATCCAGGATTTGAAGACCCAATTTTTCTCCAAATTCGACATGAAGGATCTTGGTTCTGTAAACTATATTTTGGGTATGGAAATTAAGAGAGATCGAGCAAAGAGGAATCTTTGGTTAAACCAGAGGAAGTATGTCGAGACAATATTGCTGAAGTTTAATATGCAGGATAGTAAACCGGTGAAGGTTCCTATACTTGTAGGTGTAAATATATTTGTTGAACAATGTCTCGAGGCACAAGAAGAAGGGGAGGATATGTTTCCTGTTCCATATGCAAGTGAAGTGGGTAGCCTGATGTATGCAATGGTATGTACTAGACGAGACATTACACATGTAGTGGGAGTATTGAGCAGGTTTATGTCAAAACCATGGAAGGAGCATTAGATAGCAGTGAAGTGGGTTTTCAGATATTTGCGTGGCACTAGTGATTATGGTCTGTGCTACCAGGGAAGACTAGGATTGGACAAAGTTTTGGACATATGTGGTTTTGTTGATGTAGATTGGGTTCGAGATCTGGACCAAAGTAGATCTACAAGTGGGTATAATTATCATAGGGGGGGGCGGCAACCTCCCCTATCTAGTGGTTTGCAGGGGGCGAGTAGCCCCCTGCACGGTGTCTGGGGTAGTGCCCTGAGAAATTATTTTTTGGACCCTATACTTTTGTGCATGGATTTGCACATGGTTTTGGGGCATGATGGTTTTCGGCCCCTAGTATTTTGTATATCCGGTCAAGGGAACTACGGTTATGTTCTAATCCAGGGTTAACGGATTGGGGTTTATGAATGCTTCGATATATATATATATATATATATATATATATATATATATATATATATATATATCTTGTAACACTAAAAAGAATATAATAAAAAATCAAGTCGGTAGTCTCGATTTGGGATCCAGGGGAAAAATCTCTGTGTATATATGTTTTATGTTTTATGCTCTCGCTATTATTTTTTTCTATTTTTAAGAATTCATTTGCATGTAATTTCTGTACACGCTTAAAACCTACAAATTTCCTCTTTTAAATAGGTTATATTCCACATGAATACCATGGGTTATTATAACCAAAACCCACTCATACTAAGTTATAAAAATTAATAAAAGTAATAGTTTATTTTTATTTTTAATTTTTATTTGATTTTGATGAAGTTAAAATGTTTACAAGAAATTACATTACAAGATCTCTACCATAGTGGTTGGAGAGAACCTTTGAGTGAAAAATTGTTATAAAATAAAATTAAATTAAAATATTTATAAAATATTTTGATTGTGAAATGAGTTATGGTTTTTGAGCATGTGGTATTGATAATTTGTTGTATTAGCGCCATGATATTGTAACAAAGCCTATTTACAAGTTAATAATATATAGACTAAAAATTTATTGTAAGTATTAAGTTTTATGTGCTTATTAACTAAATTTAAATATAATTACAAAACTATTAGTAGACCATGCCAAGGTAGAATCAATTTTCCCATTAACCATTATTTGTTTAGCATTAACTAATATTTAACTTTGGAAAATAAATATTTAGTTTTTAATATTATTAATAAAAAACTATTTTTCAAACATTTGATTGAACCATAACTTGAAGATCTTATTGTAGCCTTTGCATAATATAATGCCATGTAGAAAACTACATCACATATTTTATGGATATGGTTCCAATATTCATCCATGACTTTTAGATTTTTGTGTAGTGATTTTTTAGTCCAAAAATAAAATCTTTGAAAATGTTCATGTAAATAACATATTTACAATGAGTTACTTAGAGCCATGATTTAAGCAAATATTTGCATAATAAATTATAGAAACAAGATGTAAATAAATATATTTATCATAGGAACTTCCCACCATTATTCATGTTTTTCTAGGCACTTTTGTAGGAGTAAACCATTCACTTTTATCTATGATTTGTAGGAGAAAACCAATCACTTTTATCTACGATTTTGATTGCTCTCTACACTAAATCTAGATCTAACTTAACCCCGGATGAGAGGGATCAAATCTCTAGAGTTTCAAACCTATTCATTGAGTGAAAAACTTGAGTAAATGTTTTCATCTCAAGGGATTTGATCATTCTCTATGCTAAACCATTCAATTTTACCTATGAGGCTTTTGTTTGACATGAAAATGTGCATCATGGATACATTATTGACAAACAGGATCTAGCTACCAGTAAGACCAATGTAGATCCATCTTAACCCAAGATTTATCAAGCCCCAGAAGAATCAAATCTCTTAAGGCGCAAACCTCTTCTTATTTTCCCAAGATAATATTTTTTCATCTACACGGTGGACTAAGTGGCTTGTTCTATTTTATGTTTGAATTGACAACTATATTAAGGAAGAAAACTATATTTTCTATGTTTCATCTTTTTACACTGTGTTCTAAAATTTTGTATAAGTATCTCTAATAAAAAAAATTAGCAATCATAGTTTTGTTTTTCTATATTTCCATTGCAACTAACTTATCATAATTGGATAGCATTATCTTGCACCACATAATTATTTTATGGTTTTCTTATAACATAGGCGTTTCAATAACTACATGAGATTGGAATTTGGATTTTGAAAAGTACATTAGTTGAAACTCATGTTTCTTTTCACTAAAATAACATATTCTTAGTAAAAACAGGATATATATATATATATATATATATATATATATATATATATATATATAGAGTAAGGTTTGTAGTACCTTTCTTTTCCATTAATCTAAAAAAAGTAAGCAGGATATATCCATCAAGAGTGGTTTAAGTGATCTTAACCTAGAAACTAGATCTATTGGTCACCTAACAACATGATAAAAACATCTAAAAACAATATAACCAGTTTATCTATCCAAACTATCAAATTCTGATTTCCTTTTAACTTCCTAACATTTAAATAACTATAAAAATAATGGAAATACTTAGCATACAAAAATTGGTGCATATCCTCATAGTATATGCAAGCGGAAACAAAGAGGCACCATCATACTATTCATCATTTGCATAATCAATAGCAGTCGGATCCTGAGTGGTCGATCCTAGAAGTTTGGATTACGGTATGAAAGGGATGTTCCTCTCAATTCAACTAAGGCAGCCACTTTTCTCTTGTATGGAAATCTTGACTATGATATGGAACTGTCGCGGTTTGCATGACCGATTCTGAGGGGATATGTGCCATTGCTTTCATCAAGAGTCTCTTCATAATCCAATAGAAGTACAATGTCTGCTTGTATTGGGATGTGCTTCCCTGGGAATGGCCCGGGTCTGGTACCAGATTCTTCTATTCTTCCAATTTTGGGTCGACAGTAGTTGCTTTCTCATTAATCTCTTCTTCCCACAGGCGGATCGTTGTCGAGCCTACATGGTATGCCCTCACGACATCCTCTATACCAGGGAGGTGGGTTTCTGTCCACAGGTTTTACCAGGGGAGGAAGCTGAATTATGAGGTTCTGTTTTAACCTGTTTCCCATGACCATTGGAGTCTCAGGTGGCTCTGCGTTTTTCAGTTGCCATGTTGCTTAGTGAAAAATTCCAATCTGTCAACCTGAAAACACTTAACTGAAAGACTAACAAACAATCCTGACCAATCCCGAGCGGGCCAAAATCAAGGACCGGGAATGGCCACGGTATGCCCTTTACCGGAGCACTTGTCATGGTAAAGAATATTAATAGTCTGATCAAATACGAAACCCAATATCGTCCTCGGTTTCCTTTTAGGGTCCTAATAAAGAAGAACTTACCATGGGCATAAATCATACAATATCCAGAGTAATTGAGGACAAAAATTAACCTCAAACCAGTTGCATGCATAGGCCTTGCTGGGTTTTGGCCATAACTACAAACTTGCTTATACAACCCAAAGTGGGTGTACCAGTAAAAGAACCAGGTGAATCGTGAACATCATCTCAAGAGCCACACTATTAAAACCACCATGCAAATTAACATAATTCCACAAACAATCGGCATAGGAATAAATAAAACATAACATCCATCATGCAGAACCGATTCCACAAACAATCGGCATAGGAATAAATAAAACATAACATCCATCATGCATAACCGAGACCACTGAATATATATGTCAAAAACATTCCTTCCTTATCGGCTTATGCATCTCAGTTCATCTATCCCCTAAAACCAAGAAACAAGAGAAATGATCCATGACGTAGAAGAGGATCAGAGGAAAAAACACATACCCGAGACAACCAAGAGAATCCTACAGAAAGTGAGCCAAGGTTCTACCAGGGTCAACACGGTCTCTTGTCGAGGTTGGCTGAATGCTCCTTTGTGATGATACCTATCCCATTCACCAGCAGAGAACTTACACAATAGCCGGGAGCATGCCACATTAAATTCGTAATGGCACCCTCCATCCTCGTATTAATTTCCTTGTTATGTTTTTCCATCATTCCATGAGTGGAGCATGTGCAGGGTGGCGTGCATCTACTTTGGGATCCGAACTCAATCCATTATGCAGTGAAGCTTTCAAGAACTACGGTCTCACACCCTGAGCGGGGAAGAAAATTTATATATTTACTACAAAAATTATAAACGATATTTTTAATAGATGTATTTTTCCAAGAACATGCTTTGGGGATTGTGTAGGGAATTTCAACTTATACAATTTATAAATTTTTAATTTCAATAAAAAATGACGCCCATAATTTTTAATCAGTATTTGTTGTTCCAATTATAGATCTTGTATGTGTTCGAAATGAAAATTCTTTTATGATAAATAAGTTTTCCTTTATATATAATCTTGTATAATTAATATATATATGCTTCAATGAAAGATTTTGGTTCCACCAATTTCTTTTATATATTATATAGGCAATTACAAATGTCTTAGAAATAAGTGTAAGTAATAATTAAAGTATCGTATGGACAAAAAAATATAAATTTTTATAACTTAAAATGATTAAAAATTTGTAAAGGAACCCACAACGTTCAAGTGGAATAGAAATTGTATGAGATTTTTGGATGTTTTTTTTTTTAACGACAATCTAGTTGAAGAAATAAATTAAGTTGAAGAAAAGGCTAATAATTAAAGAAAATGGATATATAAGAAAAAATAAAAATTTCTAAAATAATCAAGCTAGTTTGAATAGTTGAATATGTTAAGAATGACAATAAAATAATTTCAAAATGTAATTTTTAGAAGTATAAAATAAATCAAACATAAGGTATGGGAGTGGTGGTACACATTGCAACATGATTTTCTTGTTATTTATGCACAATCATTACTACATAAATATGCTAAGACAAGGTGAATTAATTTATTGGAAAGAAAATTGAAGCCAATTCCAAATCATATTAGATAAATGGAAGATTCCATTAAGAAAAGAGAAAATGTTACATTGAAAGTATTATATTTTCTCTATAAGGAGGTTTTTCTTTATCACATCCCAAAAAACAAATTGTGAATTTCTCAAAGATGCAAAAACATCATATGTCCTAAAGTTTGAATAGTGATATTCATGTGGAAATAATAAGTTTATAAATGAGTTTGTATATTGCATATAACAATGTAAACGACTAAACATGAGGTTTAAAATAAATCTAGCCAAAAAAACATGAAAAACAACCTCAAAACGAAAAAAATGTTGATGTTGAAAAATTGTTTCTTTTTTATAAATTTTTAATATTTTTTTAAAATGGCATTAAAAGCTAATAAAAACCATTTTTTGTGTTCAAAAAATTCCCTAAAAACAAAATATGTTGATGTTGGGCTAACATCTTTCTTTTTTCGAGGTAAATTATTAACATTTTTTTAGCAATGACAATAACGATAAAATATCGTGACTCTGAAAAACCTCAAAATTCAAATAATTTTCAAGGATGACATTAAAGATAAAATGTCATGTCTCTGAAAAGCCTTAAAATTCCAACAATTTTCAGCCATGGTGTTAAAGATCAAAAAAATTATAACTATTTTCAGAGATAACATTAAAGATAAAACATCATGACACAAAAAAACCTTAAAAATTTGACAATATTTCAACCATGACATTATGGAAAAAATGTATGACTAAAAAAACTTTTAAAATGAACATGTGAATGAGAGAGTCATTATACCCACAGTAATTTCTTTTTTAAATGATTAAAGTATGACGATTTTAAAATCTTAGCATAAGACATCTTGACACATTGCAACAAAAATTTAGCAGTCAAACATCAAATTGACACACATTGTAGGAGAACTCAACCCATTGTAATGAAAACTTAAAGACCAACCATGAAAGTGACACATTGTGAAGATGAACTCAATCCTTTATAACGGAAATTTTAAAATCAACAGTCAAATTGACACATAATCAGATTAAATTGCTAGTCAAGAATCGAAACAGGCTGTGTAAGGAAAAAAAAAAAAGCAAAAACAAAATAATAAATAAATAAAAAAGAGAAATACAAAATAAAACAAAGATTAAAATATTGAAAAAAAAAAAACACAAAAATAATAACAAGTAAATAAAATAAAATAAAAATGAAAATACATAGCTATTCTATGTATTTTATTAATATTTTTATTAGCATTAGTTTGATTTTGAAACTTTGCATTAGATTATCTTTGTTATGTTTATTGATTTATTTTGGTTTATTAATCTTTTTTTATTAAATTATTTATTATATTTTTATTCATTTGTTTCCATTTTTGGTTTATTTTTAGTTTGTTAGCTATTGATTTTTTATTTTTTTTATTCTTAGTTTAGGTTAGAGTTGATTTTAATAATTAATATGGTTTTATTTTCTAACTAGAAATTCTATTATTCTATATTTTGTTAATTAGTTTAATGTTCATTTGTATTATTTATTAATTTTCTATAATATTCTTGTCTTTTGATTGTTTCACATCTCTGCTATATATATATATATATATATCAACACATTCATCAATTTCCTGATGATAAACCACATTTAGTAATTTGAAAAGCGTTGATTTTCTAATTCCTAATGTGATTTTACCAGAAGGGCGTTTTCGAACAAAATAATAAAAGTAAATAAAAATATATTTTAGAACATATAAATATAAATAAAATCATGGAAAAAATAAAAATAACATGGAAAAATAAAAAATCTAAAAGGTAAACAATTAAAAAGGAATCAACGTATTAATTAAAAAAAAATTACTTAAAAAACAAAAATATAAAAATAATATTAGATAATTAAAAAAAAATAAACATAATTAGAAAAACAAACGTAATTAAAAAAAAGATTAATTTTTTTTATTAAATACATATATTAAATAAATAAATAAATAGTGCTTGGCCCCACCCAACCTAGAGGCCACTCGGAATCGACTACCAAGCCTAGGGCAAGTTTGCCACTGGACTGGGTGGGGGTTGAAGGCTCCACCCCTGCCCACACCCCTAGCCAGTGGGCCCTGGGCTTTACTGGCTGCTGGATTGGGCAAGGGTGGCACGAACTAGGCAAAAGTGGCAAGTTGTGCCACCCCTGCCTAGTTGAGTGGCCTCCAAGCCCTGGGATTGGCGATCAATTCCTAGAAGGGGCCCTCTAGGCACTAGGCTAGGTGAGGCACTATATATATATAACCATTTTTATTTTTTAATCATGTTTTTTATTTTATTTTAATGTTTTTTATTTTAATTATCTAATAATTTATTTTTTTTGGGTTGATTTTGGATTTTTTACATGTTTTTTTTTATGTTTGACACATATATATATATATATATATATATATATATATATATATATATATATATATATATATATATATATCTTTGTATTTGTCTTTTACATATATTTTTAATGTTATTATTTATTTTATTTTTTGCAAAAAAAATTAATTATAAAAAAAAAACATTGCAAAGAAAAACCTTAAATACAAGTTTGGAAAACCCTTAAAAAACAAACAATTTATGATGAAAAATAAGAAAATAAATAAGACAACTTGAAAAATTGTTAAATAATCAACATTTTAAAAAAAATTGTGCATATTTAGGACATAATAAAATTTTTAAGTTTCAAAAATATGTTTTAAAAAAATGTGTATGTTTTTCAAAATCTGCATGAAAATCACCAACATTTTAAAAAAATTATCCACACTTATTACATTAGAAAATTTAAAGTGTCAAAAATATGCCCCCTAAAAAAGGGGTTGATGTTGCATAAACACTTTTCAAAATCAACATCAAAATCACTAACATTTAAACAAAATTGTTCACACTTGATACATAAGAAAATTTGAAGTGTCAAAAATATGATCCAAAAAAAAGGTGTATTTTGTATCAACACTTTTCAAAATCAAATGATTTTTCGCTACCTAAAAAAAGGGGTACTTGGTACAATTCCTGTTTGATAGTTTACATTGTTATATCAAGATATCTTGAAAAAATCAAAAAAAAAATATGATGGAAAGTACTTTCTTCTCATTAATTGTTGATGAAAGCATGGATCAAATCTCAAAGAAACACCTTACTGTTTATGAAACCTATTTTAATGACAAAAAGTCTTTCACCACCTACCCTACATTTTATGAAGTTCAAGGATGTGATAGATGAAAAAGGAAAAATAGCATATAATTGTGTCAATCAACTAATAAATCTTACAGACCTTTAATATAAATATTTCATATTTTTTTAATGTAGATGTAGCTTTAACCATGATTGGAAATGAAAATGTATTTAATTAAATCTTGAAAAACTACCTTCAAAATATTTAAAATACACATTATTTCTTCAAAAATATATTACATATACAAGAGCATTTTAGGTATATAGTACACATTGGTGCTTTTGTTGTATTTAATATGCAATTAAGTATACTAAGTACGAGCATGTTACTATTTTAAGCTCATTAAGTATGAGCATGTTACTATTTTGAGCTCATTAGGTTGCATTATGGTTTAAGTGCACCACAAAGAGAAGCATCTATTATAGCCTTTTACAACTCACTTTTGTTTTATTTTTTTAAATTATTCATTCTTTCCTCTTTTTAGGTACTAAAATACTAAATTTTCCAACAACCAATGAAGCCAAGCATAATATGGCACAAATTATCATCATCATAGGGATGCCCATCTAAACAATAGTTTTGATATTTTTTTATCCATTGTCATTAATCAGCAACAATAATTAGATAACATCAGTGAAGTATGGCAAATATCTTAGGGTTATGAATATTGATCTTAAAAAAACTATGCCATATGAAACTACTAAAAGAACAAATTCCAAACATTATTATATACACTTGTTATAGAGCTTGAAGATGAATATTAATACCATAACTTGAAAAACACATAAACTAATCATTATAACCCAATGTAAGCTACATGGTGGGTCACTTAGTTCTCATATCATAGATTAAAAAAATAATTATGCTTTGTGTAAGGTCACTTTTCTTAAAAAATGGAGAATTTAGGGGAAGCTGACAAAGATTTGCAATCAAATTGATTGAAAAAATATGGTATATATTCAGCAACTTCCATAGGGCATGTTGATTACACTCATAGAAGAACTCTAGATGTTTGCTTCTAATTACCAATGAATATTATAATGAATATGGTAGAAACAACAAACACAAATATGATTAGGATTAGTAACAATATATTCATGAATGGAAACAAAAAATGTGTTTTGGAATGATGCTGAAAAATGCAACAACCACAATGAAAATGATAACTAGGCTTAGATCAAGCGGTGAAACATGTGAAAGAAATAAAACGTTGGGAAAATCCTCCAATACATATATGTCATATATACTCAACTTCAATTGTTTAGAACATTAATTGGCATTCAATATTTGGATAGTGTTACCATCCTTGTAGAAACCTTCTATGTTTGAGAAGTAAAATAAATGAAATTATATATGTTAGTAGAGTATTATTTTCATGGGAAACACAACATATATTGAATGTTTAAATCATGAAGTTATAGGAGAGGATTCTATATTTCTCTAGAATCATTGGGAAACTAAGATTTTAATTTATAACAAAATGAACTTCAACTTTAAGATTGGCTACTTTATAGTTTGGAAAACCTATGGATCATAGAGGAAAGGAGAATTGGGTGGATTTTATAATCTTATACTCTAAGGGTTTATGGACATTTCAAAGCTATAAAATCCATGGAAATTTTTCAAAGGTATATGTATTGGCCCAAGATGGAAGAGAAGTTTCCAAATATATGTGAGGTTGTAATCTTTATAAAACTAAAAAATTAAGTAATAAGAAACATGGTTTTACATGACATTACTACTTTGTATTATACCATGGAAAATAATCTATATGGATTCCATTTGAGGATTACCAATAACCAGGTGAGATAGTGATTACTTTTTTGTGGTTCTAAACATACTAAAAAAATGTATGTGCTCATGCCCACTAAGAAAATTATGGGGCAATAAGTAGTTGAACATAAATGGTTTTTTCGTACAAATGTGTATGGTTCTTTGATTGATCCTTCCGTCCTCCTTAATGGGAAATATTTTGCAATTTTTAGTGCATATATGTGTGTCAAACGAAAATTCAATGCATCTATATTGTACTCTCATGAAATCACTACCAAAATTATAATATGTCTTACTCAAATGTTTTAGTACACTGTTAATTGCCTCACTCAATCGAGTTTGATAGAGTTGCATGCTTTTTGGGTAACTTTTGGACAAAATAATGTTAAAGAATGGATACTAATTAAAAACATTCAACTATGTTCCATTCTTAGCCTATTGTGTAAATTGAAGTGTTAATAGGACTTTGGTGTAGTTGTTATTAAGATACAACTAGAGACATCTAAAGAAACAAGTTGAGAATTTGGTATATATTCCACACTCTTATAACAAATTAGTACACTCTTCCATGAAAAAATGTCAATGGGAATCATGTTATGGTTATTTTCCACATTTACCTTTGCATCTCGTTTATGCATAGAAAAAGTAAAATGAATAGGATGTTTGTGAGGAAGCAAATAGAGTAGGGAGATCTATCGATACAACTAGAGAGATTACTATAAAGGTGTGGTAGTATTAAGTTGAATAAGAAGAAGTGTAAACTTCATCATGACTAACATAGGGTCACTCATATATTCTATGCTATGGAAAAGACATGTTTATATTTTAATGAAGAGTGTATGCAATGGGTAAATAAGAAGTTGAACCCACCAAGATACATTCCATCAGAACCGTCGATAAATTTAGTGATAATGCATTCAAATTGAATCTACATCCATACATGTAGATATATTTGATGAAAAATGTAGATAATTCATGATTGTTTGAACCATATTGTTGGATGTGGAAGAGGAAGAACATGTTCTTCATATAGTCATATACTACATTTGATTAAATGGAGGAGGATTTAATTTTTCATAAGAAGGTATGTGAAACTTGGAGAGGGAAAACTAAATTATAGTAGATTGGACTCAAAGAATAATATATGATAAAGGGAAAGATAATATGATATAAATGAGGCTTCAAATCTTTTCCCCATATTTTATTATAACATTTTGACACTAAAAGCATCCCATTGGAGGTGTGTTACCCAAAAATATCATGGGAAAATAATAAATTTCTTGGCTTTTAGAAACATTTAAGGATTAAAACAATTGGGATAAAGTCATTGGTACATCAAAGCCATGAAATTGATACATTAGGTAAGTTATAATTTCATAAGGCTATGTGGATCTTACTAAAGGAAAACTTATAACCTTTAAGAGAACAAAAATCAGCTAACCAAAATAAACATAGTATTCTAGCAAGGAATTTACTATGACACCAAGAAAGTAGGATAGATGGATAAATAAGGTGTCAAGTTTATATTAATGAAATGTTAGACTATTGTTCCAAAAAATAATGAGCACAATGTTGCAATTAATTATGTATTAAGTGGAGATAGTTAATCCAACCTAGTTTATTTGAGATGAAGAAGAGGGGGAGTAAAAGTGGAAGAGAAACCAACCTTCTCCAACTATAATAAAGAGAATAAATCTTAATAGGTAAGTTCCCTAGAAAGAAGAAGCTAGAGGAAAGTCAATTAGATATATTTCTTAAGGTGTAGTAGTCCATTGATTAACATATGTTGGAAAATCAACAAGACTCAAATTTACCAATAGCATGAAGGATGAAAAAACTCTATTGCATAAGGGAAACCAATTGTCATATAATATTCTCAACCATGTGAAGCAATGAAGAGATACACATAAGAACAAATTAGATATGTAATAGTTAGATTATCATCAACTTGATTGATGATTTCATTATTGGAATAGATGGTCAACCTTGTACAAGAAGAGATTATTATAAGAGGAGTCAATTTGTTCAATCAAATTTTTATTCTTAACTATGTAATATAGCCTTAGAAGAAAGAAGACTGATCGGAAAACCTCTTATAGATAGGATAAGTTACTCACCACTTGATGACTATAACACACATTTATGAAAAAATATATTGTAATAAGAGATAGTTAAAAGATAAATAAAAAAGAATTCACTTTGTATTATAAAATAAGGAAAATATAATTCCCTTGAAAATTTCAACACAACTAACCAAAATCTATATTGAACCTATCTAAACAAGCTCATCCCAAAAAAAATCCAAAAAAAAATCAATTTTAGTTTAAAGGTTTTCCAAACATCAATTTCTCTAAAATAAATTACATTGTGTATTTAATTTCTTCGTTATCATGCCAAAACCCAATTTATTGAGTGCAATCCATGTAGTCTTTGTGACTTGTTGGATGACCATATCAGCTTGAATTACTTTATGTAATGGTTTTGAATTTGTTTAGGATTGATTTTTATATAAACATTTATAGGTTTATTTAGTTTGAAATATTGATTTTAATTGTAAATTTTTTTCTATATTAAATTTATTATTTTTTTGAAAAATATTATTCTCTTATATATATAAGTTCACATACTATGTCTTAATTTTATATTAAATATAGAATGATTTATGGAGTAACTATGTTTGTGTGAGACATGTTTGGTGATTGAATTTTATTTTATTTTGCCAGTGACATTATTTATGGAAATTTAATATAATTTTTTATTTAAAGTTAATATTGAAATATAATATTTATTTATGTTTTGGAGGATTGAACTTCTAATCACTTAGATTTATAAGGGTTTGTCAAGGGAATTCATTTTTCATCAATATTGTAACCATGTGAAACATTGAAGCCATATATATGAAAAAATTAAATATATAATAGTTAGATTATCATCAACTTGATTGATAATTTCCTTATTACAATATATGGTCTGCCTTTTACAAGAAAAATTATTATAAGAAGACTTGATTTGTTCATTCAATTTTGTATTCTTGGTTATGTAGTATAACCTTGGAAGAAAAAAAACTATTGATAAGTTACCCACCACTTAATGACTATAGCACATACATTTATAAAGAAATGTATTATAATAAAATATTGTTAAAATATATAAAAAAATAAAGTAAAAAAAATTCACTTTAGATTCAAAAATAAAAAAGATATAATTACCCACCACTTGATAACTATATCACATACATTTATGAAGAAATGTATTATAATAAAAAAATATATATATATAACAAAAATAAGAAGAAAAAAATCACTTTGGATTCAAAAATAAGGAAAATGTAATTCCCTCAACACAACTAAAAAAATCTATATTGAAACTATCTCAGCGGCCTCATCCAAAAAAATCCATGTGAATTTAAAGGTTTTCTAAAGTTCAATTTTCTAAAATAAATTAAAATCTATTAAATCTATTAAATAATAAGTTCATTTCAGTTTAATGGTTTTCTAAACTTCAATTTCTCTAAAATAAATTAGATTTGGTATTAAATTTCTTATTATCGAAATTATTTTTCGAATTATAAAATTTAGATAAATTTCACATTTAATTTAATAAAATTGTAAATATAAATAATACCAATATGATAAGGCAAATTTCTTCGTTATCGTGCCAAAATCCAATTTATTGAGTGCAATCCATGTAGTCTTTGTGACATGTTGGATGACCATATCAGCTTGAATTCCTCTATGTAATGGTTTTGAATATTTTTTAGGATTGATTTTGATATAAGGTTTTGTAGGTTTATTTAATTTGTAATATTGATTTTAATTGTAAATTTCTTTTCATATTTAATTTATTATATTTTGTTATATATATAATAAATATAAAATAATTTAAAAAAGAAAAAAAAATTTAATCATATAATGGAATGGTTTTTTTTTTAAGTTTTGGTGAGATATGTCTAGGGGATTGAACTTCCAATAGACATGCTTTTTTTTGCCAATTATGCTACTATTCATGGAAATTTAATATATGTTTTTATTTAAAGTGAATATTGAAATATAATAGGTATTCATGACTAGGGGGATTGAACTTTTGATCACTTAGATTCATAAGGGTTTGCCAAGAGAAACCACTTGATATGTAATATTTAGATTACCATCAACTTGATTGATGATTTCGCCATTGCAATAGATGGCCTACCTTCTACAAGAAGAGATTATTATAAGAGGAGTCACTTTGTTCAATCAATTTTTGGTTCTTGGTTGTGTAGTATAGCATTAGAAAAGGGAAACCACTTGATATGTAATAGTTAGATTACCATCAACTTGATTGATGATTTCCCTATTGCAATAGATGGCCTACCTTCTACAAGAAGGGATTATTATAAGAGGAGTCACTTTGTTCATCAATTTTTGGTTCTTGGTTGTGTAGTATAGCAATAGAAAAAATAAGACTGATTAGAAAACCTCTTATGGATGGGATAAGTTACCCAGCATTTGATGACTATAGCACACACATTTATGAAAGGGTGAAGAAGTGGGATTGAAGCTAATGAAATGAATCACATACCGTCAATGATCACTTCACTTTCAGGGAAGTGGGATTGAAACTAGTGAAATGAATCACATAGCATCAATCATCACTTCCGAGGCTTGCAGTCAGTAACCAAGACTTCCCGTGAGGTCACCCATCCCTGATTGCCTCTGGCTCAAGTGCGCTTAACTGTGGATTTTTTCCCCACAATCAAGCCCACTTAGCTTGCTACCCCATTTTCAAAACCTTAGCAAGTATTGTGCCTCATGAAGGGAGCTCTACTTGAATGGTTCATGAGGCACAATACTTGCTAAGGTTTTGCAAATGGGGTAGCAAGCTAAGTGGGCTTGATTATGGGGAAAAACTCCACAGTTAAGCGCGCTTGAGCCAGAGGCGGTCTCGAGAAGTGATGATCGACGCTATGTGATTCATTTCACTAGTTTCAATCCCACTTCTTCACCTATGTGAGCATCACCTAATGAAATGAGTGCTAAGTGGACTATTCAAAAAGAATATTAAAAAATCATGAGAAATTAGTCAGTTACGACTACCTCTCATGGAAATGGTCATAGATGAATGACGTATGTGTGTGTGTGTGTGTGTTCCCACACTATGTCTTAATTCTTTTTTATTTTTATGTTTTGGTGGGGCATGTGTGGGGATCTAGGGATTGAACTTCACATCAGCAGTTTTTTTTTTCCAATTATGAACCATCCATGGACATTTAATAGGATGTTTTATTTAAAGTGAATATTGAAATATAATATTTATTCATGTCTATTGAACTTCAAATCACTTGGATTCATAAGGTTTTTCCAACAAGTTTTTTTTTTGCCAATTATGCTACCATCCATGGAAATTTAATAGAATGTTTTATTTAAAGTGAATACTGAAATATAATATTCATTATTTAGCCGAGAAGCTACAACCCAATATGAGAGGATGTGTAAGTATGCCAGTCCATGTGTTGAGTTGAAGTATGCCAGTCCATCTGTTGAGTTGAGTTGACACGTGCCTCTTTAAAATAAAAATAAATTATGCTTTAAATAAGAAAATAGTGTGAACTATAATTACAAAAAAAAATGAATATGCTTTAAATAGAAAGATAATGTGGGCTATAATTAAAAAAAAATGAATATGTTAAAGTAATTAGAAGTAAAAAAAAATTGTGTGATTAAGATGCTTGAATCTTATACATTTCAAAAATATTTCAACATGATATTTAAATAAACTATTTGAAGATATATATTAACTAATTTATGTCGATATCAACTTCTTGTATATTTATATATAGAAAAAAAATTGTTAAACTAAATTATTTTAATGTTCTATATAAAAAAATATTAAATGTGGGTTATCAATAAAATATTTTAATATGAATTAATATTGACATATACTTAAATTATATATTAATAATAAAAAAACCATTTTAATTTGGGTCGATAAATTGTATGGATATACATGTTATGTAAAATATTTTAATGCCACATAAAATTAATCCATATATAAGAACACGTGTTTCTTCCTAAAAGGCCACATGGTTCAAAACCAGAGGGGGTTTAGTATCTATGCCTTAGTAGACTTAGTAGTCAAATAGCTGCGAGGAGGTGGGTCCCTTATCCCACAAACAAGGGGGTCTCATACACCAATTTGGTGTTGGCTTTGGAAGTGACCTTAAAATTGGATAATAATAATAATATATCATTAAAAAGAATTATGTATATAGCATGAAAAAAATAAGTTTGATGGTTAAAAAGTTTATTTGGTTTTATATATATTTTATATAGGATTCAAAAATACAATTTAAACATTGAACAATGTGTTTTGTACTATAAAGAAATTTGTATGTAGGAAATTTGATCCCTCTCATCTCATGTTAGATTAAGTATGATGGTTTATTTGTTATTGTAAATAATTCTTCTAAATAAAATTGTCTATAAAAACCACTAAAATATACAAGGTGAAAATGTACATTAAAAAAATTATACATCTTCCACATATTTAAAAAAAAAAAAACCAAAAAAACTATAGCTCTAAACTAGGTTAGAGAGGTTATGATTCCTCAATAACATTCCTACCTTGTATATAATTATGCAATGATAAGCCAAATGGGAAACTAGGTTAGAGAGGTTATAATTACTCACTAAAATTCCGACATTGTATCGATTGGAAAACTGAATGTATTGGATTACCAACTCAGGAAGCAGTTGAGTATTGATTGTTGACAAAGAAAGAGCAGTGAAGTCTGGAATGAGAAGAACCGAATGACTCTGCTGCTGGTCTTCCCAAGATTTATAGGAAAGAGTTAGAGAAGGCTTAAATGATCAGACCACAATCACTTTACTATTTCTACTCAGAAGACCAGCAGAGCAGAATAAGCAACGACTTTACCATTCGTAATGAATGAATTGAATGAGCGAACACACCAAATTGGCATTAGGGCACGATCGAGCTGATGCTGGCTGACATGAACAGTACAATGGAAATGGACACAGACGCAGAAACAGCCGAAAACGCAGCTGTAGTCTTTGTCTTCACATGCTACTATAACTTTAGTCGTCTGCATGTTATTGCAGGACGGGCCCACTACTATCTTCTTTTCCTTGTGATTTCTCAATCACATCTCTCAGAAGTTTACTCTTCTTTGATTTTGAAAATAGTCAATACGGTCATTTGGGATTATACCCAAAATTCCAATGTTCTTTATTAACTCAGATATCAGATGGACATGTCAAATGGACATGGGAGCGGGAGCGGTTAAATAATTGACCAGATTTTTATCTGTCAGATTGTGGAATATTTGGGCAACCAACAAGTGAAATAAAGATGTTAAGTGAGCTTATGTTGATCTAAACATGCCTTTTCATCGAGCGATTAAAATCATAACCACATATTTGTAACTTGATTACCCTGTTACTGTTTTAAGTTGAAATTTTAAAAGTGTTTTAATAGTTGAATGCACATGTTTGTTAACTTGATTACCCTGTTTTACGTTGAAATTTTAAAAGTGATTTAATAGTTGAATCTATCCCTTCGTCTTAATTTTAAAAATATCTATGAAGATTAGCCCCTGTGGTTATGGTTAATCTATTTTGAAATTAAATTTTGTTATGTATACGAAAAGTTTTAAGAAATGTAATTATAATTTTGATATGTCAAAATATTAGGAAGGTAATAACGGTAATAATTATTTTTAAATTTTGATTTAATGTGGGTGTATATAGGTGGTTTTAATATATATATATATATATATATATATATATATATATATATATATATATATATATATGTGGTAGTTTAATTTATAGAAGAAATGACAAATTTTCAAAAAAAAAAATTAAACATAATTCGACAAAGATTTAAAATGGAGTTTAAGTTATTTAATCTATAGAATGTGAGTTCCGAAGATTTTTCTGAGTGTTGAATCCATTTATGCATTCAAAAATGTATTTTAAACAAAAAATAAACACATTATTGCTTGGAATTATATATGGCCATTCCAATAAAAATTACTATTTCATTTATAAGTTAAATTATGGCATTTCGAATACAATGATAAGTTTCGATTAAAATTATAAAAACACTAGTTAAAATTATTTAAAAATAAAAATAAAAACACTAATTAAAATGATTTTTTAATATTTGTTAAGAATAGCTAGTAAATTTGTTATAATAAAATCTATTTAAAATGTAATTTAAATAAAAAACAACATATTATTGATTGAAATTGTATGTTAATATTTCAATGAAAAAACTATCTCATTTATAAACTAAACTATAACTTTTAAAATACAATAAGAAAAACACTAATTAAAATAAAATAATTGAAAAAAATATATTAGTTAAAATAATTTTTTAATATTTCTTAAAAACAATTCATGTAGATTTATTATAATAAAATATATTTGAAAATTTAAAAAATTCATTATGAAATGAATAAGTAACAACATGTACATTTAAGTCCCTTAAATCTAAATCTAAAATAAAACTAAACTGATATATAAAAAATAATAATAATTCTTTAAACCATAGAAAGAAGCCAATACAAGACTCTGAAAGCATTAAGCATTAAAATATAATTGGAATTACAAAATTAAATATTTAATAATTTTATTAAATGGGAATATTAACTTCAATTAAAAAATTAACCATTTTTAAGAAACAGCAAATAATTTATTTACCAAATTCCATCGTTGTAGAGTAAATATTATACAATATAACGTATTTGTTTCCACACCCTACAGGTACATTTCACCATTCACTTTGTTATCACTTCAAAGTAGGGGAACCGGTACTGCGACGTGTTTTGGTGATTTCGTGGGACCAGTCGTTGCACAACAATAGAGGAATAGAAAGCCGTGAAAAGCTTCCACTTAATGTTTTCATTGACCATCGAACACAGCAATTACATAACCGTGTGTGAAGAAACTTCTTATACGCGTAGTCTGACCGCTCACATCTAATTTTACACGTAATCTGACGGGCAGAGTTTCCTACCGATTGTGATGTTCAATGTCTGGGAGCTCTGATATTTTTATATGCGTAGACTGTAGTTTAACTCACTGCTGGAATTTCAAAAAAAAAAATATCAAATGAAAATTTGAGAACGGGTGTTCGTTTTTTATCCTGGTTATTTTAAGTAAATTTATGGCAGGCAACATTTTTTAACTCTATTCAAGCGAGCTGGTCGGCCGAGAAGCATCTGTAATGGTTTTGTACTCCGTCTCCTGTAATGACATCATCATAAGTGGAGTATTTTTGGATGAACCTTGTCCTTTCTGCTTTCATACATCATCCAATCTTTGTCTCGGTTTTACTACTATCTATATCGTTAAGCTGTTTCCTTTGGTTTATTATGCTCTATCTTTCCCCTTGACATTCATATCTTAATCAAATGTCGGGGATATTGGTAAGGGATGCAACATCTCCCGTTATGTGGAGGCCATTATGTTTTTAATGCTCATTCACTCTCTAAATGAGCTCCATTTCTTGGCCTGTTATGGTGCCTTCTCGGTGAATTTCATCAGCTGAGATTTTGTTGTATATGTACTGTTTATATCTTAATATAATCAGCTTTCTTTTTTTCTTCTGAAAAAAAAAAAAAAAAAAAACACTAGCTTATACAATGTATTAGTACATTTATCAACTAAAAATGGAAGTTTCATAATGACAAAGTATCTTTCAATAAGTCATTATGAAAAGCATCTTCCAATATATATAGTGGAAAAGTGAGCAAATTAACAACATATAAATAGAAAGTGCATTTTAATAACTTGTATATATGGAAAAAATAAAAAATAAAAACTAAGGAAGGGGAATAGGGTCCTTATCTCTTGTGGTGTCGAACTCTATGTGAATGAAGTGCAAATTTCCGAGTTGTTTAAGAGTGTTTTCTTAGATAGAGTCTGCAATTACATTGGCTTTTTGATGCCTCTCATCTCATGTTAGATTAGGTACGATGGTTTATTTGTTATTGTTATAAACAAAATTTCCACGTGCCAGTGGCTTTATGAAGATGTTTGCAAATTGTTCTTCTGACGTGTAGTGCTACAACACAATCTCACCAGTGTTAATCAATTGCCTTACAAAATGATATTTACCATCAATGTGCTTTATCCTCTTGTGAAGAACAAAATTAGTTATTGTTCTCTCTTGTTCATGGCATAAATCCCTCAACATTCTTCTCATTCAAACTGCTTGACATGTTGTTGTTGTTACGGTGACATATTCAAATTTTTTAGTTGACAATGACATTATCGACTACTTATTGGAGGCCCAGGAAATGGCTCCCAAACCTAAATGAAAAACATATCCTAACATGCTCTTTATGTCGTCAAAACTCCCTGCGCAGTCACTCACAATATAACCAACCGACCTAAAATCATCTGTTGCAGTGTACAAAATACCATACTCCTTTGTCCCATTGACATACTTTAAAATCATTTTGGTTGTTTGCCAATGTGTCTCCTTGGGTGTCTCCATGAACCTGAACACCAAACACACTGCGTACATTATATCATGCCTAGTTGCGGTCAAATACATTAGGATGCCTACCATACTTTTGTATAATGTCGAATATACATTGTTGTTGCAATATTCTTTGCTCAACTTCAACCCCATGATAGTTGGAGTTGGTATTGGCTTGTTGTTCTTATAAATATAAAACCTCTCTAAAATGTCTACAACATACTTTTCTTGAGAGATAAAAATACCATTTTCTGTTTGCTTCACTTCTATGCCAAAAAAATATCTTAACGACCCCAAGTTAATTATTTCAAACTCAATTTTCATGACTTCTTTGAAATCAGAGATGAGGAAATCATCACTCCCTGTAAAAATAAAATCACCTACATACAAAACAACAATAAGAAGCTTACCATCACTCTCTTTGATGTATAGAGTAGACTCACCATCACATTTGTCCAAACCATTATCCATCAAGTAAACATCTATCATGCTATACCATGCACGTGGTGCTTGCTTCAGCCCATAAAGAGCTTTCTGCAACCTATACACCTTGCCTTCTTGGCCTTCTACCTCACAACCAGGTGGTTGCGTAACATATACCTCCTCTTTCAACACTCCATTCAAGAAATTTGATACACTTTCCATTCATGTTGCACTGCAATTGACAACAATGTATGTATTGTCTCCATCCTCGCGATTGACACAAATGTCTCCGCATAATCTCTTCCATGTTGTTGCTTGTATCCTTTGACAACTAGTCTTGCTTTATGTCTTTCAATCTTTCCTTCAATGTTTCTCTTTGTCTTATAGACCCATTTCACTCCAACGACTTATTTTCTTTGTGGAAGGTCCACTAACACCCATGTGTCATTATTTTTTATTGCTTCTATTTCTTCATCCATTGTCGCAACCCACTTTTCTTCTTTGAATGCATCCTCAAGATGGATTGGGTCATCTACATGAAAAAATAATGCAAATAAAGAATTCAGACCAACACTACTATCAACTTCATTTTGCTCATATATTTCACTTAAATTTCTGAATTTTTGTCTTGTTATGCTTACGGAAGATGGGATTGACATCTAACTTGGTGTTGTGCTTGAAGTAGATGGGGTTGTGGATCTTTGTGGTGTGCTTAGAGAAGAACTTGCTTGTTTTCACACCAATGTCCTATTATTTGTTTGCATTGTCACATGTTAACTACATTGTTGAGCTTGTGTAGGTGTAGGAGGAGTCACCATCGAGGAATTACTTGTTGCGGTCAATTCCTCTTTGTATTCATGTGGTATACATGTATTCACATTTATTGTCTTTTCTAAAATTCCATCCCATGCTTCCTCTTCTATGAACTGCACATCTCTGTTGATTATGACTTTCTTTCTTCATGGATTGTAGATCTTGTATGCCTTGGATTCATCATTGTATCCAAAAAATATGCATTTCTCCCCTTTGTTGTCCAACTTCTTCCTCAACTCATCTGGGACGTGTATACACCACACATCCAAACACTCTCATGTGAGTGACACTATGCTTTCTTCCACTCCGTGCCTCTTCAAGAACTAAATTTTTAACACTTTTGGCTGGACACCTATTAATAATATATGTTGCACAAGCGACAACTTCAGCCCAATAATCATTTGGAAAATGTTTTTCCTTCAACATAATCCTTGCCATTTCCATAATGGTCCCATTCTTCCTTTCCACGACACCATTTTGACGAGGTGTGTACCTTGTTGTAAATTTCTTTTGAATCCATGCTCCCTGCAAAAATTTAGGAATTCATTTGAGATGTATTTGCCACCTATGTCAGTGCTCAACATTTTGATGTAGTTTCCACTTTTCTTCTTAACAATAGTTTTGTATTGGCGGAAGTGCTCATACACTTCACTTTTATGATTTAGGAAGTACACCCATGTCTTCCTTGTATAATCATATATGAAAGTCAAAATATAATAGCTACCACAAATTGATGGTGTTTGCATTGGTCCACATAAATGTGAATGGACAATCTCCAAGGGTGCCTTTGCCCTTATTGACATTCCTTCTAGAAATGATTCTTTATGTTGTTTTCCCAAGATGCATCCTTCACATAGGTTGTCCAGTTTTTCTATGAGTGGCAATCCCTTTAGCATGCATTTCTTGTGCAACAAATTCAAACCTCCAAAGTTGAGATGAACAAATCTCAAATGTGATAACCAATTTTCATCTTTAGTCTTTGCTGGAAATTTTTCTTTTGTGACATCTACTAAATTTCTTTCATACTCTTTTGATTTCATTAGCAGTTGTTCTCGAGCACCTTCTTACTTCAAATATGGTTCTATCTTTAAGGGAAACATTTTGTTGCCTCTCATCTGAACTTTTGCAATCAGTTTTCTTCTTAGAGACTTATCCAAAATTGTGCACTCATCATTCTTGAAAAATACGTTGTAGCCCTTTTGCATGAGTTGTTTAATGCTTATGAGGTTATGCTTCAAACCAGGAACAAATTAAAAATCTGAAATGTATTTCTTCTCTCCCTTCTTTGCTAGAATATCGAGTCTTCATTTTCCCATGACCGAGACATTTCTATCAATCCTTAATGTCACTTCATATTTCACACTTTCATCTAGATTGGAAAACATTTCTATGTTCTTTGTCATGTGGTTTTTGCACCCTGAATCTAGAAACCATACATCTCCTTGTTTTTCGTGTGCTACATTACAAGCTAAAAACATGATATCATGGTTCTGATTTTATTTTATGAAATTTTCAGCTGATTTGTTACTTATGTCATATTTCTTATTTCTACATTCATTTTCATAATGACCATACTTCTTACTGTAATGACATTTAACTTGAGATTTATCATACCTCTCACCTTGTGCTTGATTCTGGCTTGGGCCTTGACTTGAATTTTGATTACTTCCCCTTCCACTTGAACTTGAAGGGATGCTTCTTCCACCTCTCTGTGGGCTTCTACCTCTTCCTCTATAATTTGATCTTCTTCTGCCTCTACCTTGACCAGTTGAAACTTGTGTCTTGAAGGCATGCTCCAATGAAGATTTTTCTTCTATGTTCAGTCTGTGTTCATGATAAATCAGTGATGCATGAAGCTCATCCACTGAAAATTGTGAGGGATTCTTTGTCTCCTCTATCGCCACAACAATGGAATCAAATCTTGCTAGCAGACTTCTCAAAGCTTTTTCAACTATTCTCCTTTCCTCAAGTGTCTCACCATGATACCTGGTTTGAGTTACCATCCCAATTACATGTGTAAAAAAATGATTCTAAATTATCAGATTCTTTCATACAAATTTTCTGAAAATATCTTTTCAACATTTGTAGTTGTGTTGTCTTCACCTTTGACATTCCTTGGTAGGTTTTATAGAGGGTACTTTCATGAACTTCTTGAAAAATATACAAGAGGGATTTTGAGTCCTTCATATTGACCCTCAATAAATCCTTCTTTGTTTGTGTCAAAGCATTGTATGGTACTGAATCTGTTGGATATTGGAAACCATTCTCCACCAATACCCAAATGTATTGATAATAAAACAAATCCTTCATTGTAATAGCCCACTAATCGTAATTTTTCCATTAAACTGGGGTATTTGTGGATTAGTCAAGCTTGTGCTTGTTGCTTCCATTTTCACTGTGTACAAAATTTTTCTCCTTACTGGTAAATAAGCTCCTCAGAACAACTTTTAACTCCTCAGTAAAAACACTATCTCTTAACAAATTTTTAAACCCACTCTGATACCATGCTAAAAATTTAAAAACATAGAGGATGCTTCCTCAACACACAGAGTTTCGGAGAGATCTTAATTGAGAAAGTACAATTGCGGAAATTAAATCATGTGAGTCTTCCTTGAAAAACAGAGTGGCAAAGATTAAAACATAATTGACTTATGCAACTATAATGGAGAAAAAACTTCAAACAAATTACTCACAGTTGAACAGTGTACACTAGTAGAAAATGGCTAATCAGTTACTAAAAAAATAACTAAAATTTGCATATAAACGACTATTTTTTAGTCGGTGATGAGTAGTAGTTAATTTACAGTATCTTATAACGCGACCAACTTTTAGTTACTTTTAGCTTAGTCATTAATTAGTCATCTCAATTTTATCATCTAGTAGTATATTTAGTCATAAATTTGGTCATAAATTTAGTCATTCATTTAGTCATTAATTGCCACAATTAATGACCAAATATACAACAATATATATTACCATATGATCACTTGAGAAAACAAATTAATAACCAAATAAATATGACCAAAATGTTGGTTGTGTTATAAGATATTGTAGATTAGCTACTTATAGTTGCATATATGGAAATTTTAGTCATCATTTGAAGCCAATTAATTACCAAATAAATATGACTAATTTTTTGTCTTGTTATAAGATACTGTAAATTAACTACTAATAGTAGTATATATGAAAAATTTAGTTGTAATTTGTAATCACAAATTTATTTGCAGTAGTCATTTATCTTTTTTTTGTAGTTGCATATTCATTATATAAATGACTAGTTTAGTAGTTTATATTCATTTCATTTAATTTTATTAACAATCATTATAAATGACTAACTTAGTCATATATTCATTTTATTTATGTTAATTATTAATCAATATAAATTACTAATTTAGTAGTTTTATATTGATTTTATGTATTTATTATTAATTAAGATAAATTAATTAGTATGATTTTGCGACTAAACTAAAAAAATGTCATATAATATGCATGTTAATCTAATATGAAAACACAAAGTTATATATGTTAATTACAATACTAAATAACATCTAGTGCAATTATAAATAATTTCAACCACATAAATTATATTATATGAAATGTCAAGTATTACAATGAGTTTCCAACTTAATATTTGTTGGACTAGAATTTACACACGAAATGTTGTTTCATCACTTTAAAACAATATCATTTTGTTTTCAAGACATTACAGGTGGATTCACCAACTCTGAAGACTTGACCATTAGTCTCTATGTGTGTTTCTTATGCGAGATATTGGCTCTAATGGTATCACTAGACCGATTATCTTATCTCTCTCTTTTTGCTTTTGTCACTCCAATGTTATTGTTCTCCTCTTTCTTCAATTCATGTTTTTTATCATCAATATTGAGTTCCTTTTCTGAAAACAAAAGAAGTTATAATGTTGAGTGTAAGACATAAAATACGATTAGCACTACAATATAAAGTAAAATAGACTATAAATTATTGCTACGAAATATACCTCAACATTAGCAATGTTAAATCCATTTTCTCCATAAAAGCAAGAAAAGCTAGCAAGTTTTCTTCAATCGGGTGATAGTGGCCACTATATGGCGAGATGACCTATATAAACAAAGAAAATAAAACATAACCATAGAAAAGAATGCCTTAGTAACTTAGTATTCAACCTTTAGGGAAAGCTTATGCACAATGATGCCAACTAAGTTACATGCTAAAAATTTCAAGTTGTAGATAACTTGTGAAAACAAATAATATGAGGTGTGATGTGTAATCCATGTCATTTTATTCACAACAACATTTCATTCTCTAACACATTAAATTGGTCAAGTATATAAACAACACGTTATCAAATAACAACATGATAGTAAAATTTTATTCTTTAAAATATTTTAACACAAAACAACTAAAAGGATTTCAAAATATCATGTCACACTAGTTTCATCTTCAAGCTTTTGTTGTTGTTTAAATGGGCATGATACCACGTATTTTCAATTTCATAGTTAAAATAAAAAACAAAATCAAACGAAATTTTCAAAATACAATCAAACAATAAAGAGATGATATCATGAAATGGACATTGCATTATAAAAAAAAAATGACATGTCCACCAATGTCTTCTCTAGAATTCCTAAAACATTTGCTTTCATAAAATAACCAGGAGATGAAAGAACCAAAACATTAGAAACCACAGGAATCCCTAATAAAAACATTTCTAAAGTCAATCTCTCAGGTTCCTGAAGGATCTCCAACATCAAATGAATCATAACCAAGACATTCTATGCATTATCTCCCCATCCATTTTCCAATCACATTTCATGTAACATGCCCACACTAGAGTCAAGTAATAATAAGAAAAAGGCATTGACATTTTTTTTTCTTTTATATCTATATAGTTTGAATTTGATTTTTTTTAGGAACTTATTAATTTAGGTTTAAATCCTTCATGTCATGAGAAGGTATTAATCAAGTAGGAAATCAGAAAAATGAACCTCAATTAGGTAGTCAAACAATTTTTACAATATCAATATTTTTCTTGTTGTGATACCTTAGGTAGAAAAAAGAACATATCTGCAAAATAAAAAGCCATATATTACTTATGTTCAAACTCTACATATGGTGTATTCTTAGGCAACTTTTTAAGATGTTCCTCTGCCTTTACCAAAATAAATTGTAGCTTGGTTAAACTTTGTATCCTTTTATTCAACATTAATTTCTGCAAGATAAATGTCACACATTATTCTTTCCCATTTATCAACATGCTACATATGATAAATTGTTAATCAAGTCACTTAAAACCAAGAGAAAACCCTTTTCTAACCAAAATAAACAAACAACGGTGCCTCTAATAAAACCTCACACCTCAAAAATTACTCTTCCATGTGTGTAGGATGACGGTTAGATTATTTGAATCTCCTTTAAGTCATATTTAATGGGATAATTGTATGTTTACCTTGGTCTCAATTTGGTGATAAAAGAAATATATAAATCTGGGTTATTATCAGTGAAATTCAAGTATAATTCAGAAAAATAACTTCATTGGAAGGTAGTGGAGAGAGAAATGTCTTCATAATTAGGCTTCTCTATTTTAGTTTGATTTTATTTGAGTTTGTATTTGAATATGTATTTTTCTCTAAAGAAGTCAAATTGAAAGACGAGAATTGAAATAACCCTGCGAATTTTTAATCAAATTCATATTATATATCTCTAAAACAGCTAGGCCATCATTCTCTTCTATTTGATAGAGATTTATTGTGCATAGAAGAATAATGAATTAACTATCAAACACAATGATGCAATATATTAACCAAGGAGAGAAAAATGACATGGTTGTGGTATTTGTGTGCTCGAAGGAAATCCAACAATGGATGCATGATTTATTTATCGTGAAATAGTCTTGAAGACAAATGTCGGTTGAAAAATTGAACTCCATTACCAATGGAATATGGTTGTGTTGGGCAAGGAAATTATGCATTGAAAGGTTAAAGGTCTAGCTCCAACACATAGTTATCCTTGTCACTGCAAAATACAGAGTTTTCATAATTTTCTTATCTAGGTAAAAAGAACAGTGACCTTGTATTTATGCACCTATGATAGTGTATGGAAAAGAGAGCACTAGTATATCCTAGAGTACCATATCTCTCTCCTCCACAAATACTATTGTACCCTCAACACTTTTGTGTAGACCACTAAAGGATGGCATTGTTTATTATACTTAACACTATTGTACAATGTTTTAACTACAACCCTCCTAATCAAAGGAAGAGCATTGTGGTTGGTACATTATCCAAACCACACAAATAAACTAACTCTAAATACATGGAAAAAATAAAACCTTGAAAAACCATGAATTTTTCCTAAGGGACATGAACAACACCTTTTTGAGAAGCAATTTACCACATAAATCACTTCCCATAACCTTCTTCTTACTTACCATAATTATCCTCTTTCTAAAAATGCACTAAATCCTACTCCCAATTCTCCAAAACATAACTAAAATGGTTTTCATGGTTGTGGTAGCTCTTGTTGTGAAGAAAATGAGTGATATGAAGAGGCTTCTTATAGGAAAACAAAAAACCAAGACAAAAAATGTTGATGTGAGTGATATGCTCAATTCATTTCTAGATGAATGATTGAACAAGATAAAGACATCTTAAGCTTAGATTTATTAAACTTGGAGAGAGACAGAAAACCAAAATACAAATATTTTAATACTTAATACATCTTGAGATATATATATATATATATATATATATATATATATATATATATATATATATATATATATTATTTGTTTATTTTTTATGGGAGTATTGGCTTCAAAAACAAATTTGTTTTTTTGTTTATAAGCTTTACCTAGTGACATATCTCAGCTATATTGGCCATAACATGTACCCAACCTCTTTAAATTCAGTTATAGAACCCTCACCTAGTTACATATTTCATCAATTTTGAGCCGTAAAGATGACCTTGCTACTCTAAGTGAAATTATAGATCCTTCATCAGACATAACTAGCATTTGACAAGGCAAAAGGCTAACATGTATAAAGGAATATCCTATTTCACAAATTTAGCATATAACTCACCATTCTGTACTCTATTATTTTTTGCACATATCCATCATAACTGATCATTTAGGTTACACTCTTTGATAATTCTATGATTTTTTTTCAATTTCTACAACTTCTTTGTCTTTGGACTTTCATGGGTCAATATCACTAGCAACCACAAAAAGGTTCAAAAACTTGGGTTTATAATATATATTTTTCTTCTTTCCATTCTCAATGCGCATAAAGTGATCTTCTATTAGTTTGTCAACAAGATTCCATTAAGAGCGAAAATTCCATCATTTTTCATGAAATGTGTCCATAGAACATTTCATTGATTGCCTTGATAAAACAATTATTGAATTATTATATCAAAAAGCATGTTTCATGTGTCATAACAAATATGAACTACAAGATATTATAAGTATTATAGAAAAAATATATTTAATATTACCACAAATCTATAATGAAGCATAAGTGGTGGACACCATAACATATGAGGACACTTCTAAATTAGTTGGCCTATGCCTCGCCTTGAATTTCTTCAGTTTCCAAGGTGATTTATATGAGAAAACTTGCGGTTTTGCTATGGGTTCCCCTCTCTCACCTATAGTTGCTAACTTACTTATGGAGGATTTTGAAACGAAGGCCTTGGCCTCGGCTCTATTTCGCCTTATGAAGTGGAAGAGGTTAATGGATGAAACTTGTGTCATTTGGCCCCATGGTCGAGAGAAGCTAGATCTATTTCTAGGACACCTGAATTCCCTATCAGACTCCATCAAATTCATTATGGAAGTGGAGGTGGATGGTTTTCTTCCCTTATGAGATATCCTTATCTCTAGAAATGATCATGGTTCCATTTCTCACCAATTGTTTCATAAGAAAACTCACACGGAACAATATCTTCATGTTGTTTTTCATGATTTTCCTACTAACAAATTTGGTGTTCTTTGCACTCTTGCTACCTGTACTCTAAGAATTTGTTAGGTCCCTATATCACTAGTATAGTCCCTTATTATTATTAGTGTAAACCCCTTATTGTTATTATTGTACCCTTGTAACCCCCATTTTGTTATTATTATGCCCTTAAATTATTATTGTTAGGTCGGCTAGGATTACATTGTGGCCTACTAAGATTACATTATGGCCCTATGGACTCCTATATATAGAAAGGAGGTTTTTTGTATTGTATCATCCAAGATTTGTTCATTTATGTAACGTATTGGAGGTTTCCCCCTTGAAGTGGCTTATTTCTAAGGTGTTGATATCTCTTTTCTTCTATTTTTGGAGCTGGTTACACAACATTTGGTATCAGAGCTTTGGATTCTAGGTTTTCGCTGCTCCAAACAGGTCATCGTGGCATTTTCGCTATAACTTTGTTTCTACGAAGTTTCAGAAGCTGAAATTTTGAGGGTGCGAAGCCGAAATCCTCAGGAAGATTGTCTAAAAATTTCAGAGCTCGATCCGCAATATTTTCGGGGATATGATTTGTGTAAGTTAGGTCTTTTTTCAGGCTCCTAAACAGGTCATCGTGGAATTTGCGCTATAAATTTTTTTCTACGAAGGTTCAGAATCTGAAATTTGTATGGTGCGAAGCTGAAATCCTGAGGAAAGTTTCCAAAAAATTGCAGATCTTGGTTCGAAATATTTTTGGAGATAAGATCTGTGAAAGGTAGTGCTTTGTCAGGCTCCTGAATTTCATCTCAAAGAGGTGATCATGGGAAAAGTTCAATAACTATCTCTCTGGGCATCGGATTGGAGTGCCGTAAAAATTAGTCGCAAGTACACAGATTTTTGTTTCTTGGCTATCAATTTCAGAGACAAAGGACAAAACAGTGACATGTGGCAAGTCGTACAAGTTCGCTCTACTGAACCAGTCCATAATTAGGTAATTGTGGGAGATTGGACACAACTTTGTCTTGGAGAATCCAAATCAGGTCAGACCTGTGGCATTCAAAAGAGAATTTAGAGGTCTACTTCAGTGGTGAATTTCAGATATAGAAGAGCCACAATCACAGAGATAATACAATTTCAATATCGAGCTTCTCAAAAGCAAGTAAAAGGTGTGTATTTTTTTTCCGAATTGCATAAGTCTTGTTTAAAGAATCAAGATGAATTGATTGCAAGGGCATATTGTAGAATAGATATCAGTATTGGATTATAAAATGGCCCCAAAAAAGAATTCAACACCCGTTAATCCTTTGGAAATCTCTACTATGACTCATGAAGACGAAGAATTGCAACATGATCTATCAAAATTACAAGAGCAAGTGCAACAAATTTCACTCTCGCAAAGAGCAACAAAAAATGAAATGGAAGTTTTGAAGAAAGGCATGGAAGCTAAGATGGATGGAGTGGAAGCTAAGATGGATGGCATGGAGGCTGGCATGGAATCTAAGATGGATGACATGGAAGCTAAGATCGATGAGAAAATGGAAAACATGAAGAATTTTTTAAAAGCAGACATGGAAGGTTTGACAAAGTTGATACAAGAAAGGTTTCCTAATGGTGAAAAGATAGTAGAAGAACCTCATGATGAGAACAAAATAAATGTTAAATGTGATTTCATAAACTCTAATGTTGGCGGGAAGAACCACCATATTCCAAAGATGGATATGAGGAAGTTTGATGGAAAGGATCCTGTAACATGGATACTACAGATGGAGCAATATTTTGATCTCCATAACGTAGAAAACACACAAAAGGTATGCATTGCAACTTTAAATTTAGAACAAAATACATTTGTATGGTATCGATGGCTTTGCTCCCGTAAAAAAATTGTCACTTGGTCAATTTTTATGGAGGAAATGATAGCACATTATGAGGATACTGTCAAACCAGGAGGTAACTCCTCAAAATCAGAATGTGTATTAGCTGAAGAATGAATATGGATTTATACATGGAGGTGAGGCTATTGGGATTCATCTCCCAATGACTCTTGGCCTTCCTTATTTCCTAATATTAAATAATATACAATATTAAATGTGCACACCCATCCCATAGGATTAGTTGGAAAGAAAAGTTGAATGTAAAATTATGGCGACAAGGAAGCCTACCACTCAATTCTATAAAGAAGGAAGTGTTGCTACACCTAGATTTCCACAACCTACAAGGTTGACACCACAACAATTGGAAGAAAAAAGGGCAAAAGGGCTTTGCTACAGTTGTGATAGCAAATACACTAAAGGTCATAAGTGTGCTGAGAAGAAATTATTTTACATAGATTGTGAAAAGGAAGAAGAAAATGAACAAGAAGAGGATATACACCAGGAACCAACCCTAGAAGAGGAAGAAATGAATCCGACCATATCGTGTAATGCACTGGCAGGAATTACCACTTCTCAAACTCTCAAGATAGAAGGACAAATCAAGAAGAAAAAGGTAATAGTGTTGATTGATTCAGGTAGCACCCATAATTTTATTCATTGTAAGGTAGCCAAGGAATTAAATTGTTTCCTATACCCAGCACCAGAATGTCAAGTGATGGTTGCAAATGGACGAACTATAAATTGCTCTGGAAAATGCCATAATATTAAGCTAACCATGGGGAAATATGTATTGACTAGTCCAATGCTTTCCATTCCTATGGGAGGTGCTGATGTTGTACTAGGAGTACAATGGTTACAATCTTTGGGGACGGTAGCTTTTAATTTTCAAGAACTTTTCTTGAAATTTTTTTCAAAAGGAAAGGAAGTCGAATTACGGGGTATTGAAGGGAAGTCAGGAAGGATAATAAGCTCTAATGGCATGACAAAGCTTCTAAAGAAAGAACAACGAGGCGTAATTGCACAATTATGCTCACTAGAAGTTCCAACATCAAAATCATCTATTTCTGCAGATCTCCAACAAGTCTTGGACAATCATTCCAAGGTGTTTGAAACTCCCAAAGGACTCCACCTATTCGTGATCATGATCACGCTATTCATTTGATTCCAGGAAGTGTTCCTCCAAACATCAGGCCTTATAGATATCCTTACTTCCAAAAAAGCGAAATTGAACGTATGATTGCAGAAATGTTAGAGGCGGGTATAATTCAACCCGGTCAAAGTTCTTTCTCTGCTCCTGTAGTATTGGTACACAAGAAGGATGGATCATGGCGAATGTGTCCGGATTATAGGGAGCTCAATAAGCTCACCATTAAAGACAAATTTCCCATTCCTGCGATTGATGAATTATTGGATGAATTACATGGAGCAATTTATTTTACCAAGTTGGATCTTCGTTCAGGATATCATCAAATTAGAATGAAGACTGAAGATATTCCAAAAACAACATTTCGAACTCATGAGGGTCATTATGAATTTTTGGTCATGCCTTTTGGCCTTACCAATGCACCTTCTACATTTCAAGGGTTGATGAATTCCATTTTCAAACCCTTCCTAGAAAATTTGTGCTAGTATTTTTTGATGATATACTAATCTACAGCAGGTCTTGGAAGGATCATGTTGAACATGTTGACAGGGTGCTCAAACTATTGCAAAAGAAACAATTATATGCAAAAACATCCAAATGTTTCTTTGGAGTACAAGAGGTGGAATATCTGGGTCATATTGTATCTCACGAGGGTGTTAAAGTAGACCCTAACAAAATTAAAGCCATAAAGGAATGGAAAGTCCCCACAACCATAAATCAGTTGCGAGGATTTCTTGGGTTAACAGAGTATTATCGCAAGTTTGTTAATAATTATGGGAGAATAGCAGCACCTCTAACAACATTATTGAAGAAAGATGCATTTTCATGGACTCCTGAAGCAACTAAGGCCTTTGAACATCTTAAAGAGGCAATGTGCCTAGCACCGGTCTTAGCTATGCCAGACTTCACCAAAAACTTTATTGTGGAATGTGATGCCTCAGGAAATGGAATTGGTGCTGTTTTAATGCAGAAGGAAGACCCATTGCTTTTGAAATTCATCCAATCAAAGGAAAGTATTTACAGAAACCTATTTATGAGAAGGAAATGTTAGCAATATTGCATGCACTAAAGAAATGGAGAACTTGCCTAATGGGAAGACGCTTCAAGGTAAAAACTGATCATGATAGTCTTAAACACTTTTTGGAACAAAGACTATCTTCAGAAGAGCAGCAAAAATGGGTCACAAAGATGTTGGGTTATGACTTTGAAATAATCTACAAAAAAGGAAAGCTTAATGTTGTTGCGGATGCACTCTCAAGAAAGAATGAAGAGGTGGAAGCATTGCTTTGTGCCATTTCTATTATCCAACCAGATTGGATAACCGAAGCAAGAGATGAATGGAAGAAGGACAAAGATGTATGGACACTCATTCAAAAGTTGCAGCAAGATCCTAGTACATCCGATACATTTAGTTGGAAAAATGATTCCTTATGGTACAAAGATCGCTTATATCTTTGTAAGAATTCCCAACTAAAACAAAAGATTCTTCTCGAATTGCACACTTCTCCTTTAGGAGGACACTCGGGATTTTTAAAAACTTACCACAGGGTGAAGAAAGAATTTTTTTGGGATGGCCTTAAATCTGATATTCAAAAATTTGTGACGGAATGTTTGGTTTTCCAGCAGAATAAAGTTGAGACAATTAAGACCCCGTGACTTCTACAACCTTTATCCATTCCAAGTCAACGTTGGGAGGAGATTTCAATGTATTTTATCACAGGTTTACCTAAGTCCGAAGGAAAGAGTGTCATCATGGTGGTAGTTGATAGACTTACCAAGTATGCACACTTTTGTGCATTATCTCATCCATTTAAAGCAAGTACAGTTGCTACTACATTTATGGACAGAATTCAAAAGCTACATGGAAGCCCAAGGGCTATTGTGAGTGACAGAGATCCCATTTTTACTGGAAATTTTTGGACGAAGTTATTTTCTTGTTTGGGTACTCAATTAGCTCATAGCTCATCTTATCATCCTCAATTTGATGGTCAAACTGAGATCGTAAATAAATGTTTGGAAGGATATCTTCGTTGTTTTGTATCTGATAAACAAACACAATGGGTCAAGTGGTTACCTCTTGCTGAATGGTGGTATAACACTTCCTTCCATACTGCAGCAAAAATGACCCCATTTATGGCACTTTATGGATATCATCCACCATCCATCACATCATATTTAAGAAAAAATTCGAAGGTTCAAGCAGTGGAAGATCACATCGAGCATCAGCAAGAAGTTCTCCAACTCTTAAAGGATAACCTGAATTTGGCACAAAATCGAATGAAACAACAGGCAGATCAACATCGTAGCGAGAGAAGCTTTGATGTAGGAGATTGGGTATTTTTACGGCTACAACCATACAAACAAATGTCCCTCAAGCAAGCAAAGAAGGATAATAAATTATCGCCAAAGTACTATGGTCCTTACAAGGTGTTGCAAAAGATTGGTACTATGGCATACAAATTGGAGCTCCCTGCTTC
>CM076580.1:1364096794-1364198419 GCA_034641835.2 Pinus albicaulis
GGTGTCCCACATGAACAAGGAATAAGATAGACCCCTTTTTTATCCTTAGGGTTCACAGGATCTTTAACTGAGTTAAGAGAGCTGCGAATCGTGTTAAGGGGTTTGAAGGAAGAGGAAACCTTATGCTTCCTAAGGATTCTAGTAATCCTATCAGTGGTACCCTGAATGAAAGGAAGCCTAACATTGCAGGACCATTGATCAGGATTTTTATTTTTAACCAAGGAACCTCTTTCAGCTTTAAGAAAAGCTTTAAGTCCTTGTGACTTACTATAACCATTAGAACAAAAAACATCAAGAAGATGGGTCTTTTCTCCCTCAAAGTGAGACTCATCCGAGATTCTCAATGCCCTAGTGGCTAAGGTGTTGAGAACGCCTAACTTTTGAGCAGGGAAATGATGTGAATTAGCTCGAAGATATTGCTCAGTATGGGTTTTTTTACGAAAAACCTGATGAGAGAAAGAACCATCATCTTTCCTACAGATAAGAACATCAAGGAAAGGAAGACTCCCATCCACCTCATAATCCATGGTAAATTTTATGGCGGAAGATTGACTATTAAGATGAACGAAGAATCGATCAAGCTCTTCCTTACCATGAGGCCAGACAACACAAGTATCATCTACAAACCTTTTCCATAGCTTTGGTTGGTGCAGAGCAGAGGAAAGAGCCTTGGACTCAAAGTCTTCCATAAAGAGATTAGCAACAACCGGGGAAAGGGGAGAACCCATAGCAACACCACAGGTTTGCTCATAAAACTCACCTTCAAAGCTAAAGAAAGTAGAAGTTAAGCAAATCTCAACTAAAAAGGCTGTGTCAGGATCAGTTATCCGATTAATGACTTCAATGGCCTCCTTAATAGGGATATTGGTAAAAAGAGAGACAACATCAAAACTAACAAACCTATCTTCAGGCCCCAAATTTACACCTTTTTACCAATATCCCTATTAAGGAGGCCATTGAAGTCATTAATCGGATAACTGATCCTGACACAACCTTTTTAGTTGAGATTTGCTTAACTTCTACTTTCTTTAGCTTTGAAGGTGAGTTTTATGAGCAAACCTGTGGTGTTGCTATGGGTTCTCCCCTTTCTCCAGTTGTTGCTAATCTCTTTATGGAAGAATTTGAGTGCAAGGCTCTTTCCTCTGTTCTGCACCAACCAAAGCTTTGGAAAAGGTTTGTAGATGATACTTGTGTCATCTGGCCTCATGGTAAGGAAGAGCTTGATTGATTCTTCGTTCATCTTAACAGTTAATCTTCCTCCATAAAATTTACCATGGATTATGAGGTGGATGGGAGCCTTCCTTTCCTTGATGTTCTTATCTGTAGGAAAGATGATGGTTCTTTATCTCATCAGGTTTTTCGTAAAAAAACCCATACTGAACAATATCTTCGGGCCGATTCGCATCATTTCCCTACTCAAAAGTTAGGCGTCCTCAACACCTTAGCCACTAGGGCATTGAGAATCTCGGATGAGTCTCACCTTGAGGGAGAAAAGACCCATCTCCTTGATTTTTTTTGTTCTAATGGTTATAGTAAGTCTCAAGGACTTAAAGCTTTTCTTAAAGCTGAAAGAGGTTCCTTGGTTAATAATAAAAATCCTAATCAATGGTCCTGGAATGTAAGGCTTCCTTTCATTCAGGGTACCATTGATAGGATTGCTAGAATTCTTAGGAAGCATAGGGTTTCTTCTTCTTTCAAACCCCTTAACATGATTCACAACTCTCTTAACTCAGTTAAATATCCTGTGAACCCTAAGGATGGAAAAGGGTTCTATCTTATTCCTTGTTCATGTGGGAAGCCTTACATTGGTGAAACGGGTAGGTCCATTTTCCAAAGGATATGTGAACATGCAACTGACATTAGACATGGAAGGTCCCGCACCTCTGCCCTAGCTGAACATGTGGAAAAAACTAGCCATCATATCTGCATCGAAGAGGCTAAGGTCTTAGCCAGGATTGATCATTTTCATCATCGTAAGTTAAGAGAGGCCCTTGAAATTGAAAAAAGGCCCATAAATCTCAATAGAGATGACGGTTGGAATATAAGCAGGTGTTGGATCCCTGCCTTATATTCTTAATCCTCTTCTCTTTTTTTAATTTTTAATTTTTAATTTTTACTTTTTATTTTTAAATTTTTTTTTTTATTTTTTTTTTAATTTTTTATTATTATTATTTTTAAATATTTTTCTTTATCTATATATATATATTTATATATATTGATTATATAATTATAATAATATAATATTTAAATTTTGAATAATCAATTAACTTTATTCTTTTATTTTTTATTTTTTAAGATAGAATTTCAATATAATAATATTATTCTTTTATTTATATTTAAAAAATTTTTAAGATAGAATTTTAATACAATAATATATAATTTTAATTAAATAATATTTGTTTTGAAAATTCGATTAACGATATTAATAAAAATAAAATTTGCTATTATTTTGAATATTCAAACTAGCCGTTTCAATTTGTAATTAAATTTGTAAATTAAGGGAACTATTTTATTTCTAGTTTTATATTTATTATTATTATTATTTAATCATTTAATTATTTATTCATTTTATTTTTAAAGATTTACAATAAAATAATGTATAATAATCAATTGAAAAATAATAAATAAATATAAATTAAAAATAATAATAATAATAATAATAATAATAAATAAAATTAAATTAAATAATTAAACTATAAAATTGAAATTTATTTCTATTTATAAAAAAATTTAATTTGACTTTTAATTTAAATATTCAAACTAGCCGTTTTTGATTTTTTAATTATTGAACTAACCGTTTTATAGTCAAACTAGTTGATTTTAATGGTTTTCTTTCCTCTCCTACATCTATTTAAACTTAACGACTGATCTGATCTCTCACCTAGTCCTGATGATGAACCACACTGGTTGGTTCGAAACGCGTCGACTTTGTTCATGATAATGATTTTACCGAAAGATTTCTTCCTATCTATTGATGGATCACATAAGCTAAAAATCCAGAATATTAGTGACTTTCTTGAATCTGTCTTTAATGTCATATAAATCCTCTAATTTAACAATAGATTTCGGAATGGGATTTTCATTACCTTTTGAAGCAATTTGTAAATCATGATCATTCTCATCAATAATTTGCTCATCATATGATTTCTCTGAAGTCATGAAATTTAAAATATCTTGATCATGATAGAATACTCTCCAATTTGTAACATTATCTGGGACAGATGGACGAAAAATCAATTCTACAGAAAACCTATCAGGACTGCAATCTTCAGCAGGTAGGAGTTTAGATGCAATATTAGCTAACAAGTCAGCTGATGTATTCTGATTCTTAGGAATAGGAGAAATATTGAATGCTAAAAAATGAGTGGTGAGATCTTGTACTAGGGTTTGATAGTGTTTAAGATGTCCTGAAAGGCAATGAATAGTATTCCTAACTTGTTTTATGACAATTTCGAAATCACCAAAGACTTTCAAGTATTTAACATCTAACCCTATAGCTTTATAAATTCCTTGAACCAAGGCTTCATATTCTGCGGTATTGTTAGTACACTCAAATTCTAACCTACATGACAGCATGGTTTTCTCTCCATCTGGATCAATTAAAATACATCCAGCTCCAGCTCCATCACTAGACTTCGATCCATCAAAATATAATGACCAAAATAAAGATATGTCTATTAGTTTATCTACAATTACATCAGAAATATTTACAATTCTGGAAGAATCAGATTGTGAAAGATTTTCTATCTGAGAAAAAAAAGTATTTACAGAAAAAGGTGATTGAGGAGCTTCAAAGTTTCCAAGAAATGATTCAGCAGAATAACCTCCAAGAATATTGTTGTTGAATGCCACAGGCTCATTAGGTTGTTCGAATTCAGTGACAGTGTGCATCATATGTTTTTCTCGTTCAATTTTAATTTGATTTGGTTTCCCTTTGTAGGGAAGCCACATATGCGAATAATCAGTCGAGATATAACCATTAAGTTTCGCAGACCAGTCCCTGCTCAAGATTAATCAATAGAATTCAGGAATATCAGCAATCAAAATATCAATTCTTTGGACAATACTAGGATCGGAGGCTAATCTGATAGTAACTGAATTGATTTCTCCTACAACTTGAACTTTAGAGCGATCCAATTGAACGATATGAACTGTTGATTTCTGTGGTTTGATATTCAATTTAGCACAGACAGAAGTAGGCATTATATTGGAGGAAGCTCCAGAATCAATCAAACAATTGTGCAGATTTTTATTGTACATCTCATAAGTCAAAATAAAATGAGGAGTTTGAGAATTTGACTTTTCCCCAATGAGCACAGTATCAGTAGCATCTACCTTATCTGGTGGCTTACCAGTTCCTCTCGCTGCTTTTGCAACTACACCGCTTGGTAAAGGAGCAATTGGTGTAGCGTTTAATTCTTTCAATAACAACTTTTGCTGGTGTTTTAGTTTGCTGAGTTCATGTAAGGAAATATTAGCTTTGATCTTTTTCATGTTTTCAACAATGTTGTATTCCATAGGATCTGACACTACTAAAGTCTTTGCTGTTGATGTAGGAGGATTAGACGAGGATGGCTGATTTTGAGTAGGTAATGGAGAAGTTCTCTTTACAGGGGATTTGTCTTTGGTACTTGGAATTGTAATTTTCTTTTTAGGAACTGTTTGCACTGGTTCCACTGTAGATTTACTCATAGTACTTACAGGCATAGCTTCTTCACTATCAGAATTAGGGAGAATAAAATCCCACATTCCATTCAATTCAGCTATTTCTTCATTTTCATTTCCTTCATCTGATACTAGAGATGTATCTTCTTCTTCTTCCTCTTCCTCTAATTCTGCATTAGAGATCACATTAGGAGGTTTAGATTCAACTTGGTTTCTTCTGAAATTTCAGAATGGTTTCTTGGTAGAAGTTTCAGCCACTTGCTTTTTGATTTCAACCATTTCATTTGACATGGTTTTAAGAACTTTCTGTAAACCTTCCATGTCGTATGGATCTTTGACCTTTTTTTTTTAATCATCTTTGAAGCTGACTTTCTTTGATTTCCTTTCCTCAATAGCATTTTTCTTTTCCAGAGAAGTAATTCATTTTTCCACTGCAATAGCTTCTTTCATATTCTCAGCTAATGTAGGCTTTGCAGCTCTGTCCACGAAAATTGCTATGTTTGAGGGTAAGGCAGTTATATACCATTCAATTCTGACTTGTTCACTGGGCTGTGAATCTGTATGAATTTTTTTCAAAAGTTTGTTGAATCTAGCGTTGAATTCTTTAATGGGTTCCTTGGGTTCTATTTTCAAATTTGAGAGATCATTGAGTAAAGTTGCAATTGATCGGTCATCTCCAAATTTGGTCAAAAAATGATCTGCAAAAATGTCCCAACTTGTTATGGATCCTGATGGTAATGAAAAATACCATGATCTTGCTATTCCTTGAAGAGTATAAGGGAATAATCTAGCTACAACATCTTCGTATATGACTCCATTCAAATTAATAGCCAGCATAAAGTTATTGATATGTTCTTCAGCTTGAATGTTAAGATCTGGGCTAAACATTGGAAGCCATTTTCCAGGATTGTCTGGTAAATCATGTAAAGGTGCAGCCATGTTGACTGCCCCTGGAGTAGACCATGGTCTCTGTGCCATTATTGGAAAACCTATTGGAGGGATAGTAGAAACCGGTGATGTTTGAATAGAAGTTGTTGGAATAGATGATGTTGAGATTGGTGAGGATGGAGCAGATGATGATTGAGGAGATGATGTGGAAACTCCTGTACTTTGTTGAGAAGGGATTTCAGAAATAGGTATTTGAATATTAGATGTTGAACTTATATCACTTACTAATTCCGATTGATTTTTTCTTGTCTTGACTCTACTAGGTAAAGGGAATTATTTCGGAGAAATACCAAGTTTTTCACTTTGAAGGCTAGTAAGAGGTTTCGAAGAAACAAATTTTGAAGTTACACTACCTTCAGATATTTCAGACTCTTCTAGAGATAATGAGAATCCTTTCAATTTATGAATTAAATCTTGAACTTCGGGAGACTCAGGATGTTGATTGTCTGAATGTTTTGAGATTTTGGTAGTGGGTGTCTAAATATTTTCTGCAATTTCTTCTCTAGGATTTTGAATTTCAGAGGAAATTGAAGAAGTTAATGAGGGTGTTTTTCTCTCAGAATGGCTTGTGGATAAGGATTTACTTTCCATTCATAGCTCATGCCCTCCTTCTAGCGCCAAAAATGTTGAAGCCTAGAAAATCTCTGCTTCAAACATCGGGGAAAACCACCCGATCGGGACCTTAAGACAGCTCCTTTTCCGTTTGGTATGGTGGCTCCGACTGGATTTAAAGGACCAGTTTCCTTATAACTAAATGGATTGGTTTGGATGGGTGGAAATGAGACTAAATTAACTGAAATAAAACTATCTAATTTAAACTAAATACTGGTAAAGAAATTGTAGCACTAACTCGGGTAATTGTATGTGAATACAACTTAAAATTGTTCCAATTTAACAATAACCATGAAAATGTATTATTATTTAAATTGAAATGTGCAGAAACAAATAAAGATAACTCTGTTTAAGAAATTAAACAGAGTTGTATTAGCATATTGCATTCATCATTGTATACCATCTATATATATATATATATATATACTTATGAAAGATAACGTTTCAATTATACTTAGAAATGATATATAAAAGGAAGCGTTGTGAAAACAAATATATATAGATGATAGCAATTTTAAAACGAATATCATAAAACAGAAGAAATCAACAGTGAAAGGATAGAAATACCTCATTCATCTTGAAGATTTTCAAATGCAATGTGATACTCTAATCCAGTAACTCTGATGCAAAATCAGATTCCAAGGTACAGAAATGCAACACTTCAAAGATAATTCCACATGAAAATCACCAGATATGATCCTTTTTAAAAAAATATATAAGACAATGGAGTACAGAAATGCAATCTCCAAGTCCAAAAATATTAAGATCCAGGACCCTTCTCTAAATGCATGAGAAGGGTTTAAATACTACTTAACTAAATCTAAAAATAGTCTTATTACAAAAATTAAGGATTCTTGGGCTCTAATGACCGTCCTTTTCTCAGGGCTAAAACACAGAAATTAAAACTAACCAATTATCTATGAATTTGATTTTAAACCTACAGCATTCAAAGATAGTTTTGAGAAGATGCGGTTGACCGATTTTAGAATTCAACTCGTCTTAAAAGACAAGAGTTGGTGTGTTAGGAGCAATCTTCTCTCGTAGCATTGATGATATGGCCACACGTTCGTGCTAACCGTGTGGTTTACCCAAGTACATCCGCACAGAGTCCCAATTCAATCTTGCTTACCCCTTGGACAGATTTTGCTTTTCTTCTCGCTTTTGCCTTGTACCGTTTGGCAGTTGATTTGTTCGAGGGAGATATCTCTATCGTGCCTGTGAATTCATTAGCTTTGTGTAAATTTTCATTTACGCAATCAGTAAGAGTGTTTGCCGCTGTAGCTGCCTCTTCTGCTGCCTTTTCTGCCCTTTTGATTTGTGCATCCTAGTTATGAACAATACTTCCTTATGGTTTTTATTAACAATGGGTGCACCAGCTTTTCTGCCTTCTTTTGTCTTTTTCCATGTCAGATAATCATTGATCTTTTCATTAATCAAATCATAATCATTTCGTAAATCTATGACATGATTTGTGATTTTATCGCTTTCTTGGCATAAAGAATTCCATTGCAAGATTTTTTGGCAGAAAACTTCCTCTTGTTGTAGTAGTTGATTGTTCAAAGAGATAGTTTCTTAAATGAATTCTGGAAGCTTAGGATCATCTTTATGCTGATCTTGGATAATCTGTATTTTTTTGTCTTTATCAGCTAAGCTTTTTTGATATCCTATTTGCATTTCTTGAAGTTGTTGTTGTAACTCTTCAAGTTTCAATTGTGCTTCGTTATTGGCCTGTACCTGTTGCAATTGCTGTTGCAGAACTTTTACCTGTTCTTCTTTTTCATTCAACAAAAGTTGTATCTCAAATGCTTTTTCAATTGTTGCAGAAGCATAAGCTCCTGTCATTTGAGTTAACTTAGTGAGATTATGAGTAGGTTCTGTGGCAGGATCTTTCCACAAAATATCTACTTGTTCTGGTTCAGTAGCAATTGCACTTTCTAATTTTCTCTTTTTCCTTTGTCTTTTCACTACTGCTTTGTATTTTGGGTTGTAAAACACATCTAGAGGAGGAATGTCCTCCAAATTAAGTACAATTTCGGGGGATGGTGTGACTGGTATATGTTATGTTACTGCGACTGTGCTACTTGTTCCTGTGTTCAAGACTTTGGTTGGATGGACAGGGGTCTGTACATTCTGTCCTTCTACATTAATCAACTGGTTGAAGGTTTCCCATTCTTTGTCTAATTCAATAATGACTGGCTGTTGCTGTACATTGGTTGGAGGAGGATTTGTCTGTTGAGAAGTCAAAATTTGCTGTTGAGCAAGTTCTTTTGATTGCGCATAATCCTTAATAGATTCTTCCATTTTATCTTCATTTTCTTTAGACTTATTGGAATGTTCAGAATCTCTGTCAGATTTTGATTTAGATTTATCTGTGCTTGAACTGCCGTTAAGACTAACACTAGGAGTTTTCTCCCTTGCGGGCTCCAAGCGTAGATTATCCAAAGGAATAGGAGTTAGTATTCTTTCTCTGTAAAGTTTGAATTCCTGGAATTCCTCTGGAGATAACTGCGTTTGAGCTGAATTCAAAACTTCTTTAAATGAATTTCTTGCTTGGAACATATCATCAAAAAGATCCCGTTCCCCGAAAAATTCCCTTACTCTGATTGCATTGGTGAAATTCTTAACAATATCATCTGGGTTGAATAACCTTCTCGAAAATTTGAACAGTTGTAGACATGTAATGTTGCCTATCTCTTGGAATGCATGACCAATATCAAACAGTGAAAATGTTCCACATTTTACAGGAAATTGTGGCCAAATGCCTTTTTTCTTCTCTTTTAAATCTTTTGTTATACCTCCTTGGCCACAGGTCTGATAAGCAATTTCCCGAGCTACAAGTCTATCTGGAACATATAGGGGTAAAACATGGGGAGAAGCATAACTTCCAAAAACCCTAATATAAGTGAACAATTCTTCTCCAAACCATCTCGCGACGAGGAGAATATCAACCTCTGTTTCTAGGGATAACCTTGGGGCATCCTTATTATGCAATGTTCTGTACAATGGCAGCATTATTCCATGACAAATTTGGTAAAAACGGGGGATAAACTTAGACTCCCATAGTTTTTTATGGTACACATGAATGGGGAAAGGATCGTGGATAGTCCATTGCCAGCCCATCACAGGGAATTTAGAGACATAACAGATGGTGTCCATGACATAAGTAGATAAATAAAAAGGTGGATAAACACATGAGAAACATTTCGTTTAGACCGGTAGTGAAAAATAGCAGTGGTCAAATTATCAGATAGAATTTTGGCCCAGTCTACAATTGTAGAATTAACGGCCGCATTCAACAAAGGAAGCCATTCAGGTAAGATCATATTTATGTCAGGCTTTCCAAAAAGCCTGCATAACATGGCAGCAGTGAAACAATAAGGAGAGGTAAGTGAACCCGTGCTGTACATACCTTGTTTGTTTTTCTTCAGTGGTTCACTTCTTTTGGTCCACTCCTTTGTGAATTCTGCCAAATTTGCATGTTCTTTGGCAAATTCTTCCATAAATTGCTTGTTGTAAGTCGCCTGAGGTTCTGGCAACTTATACATTAATCTCAGATCTTCTATGGTGAATGACCCGATTAGCTCTTCAGATGGGGTCCTAAATTGCCTGTCTGAAATATCGGTGTTGTCCAGCACCCATCTCACCATGTCTGTATATGGGAGAATCCTTGGCCTTGCCGCTATTCTATGTAAAAATGAGCAAGCCAAGTCTCTAAGGGTTGCTTCAGACGTATTACTGGAACTTGCTGTAGCTACGACTTTCATCACCACAGGGTTTTCATCTTCTAACAGATTATACATTCCTTCCCAAGTGGATATGCCGGCATCCTTATTACAAGCAGTGTCTGCATACAGCGAAGCCATTTCTTTGTTTTCAGAACTCGAGCTCTTCTCCTTCTTACCCATAGTGTTTAACGAAATCTTTGTATAGACGTTTGCTCCTTTGTGCCTGCGTTTTACGAGTAAATGACAGTAATGGCATAAGAAAGGTGATGAGACTGTTTTAAATGTGAAAGCGGATGAAATATAATATTTTAATCATGAAACGATTTTAAATCCAAACACAATCTCATTTACCATTAATAATCAATCCAATCATTTAATTTAATCATTAAAGTGCATAACAGATTTGACATATGGGAAGATTGCCTTGGGATAGCGCGCCTACATGAATCTGCGACATTGCGATCTGCAATATCGCAACATCGTAATGTCGCAATATCGCAAAATGAAGTCATCGCAGTTATGTAAATAACGCAAAAGCGGAAATTGCGCAATAGCGCAAAAGCGCATATCGCAAAATCACAAAATCGCATATCGCAAAATCGCAGAAGCGCAAAATAGAAAATGGTGCAAAAGATATTCATTAATGACTTCTGTTTTCTGCGCTATGCGATCTGCGATCAATACGTTTATTGTATAGGCTTTTGGGGTCGCATTATCGCAAAAGCGCAAAATTGAATTTTCAATTTTATAAAAGATATATATCATTTTGCGATGGGTGCGGTATTTTGTTTTAAAGAACAATTTTATTATAATCTATCATAAACTTAAGTGTTTCATAATATTCTTTTTAAGGGATTTCCATAAGTTTATGATAGAAAGTTTTATTTTGAAAAGGAAAACAAAATCTAATTGATTTTTTGGATTTTTTAACTAAGGGTCTCCATTTATTTAGTATTATTACTAATATTAAATAAAAGGGGCGTTGTTGCTGCTCACAACAGGTTATAAGGAGAAAATTCTCATAGGTACATATTTTGGAAGCTTGTATGGTGGAAGCTCGCAGCCATACACCCTGATCTCTGTGTAATTCTTGTATAAATACCAATCACCTGTATTTTCTTGTTCAGTGAGGTGCAGAATTATCTTAATGTCTTCTCCAATTCTAGGCTTTGGTGAACTGGTAAGGAACTGCTTGACCAGATGAATGAATAAGTATATGAATTCTGAGAAAGAAGTAGTTTTTGACAAAGCTCAGACCAATTTTTTCGAGTGAATCACTGATTGATTCACTCCCTATGCGTCATTCTTGTTGAAGTGAATGGGAAACATATCTACTTACTGAAACAAAATCATATGAATAATCATAGAAGAATAAGTAAAGGTTCCTTAAGTAGTGAAATTCATGAATTTTTCATGTATAATATCAGCCAAGAAATGGGGTATCGACTAGGGGTGTGAGGTTGAGGTTGATTTGTGGAGCTATAAGAATGTCGTCTGCAACAACTTTGGTGGCTTCAAGAATGACCTCAGTAGCTGGATGAGAGACCTCGGGTACGACCTCTGCAACATTGTCAACATTCAGGATTTCTTCTGTCACACTGTTCTTATCTTTACCTTTCAGAGTAGTTTGTTTCTTTGTTTTGGCCTTAGGTGCCATGCTTGACTGTAATAAAGTGGTATAGGGATGCAGAGCTTCCAATTACAAAAAAAATGATAGGGTTTCTGGATAATGAAGGGTAGTTACAGAAGATAATTTCCCAGTGGAACAACAATGTAGAATGATGGTGAATTGAAGGTGGAAGTAAAGTATTGAGCGAGATACTGTGGGAAATTTTATAGATTGTGGTTTAGGTTCAACGGTCCTGGCTAATAGTCAAGCGAATTTACTACGTAACAGTATTATTAATGGGTAAACGGAGTGAATTTATTGGCCAACGGGAGGATTAATGGGTAAATGGAGTGTTAGGGATAATAGATAAGTGACATGGAATAATATGAGTGGTGGATGGATAAAAAATTATGGCGCGGGCAACTAGTAGTGGGAGTGGAAAACCGGAGGTGGATTTCGGGGGGAGGGTACCCCCGATTTCCGGTTTTAGGTGGAGGGGGTGTGAAGTCACCTGATGTTGCCACATCGCAGAATTGGGCAGCCATTTAAACCATATTTCAGACACTCCCCCCCCCCCCCCATGTTAACAAGAAGTAGGAAAAGGGGGTGCGAAGTCAATCTCCTTCGTAGATTTGAGGGAATCTCAAGATCTACCGTCTCAATCTCCAAGCACTTTATCTTCTTTTGATTTTACCGCTTGTCGTTTAGCAACTTTATAATAAAATCAATATGTGCGCATATAGATTAATTTAATTAATGAATATATAAAACCCTTTTTCAAATGTTCAAACATACATGAATTAAACTTTACATTTTGAAATTCTGGCGCATTTAAATAAGCGGCCCTTATCATTTTGATCACTAAAGCATTAAAATTTTTATTTTATGCTTCCCTAACATTTTTTCGGTTGCCTCCTTTATTTAGAGAAAACTATCCTATCATTTTTTCTAACATGGATGTAATAAAATATAATTTTCATAACATTTTTTAAATTTCTTTTTCATCCATGTTCTAACTTAGCATTTTTTTATTTTTTATTTTTTAAACTACCATGCTAACTTATCAAAAACAAATAATGTTACAACACTTCCCATAATTATCCTCTTTCTAAAAATGCACTAAATCCTACTCCCAATGCTCCAAAACATAATTAAAATGGTTTTAATGGTTGTGGTAGCTCTTGTTGTGAAGAAAATGAGTGATATGAAGAGGCTTCTTATAGGAAACATAAAAAACCAAGACAAAAAAATGTTGATATCAGTGATAGACTCAATTCATTTCTAGATGAATGATTGAACAAGAGAAAGACATCTTAACCTTAGATTTATTAAACTTGGAGAGAGAGAGAAAACCAAAATACAAATATTTTAATACTTAACACATCTCGATGAGCTTATATATATATATATATATATATATATATATATATATATATATATATATATATATATATATATATATATATATATATATTATTTGTTTATTTTTTATGGGAGTATTGGCTTCAACAATTTTTTTGTCTTTTTATTTATAAGCTTTACCGAGTGACATATCTCAATTATATTGGCCATAACATGTCCCCAACTTCTTTAAATTCAGTTATAGAACACTGACCTAGTTACATCTTTCATCAATTTTGAGCCGTAAAGAGGACCTTGCTACTCTAAGTGAAATTATAGATCCTTCATGAGACATAACTAGCATTTGACAAGGGAAAAGGCTAACATGTATAAAGGAAAATCTTGTGTCACAAATGTAGCATATAACTCACCGTTCTGTACTCTATTATTTTGTGCACATATCCATCAGAACTGACCATTTAGGTTATACTCTTTGATAAGTCTATGATTTTTTTAAATTTATGCAACTTATTCTTCGTCTTTGGACTTTCATGGGTCAATATCACCAACAACCACAAAAAGGTTCGAAAACTTGGGTTTATAATATATATTTTTTCTTCTTTCCATTCTTGATGCACATAAAGTGATCTTCTATTAGTTGGTCAACAAGTTTCCATTAAGAGTGAAAATTCCATCATTTCTCATGAAATGTGTCCATAGAACATTTCATTGATTGCCTTGACAAAACAACTATTGAATTATTATATCAGAAAGCATGTTTCATGTGTCATAACTAATATGAACTACAAGATATTATGAGAATTATAGAAAAACTATATTTAATATTACTTCAAATGTATAATGAAGCAGAAGTAGTGGACACCATAACATACCAGGATACTTCTAAATTAGTTGGCCTCTGCCTCACCTTGACTTTTTTTAGTTTCCAAGGTGATTTATATGAGAAAACTTGCGGTGTTGCTATGGGTTCCCCTCTTTCCCCTATAGTTGCTACCTTATTTATGGAGGATTTTCAAACGAAGGCCTTGGCCTTGGCTCAATTTCGCCCTATTAAGTGGAAGAGGTTAATGGATGACACTTGTGGCATTTGGCCCCATGGTCGAGAGAAGCTAGATCTGTTTCTAGGACACCTGAATTCCCTGTCAGACTCCATCAAATTCACGATGGAAGTGGAGGTGGATGGTTTTCTTCCCTTCTGAGATATCCTTCTCTCTGGAAAAATTCATGGTTCCATTTCTCACCAAGTTTTTCACAAGAAAACTCACACATAATAGTATCTTCATGTTGTGTTTCATCATTTTCCAGCTAAAACATTTGGTGTTCTTTGCACTCTTGCTACCCGTACTGTACAAATTTCTTATGACAACCACTCGGAGTCATAAAAATCCCATCTTCTTGAAGTTTTTTAAAATAATGTGTATAGTAGATCTCAAGGCCTTAAGGCCTTTCAAAAATCCTATAAAGGATTAAAAGGAAAATATTATCGAGTTTTTCCTATTTCCAAAGTTCATCTCCCATTTATCCAAGGGACCACGAACAAAATTTCCCATGTCCTTAAAATTAATAATGCCTCCTCTTCATTCAAGCCTATGTATACTATTAGAAATTATCTCGAATTCGTCAAGGACCTCATCGACCCCAAGGACATGAAAGAGGTTTACATGGTTCCTTGTTCCTGTGGCACTCCCTATATTGGTTAAAGGGGTCATTCCATTAGACAGAGAATCCAATAGCATGCAGAAAAAATTAGGCACAATTGGTTGTGCACATCAGCTCTTGATGAACATGAAGAAAAATCGTGTCACCATATATGCATTAAGGACTCCAAAGCCATTGCTAAGGCTGATCACTTCCATCATAGGAAGATTATGGAGGCCATTGATATTGAAAGGCATGCTAAGAATATCGATAGGGATGATGGTTGTAAATTGAGTAAAATTTTGACTCCAGCTCTCTCTAGTTTATTTCCCCCTTGCACTAGGTCTCTTTTACTTTCGGTCTTTGCTTGTTATTTTTAGAGTTTTATTTCCCTTCTTTCTTCCTTTTTCTTCCCTTGTCTTTGATTATTTTCCTTTAACCCCATTTTTATATATTGATCTTTTCTTTATTCTTCTCCTTTTTTTTTATCTTATATATCCTCCTATGTATTATCTTATAATTATGTTATATATTTTCCTATATATTATCTTATAATTATATTATATATTTTCCTATTTATTTTCCTTCTCATTCATGATTTTCTAGCATGTTGTGATTGAGTTTTTCTATCTCCATTCTTTTCGAATGTGCTTCCTATCGATCCAATAGTCTAGTGAAAAATCTCCTCCTTGTTCTTCGAATTCCCTCCCTCTGCTCATGTTTAATTGTAATGTCCCTTCATTCCTTCATCTCTCATATTTCTTTTTCACCCTACTTCTTTTCCCCCAATGATTCTCTAAACTCAACTTTCATGTTGACCTTCCTCACGCCATCCACGAGGCATGGCAGGGGAGTAAACAACTTTTCCTCCACTTAGGGAGCCCCATACTCCTCTTCTTTCCTTCCATGCAACCATTAAAGGAACAATTAGGTCTAATTAATAGAAAAAATTAAGGATATGATGGCCATTAAAAATTCAACTTCCCATTCTTAATTCCCAAGAAAATCCCTTCCTCAAGCATCTTAATCTATGTTCCTTTCTCTCAACTAGAATTATAATTTTTAACAATAAAACATTACAATTTCAACCACATTTACCAGGTGAAATTTGAAAAAATTGTAGAGTGAATGGTATAGATAGTGGTATCATGCTATATTTTTATGCTCTTCAAAAATGAAAAGGAGAATTTGGAAATATGCATGTGAAATGGAATTGACACTTCTAAAGCTTTGAGAACCATACATAAAAAAGTTAGCTGAAATGAGAATTTGATGATTTAATTTTTATAAATAAATGTTATTAAATTTTAAATTAAATAAATTAAATATCATGATAAAGAAGAATTCTTAAATGTTTAAAAATTATTATTTAGATTAAAATTTAATTAAAAAAAGTTAATCTACGTTAGACACAACCATGGCGAAGAAAAGGGTGAAGGATAAGAATTGAATGAATTTACTATTAACATGATATACATTTATATTAATTGCATGTGACCCTCGGTTTCCTAATCTAAGCTCTCTTGGACTCCCTTAGATTGTTCACATTCCATCACACCAACCCTTATCAGATTACGTGTCCAACATTCCCCCCTTAATCCAAAGGGGTATGTATGATACCAAGAAGAGAGTCGTAATAGAAAATGTGAAAAATTGCATGTAGCAATAGGTTGAATGTGCTCTTTGAAATGCTGGCATAAGGAGGTGGTTTAAGGAGGACCACCAACATTGGAATGCTTAGTGCAGTTCCTGGAACTCTTCCAAATTTGGAAAGAAGTTGGAGTCTTCAGCTAGAGGGAGTGATCCTACTTCTTTGGAGAGAGAGACCTTCAACCTAGAATATGAAGGTCTATAACCTATGTAAGAAAGGGATAACGTCACCCTGAAAAGGGAGGTCTTAACCTACGGTGGTTTAAGGATGACCACCTACTCTAGAAAGCTTAATGCAATTCCTAGAACTCTTTCAAAACTGGCAAGAGGTTGAAGCCTTTTTCTAGAGGAAGTGTCCCCAATTATTTGAAGAGGGAGAAACTAAACCTAAAAAGGGAGGTCTCAACCCTGCATAGATGGATTAAGGCTGACCAGCAACCAAAGGCATGATCAGGGGCATTTTCATCTTTGGCTACAACTATGAATATGGCATGGTAGGTTGTGGCTCAGGCTTGCTTGATATGGTTTTGGTTTTGAAGCTTATAGATGACCATCACTTCCCCCCTTGTCAAATAAAATGTGATATGATGGAAAAAATTCAACTACAAAACTGTTCAATACTCTAGAACAAGTTCTGACATATGACTGAAATGTCTTCTTGGTTGTTGAAGCCCATTTCCAAGAAGCGATCCATCCAAGATGAATCTTTTTTCTTGCAGGAGGCTTATTTTTGAAGCATTTGTTTGAATAATGATTAGCTTTATGACAATGATCACATGGTTGAAGATCAAAAAAATGATATTTCATATGGCCAATTATATCACAATGTTGCCATTTAACAACTTTTGGTTGTGAATATGGAGGAGCATAATCTAGAATAAGTGAAGGTGAACCACCATGAAGAAACCAAACACTTTGAAATTGAATGAGCTTGGAATATTCTGGAATATGAAAGGACACCTCTTTTTCATACCCACGACCTATTCTATTTCTGTTGCTAACAATCTCTTCCCAAGGTCTAATGATTGGCTTGGGAAGTGCACACTGAATTTCAACACCTGCACACAAATCTGCTCTTGAACTAGGCACTGAATCAACCCCAACTTCATATTCTTGTTTCTGATGTGATTGTTCTAAACATAAAAAAATTTAGAAATGACTACTCTTGTGTTGAATCTCATCTCACTGTAGTTGTGACTCAAGCTGCAAAAAACTATTTTATCTTATGCATTTTGCAAGCATGTTTGAATTTCAGAGAGGGTTGCTTTGCAAACTTCAATTGTATCATGAACAATAGAATGTATTAAAGTATTTATCACCCCTAATACATCCGCAATTTTGGTCCTTTTTTCAAAACTCAACTTCAACCAATGAAAGGAGTCAGCAATGTCGATTTATGATCTATTCTCCGAGCTCATCATTAAACACCTTATTTAAAAGTCAACAAGAAACTTAATAATGTGTATAATGCAATATCAGTAATCAACATATAATGTCAGCGCAAGCATAGAAATGTAAGTCTAATGTTCTCAAACTCAACGGTCAATGTACAACCTCAAACAGAATATGACAACAAGCTATTGAAGCTGTTGGACGAAGAACTCATCTTATGAGTGCCTGGACTCTTTGAGGGTGATGGATTATACCAGAGCACAATAAAATGGCTCAAATTTAATGAACTTTCATATATATCAATTTTATTTCTAACATTCCAAACGCATCAAAATCCACCAAACATGAACCACCCAAATAAACACAAGAACCACTGTAATATCCAATCAAGGGCACCAATATTTTGAAGGCACACGAGAAAAGTTCAAAATATAGTTATCTATTGAATGGGTATGCTTTAAGTACTGGTCGTGCAACTTAAAGAATGCCTACCAGAGTGGGACTGGAAAAAATTGCATGTGCGGATTTCAATCTTCAGAGGACTAAATTGAAGATGGGAGTGCATGTTCTTGTGAGTGATCCAAGGGAGCTTGATAAAATTCATGAAAGAGAATTAGATATAACAAAGGAACGTATTGAGAAGCTATTTATATCTAGTGCAAATGACATATTAACAATAGAAGGAATAGATGACATGGCTGTTAAGTACTTTTTAGAAGTTTGGGCTATTGTTGTGCATCGTGTACGCAAGGAAGACTTGCGTCATGTTGCCAAGGAAACTGGTGCTACTCAAATTCTTACATTGGCTCATATGGAAGGGGGTGAAACATTTGATCCATCATTCATTGGTTATGTGGATGAGGAATTAGAGGAACACATTGCTAATGATGAAGTCGAGGTCAAGGGATTCGACGTGCAAGAGAAATTATGTAGGAGTTGCAAGAAGCATGGTCATCTTGTCGCTGATTGCTGCAATGAGTCTATCTGTAACATTGTGAATGTGAGAGTGGTGTAACACGCAAGGAGTGTAGAATCCAATATGGAGCATAATTTTGATATGAACCGGTGCCACTGTGCATAGGAGTTAGTTACTATTCCAGAATCCACAGTCAGTTTCTCTCACCAGCAACTCCGGATGACCACCATCACAAGCGTCATTGTTCCCTTTGGTTACCTCACAGACAGTAACTATAACTTAAGAGGACGTGTGGTATTATCAGTCGAGGGAAACGGTGGAGCAAGCTGAGAGGTTGACGGTCGCGTATAGGAGGAGAACAGTATGTGGGATGGAGAGAGATGGTGATTTGATGCCATAGACACAACACAATCATGATCCTTCACTAAATTCCACAAAAAACAAAATCACATAATAATCATGCTCATAACTGATAAAGGCCATTTCTAAATTGCATTACAGAAGTATAAGAAATAGTTGTTAGAGATACGGTAGCAGAAATATAAATTAAATGACACACACAGCATTCAAACACACATAAAGAACAACAGATTTTAACGTGGTTCACCCAACCAATCTGGGCTACGTCCACCTAACAGGGCATCGGAAATCTCATTCATCAACTGGTGAAAATACAATTGCAGAGTTTCTCATCTGCTCAGCCTTCCTCACTACACATTCCTCATCATGCTCTCTTGCCTCTACGGGCTTACATTTTATAGCTGTGAATGAAAACAAACTCATAAATTCTCTCACAACAAATATAGGATGCATTAACTCCTCATCAAAAACTGATGGAGCCAATGTAGCAACAAATCCTATTGTTGTCACCTACATGAGATTTTCCTCCAGATTTAATTAAAAATAAGAAATAAAATCTCAACAATCTCCACCTTGACAACAATTAGCCTGATACCCTGTTTCATTATTATTTTTATCTTTTCTGCAAGCCAAGAGAAGCCAGACACCATCGTAGCTTCTCTAACAAAACTGGTTTCGTGAACATGACTGCACAGTTTTCCTTTGTATGCACCTTTTCAAGAGACACTCCCCTTTCAGTGATAACCTGTCTTACAAAATGGTACTTGATAGGTATATGCTTTGATTTACTATGATAGGCGGGATTTTTAGCCAAGTGAATTGCACTTTGACTATCACAAAATAACTTGATACTGTCCTGCAACCTACCAAACTCACCAAACAAACCTTTCAACCAAACCGCTTCTTTGCAAGCATGTGAAGCAGCTATGTATTCTGCTTCTGTAGTGGATAAAGCAACAATGTTCTGTAGCTTTGACATCCAGCTAATAGCTCCACCTACAAGAGTAAATACATACCCTGAAGTTGACCTTGTCTTATCCAAATCACCTGCAAAATCAGAATCAACATATCCACAAACATATTCACTGCTTCTGTTATAAGTGATATAATAATCACTTGTGCCTCTCAGATACCGAAGCACCCATTTCACTGCTGACCAGTGTTCTTTTCCTGGATTTTCCATATACCTGCTGACAACCCCAACTGCATGTGAAATATCTGGTCGAGTACAAACCATCGCATACATCAAACAACCTACTACATTGGCATATGGAATCCGAGACATATATTCCCTTTCTTCATTAGTGTTAGGACATAAACTTGAAGAAAGCTTAAAATGGGAAGCAAAAGGGACTGAAACAGGCTTCACATTGTTCATACCAAACCTCAAGAGTATCTTCTCAACATACTTCTGTTGTGATAGCCACAGCTTACCATTGCTCCTGTCTCTGAAAATCTCCATGCCCAAAATCTGTCTTGCTGCTCCTAGATATTTCATATCAAACGTCCTAGCCATCTGAGCCTTTAACCTGTTGATCTCTGTTATGCTTTTTCTTGCTAAAAGCATATCGTCAACATACAACACTAATATAATGAACATGCCATTACTTAATTTCTTAAATTAAACACAATGATCATATTCACTTCTTATATAATTTTGACTCATCATGAAAGAATAAAATTTCTTGTACCATTGTCGAGGCGACTGCTTCAGACCATACAATGATTTCTTGAGCCTGGAGACAAATTTCTTGTTGCGATTTTGAAAAAACTCTTCTGGTTGTTCCATGTAAATATCCTCATCTAAATCTCCATGTAAAAATGCAGTTTTAACATCTAGTTGCTGTAATTCTAAATCAAGTAAAGCAACTAATGCTAACATAATCCGAATTGAAACACTTTTCACAACTGGTGAAAAAATCTCATGAAAGTCAACGCCTGCTTTCTGAGAAAAACCTTTTGCGACCAGCCTCGCTTTGTACCTGTCTTCTGTATCATCAACACCCTTCTTCAATTTGTAAACCCACTTACATCCCACATTTTTTCTGTCTTTAGGAAGTTCTACCAGATCCCATGTGGCATTCTTCACTAACGCCTTCATCTCGTCCTTCATAGACTCTTTCCACTTATCACTGTTTGAACCTTCTATAGCTTCCTGATAGCACGAAGGTTCATCATCGTTAGCAGTTAAAGCAACTGAAGTAACATAATCATCATACCTTTTAGGAAGTCGTCTGATTCTTGTAGACCTCCTTAAAGATGTTTCTGGTACTTCCACAATTTGCTGATTATTATTTGTAGGAACTTCTTCATGATCAGCATCTGAAACACGTTCATGATCTGCATCTGAAACTTGTTCATGATCTGAATCTGAAACTTGTTCATCTGGACTATCATCAGTATTTGAACTGGTTTCATTACTAGTAAAATTCCTTTATAAACTTTCATTACTCCACCTTGAATAAAGGTTTTATATCCATTAGTGTCTAGTACTCCTAGTGAAATGAGGTTTTTTCTTAGTTCAGGTACATGTCTTACATCAGTTAGAATTTTATTTGTCCCATCAAACATTTTAATCTAAACGCTTCCAATTCCCACAATATTACATGAGGCATCATTTCCCATATAAACCACTCCATCATTGATTGATTTATAAGTTTTAAACCATTCTCTATGAATGCACATGTGATTTGACGCACCAGAATCTAACAGCCAATGTTGATCATGATTAGAAAAACTAACTGATAACACTTCATCACTCATACCTGAAATCGATGCCGAACCTGTATCTGTCGTGTTTGCTTCTTTCTTCTCTGTCGAAGAGTCTCCTTTGGATGTTTGTTGTCTCTTCCAACAGTCCTTCTTCAAATGTCCCGATTTGCCACAAAACCAGCACTTTACCTTACTCTTCTTCCCTTTCGATTTTGAACGCGAGTTGTTGTGCTTACTGAAGCGTCTTTCTTTAGAACGACCTCTGACCATCATTGCTTCTGATGTAGAGGTTTCTGAATTTGACCTCTTCCTTGTTTCTTCGGACAACAAAGCTCCAACAACATCATCAAATTCAAGGGTTTTTGATGAACTAAGACTTATAGAAGTAACAAAATGATCCCATGACTCGGGCAACGAGCATAATAAAGTTACAGCTTTATCTTCTGATTCAAATTTTACTTCTATACTTTCTAACTGCACCAGGAGAGTATTAAAGGTATTCAGATGATCAGTTATCGTCGTACCTTCTTTCATGCGCAAGTTGTACAATTGTCGCTTCAGAAGAATCCTATTGGTTAAGGATTTTTTCATGTACAGCTTTTCAAGCTTTGACCACAAACTAGCAGCAGTTTTCTCTGACACGATGTTAAACAAAACATCATCCGCCAAACACAGTCGAATGCCGCTCAGTGCTCTTTCATCCAAGTCACTCCATTCATCATATGTCATGGTGATAGGTTGTTTGGATTTCCCCAACAGCGCCTTCGCCACGCCTTGTTGCACAAGTAGATCATACATCTTCACCTTCCAGATCTCGAAGTTGTTTTTGCCATTGAACTTCTCGATCTCAAAACGGGCACTTTGTGTTTTTTCCAAATCGTGTCACAAAAAACAACCTTCAATTGCAACTTTTTAATAAAGAATGCCCTAAAAAAATATTCATATATATCCTTCACCTTTAAAGTGCCTTTCACTTCATACCATATGCAAATGGAAATTTAATATTCAAATCGATTTCTTATAAAACAAATGGACCTTTTTACAAAGGAATTTCATAAGAGCTTTATGAAAACCTTCACTTAAACTTCAAACTTCAAATCGATTCTATGGCATATAATAAACCTCTCAAATTAATAAAAAATGCCACCTTATAAATCGATTTATATTGCAACCATTTATAATATAATCGATTTTGTTTTAAAGCCACTCAAACATCGATTTAAAAAATATTGCATATCGATTTTTGAAATAATGCAAATCGATTAAAAAAAAAAATACAAATCGATTTTCAGAACTTCAAATCGTTTGTTTTTATTTTTTCTTTTTTTTTTAAATGCCATCGATTTAAGGCTATTTTCCCATTGCATCCACCCAATTCGAAATGGTAAAATAAATAGATTTATACCTACGGCACTTCAGAAGTTTATACCTACGGCACCGTTCAACACTGTCATAATTCAAACTCGGCTTTAACCAGCTTTTACTTCAGAAACCGGTCCACGGCAGTCTGCGCACAACAAGAACTGGCCTTACGGCCTCTCAACAGGCCACGGTGCACGGCGTCGGCTTCACCACGGTGCATGGCCTCTCAACAGGCCACGGCGCACGGCGTCGGCTTCACCAATTCAAAAAACAAATAACAGTTCAACGCTGTAACAGTTCAACGCTGTACCAGTTCAACGCAATAATTAACCGCCGTTTTGTGCAACAGTTCAACGCTGTAGGCTCACGACCTCATGGCTTTGCTGTCACATGCAGCAGACCCAACGCAGGTACCAGCTCAACAACATAAGCTTTGATACCAAATGTTAGAGATACGGCAGCAGAAATATAAATTAAATGACACACACAACATTCAAACACACATAAAGAACAGTGGATTTTAACGTGGTTCACCCAACCAATCTGGGCTACGTCCACCTAACAGGGCATCGGCAATCTCATTCATCAACTGGTGAAAATAGAATTGCAGAGTTTCTCATCTGCTCAGCCTTCCTCACTACACATTCCTCATCATGCTCTCTTGCCTCTACGGGCTTACATTTTATAGCTGTGAATGAAAACAAACTCATAAATTCTCTCACAACAAATATAGGATGCATTAACTCCTCATCAGAAACTGATGGAGCCAATGTAGCAACAAATCCTATTGTTGTCACCTACATGAGATTTTCCTCTAGATTATATTAAAAATAAGAAATAAAATCTCAACAATAGTGGCATTCAAAATTGTTTGTCTTGCATGTGTAGTCTGTCCTTACACCCATTTTTCTTCTTGGCGTTATTTTTCTTTCAACGGTCGTTGGCCTTACCTTTTTTTTGTTGTCAATATTTTCATTTTTGCCAATTTTGACAACCTTTAATTTGTTGAGGAGGAGCAGTAACAATTTCTAGTTGCCCAGGATCTAATTCAATTTATGTGTCGTCCTTTCTAAATTGCAATAGGTAATGAAGATAACAAAAGGAAAGAGGAAGTTCTCACACGCAGGAAGGAAGAAGGAAGGAAGAAGGAAGAAGGAAGGCAGAACTAACACACAAAGAGAGAGGCCACAAAACCAATGGCTCAAATTGGTGCAGGGCAGGAGTACACCTGAAGCTTTGATACCATGTCAAACACAACAATGACAAAGATAAGGGTGAAGCATAAGCATTGAATGAATTTGCTATTAACATTATATACATTTACATTGCATTCATATGAGCCTTGGTTTCATATTCCAAGGTCTCTTGGACTCCTTTAGAATATTCACATTCCATCACACTAACCCTTAGCATATTAAGTGTCCAATAATTTAGATTAAAATTTAATTAAAAAAACATTTAAAAGAAAAAGAAAAAGAGCGAATTAGACCAGACCTAGAATTTGATGGTTTGTGGAATATTGTTTTTCATTGTAAACGCATTTAATGGTGCAGAAAAAATTTGAAATGTTAAAAGTGTCTGGTTGAAAAGAAATTAAAACATGAATTCGAAGTCCACCTATTGAAATCAACCATCATAGCAAGGTCGTGAATGGTGTAATAGTTTACAAGAGGAGTGTCAGGCCCAAGTTTCATCCATCGATCTGTGGTGTCCAAATCTTGGTTTTCAAAACCCCAGCCATTCACGCTTCATCGGATGTTGAAGGAGGGGGTCTTTAAGGGCTAGTGTCATGCCCAATATGCTTTTAAGCCCACATTCATTAGCCAATAAAATTCCATCACATTGACGGTGAGTCGACTGATGTTGGAGTTGGTGATAACCTGATGGGTTTGGGATCGTCAATCTCTATGTCATAGGTTGTATCCCCATTATTGATCAATTCCCTTAGCCACACGCTATAACATCGCCATCACATAACATTTAAATTTCGCTTCTTTTGGGGTTTATTCAGAGTCAAGGTATAAGGCTACGAGGTCACGCAATTGGAAGCCTCGATATTGATTAGGCATTATATTTTAGGCCCATGAGTGGGTGAGGGATTAAGCTTGACCAATGATTTAAATATGGTTATCAAATATTGGACCCTCAAGATAACAATATCTATCATGTGAAGTTTGGTTGGTCATTTGATCTTTGTTCAGGGCTAGGGGTTTGAAATGTAACGTTAGTAGTTCAGAGGAGTTCTTAAGGGATTAAGTGTGTATTATGAATTGTTCCATCACACAACAACCGATCATGAATCATGAGCATCAAGCATCCCCACTTCTAGCAATGAGTTACTTCCTTGTCTACATCACTACCATTAGGCACAGAAATTTGATGCTTGGTTGTTAAATTCTTCTTCCATTCTTGTTTAAGTAATTCAAGTGCTTTGAAATTCTTGATTGGATATGATTTAAGTGTTCTCAACTTGTCAATATGTGTTGTTTAAATGTTTTCAGTTCTTTTCCCTTCTGAATATCCTTTTTATAATATCTCAAAGAATATAACATTTCTTTAAATTGTTAGTTGGATGGATTTTGCTTAAAACCTTTTCAAAATTTATTGTGTTAAATCACTACTCAAATTAACTTTATAATCTATATTCCCTAAGTTCAATGACTAATTTAAAGATTTCTAAGGATAGAAAAAAAAAATCTAAAATATAAATAGTTAAACATGGATAAACTTAAAGTTCTAAGGATAGAAAAAAAAATCTAAAATATAAATAGTTAAACATGGATAAACTTAAAGTCAGTTCTCGATAGAAGTTGCACAATGACGAGGAGGAAAATTCCAAACTTGAAATTCAAGTCAGAAGATAACACATGATACGATGCGGCTCACTATTCAACATCTCAAGGTTGATTATGAAGAGTTCAATGAAGACTACAACGAGGATCTGCCTTGGGAAAAGGAGTTCAAAACTGTAGATATGTGTGACGTTGCGATTTTGGAGTTAATTTGAAGTTTGATTCTTGAGTATTTTTTTTTTGAATTTAAATCTTAATTTCATTTTTGGGCTTTTTGTTTTCTTGAATTTGAAAGCTATATTAAATGTGGTTTTTTTATGGTATTTGTGAGTGTATGGTATGGTAATTACATGTTTGCATGATGTTATATGTAATTCAGTATTTTGGTTTTTTCCTAGTTTTAGAATGTATATAAATGGGTAGTGGTTTTCTCTAAAATAATGAGTTTCTCTCTTTTCATAAGAAATAACATTTTATCCCATAAAAACCAACAACATTTTATTTCATAAAAACCAACATTTTCTTGTTATTCATGAGAACCATCATTTTAATCTGTCATTTTTTTTATTTGAATAATGATGTCATGGGTTTTAACCTATCCAACCTATCCATTCATTTAGGCCATGGAATAACTTCTAATCCATTCATTTAGGCCATGAAATAACTTTTAATTAATTAGACTACAGAGGCATCATTTTGAAGCCGTGTATATATTTTCTTCAATTACAGCATGAATCTCCATCTTGTTTACACTATAAAATTTATTTTAATTACATGTCTAATTTCTACCTAGACATGAGAATTGACTTTGGAGTTAAAGTACAGTCTACGCGGTAAAAAGATGTTAGCTGTTAGACAATGATGCCTGCCAGTTAGTTCTCGTATGTTTTGTATTTTAGTTTTGTTGGAATGAATGATTGATATTTTAATGTCTATCAGATTAAAAATGGATTATAAATAGTTAATGAATAGTAAAAAAAATATAAGATTCTAAGTAAATGAAAAAATTTTAAAAATTAAGTTCAAATTTTTCATACCTCACCTAATGAAAAACATGAAATCAAAATCTTTCTGGGCTTTCAATTCCGAACATGTTTCTTGTTGGGCCCACTAAAGCACCAAAACATGTGACAGTACTGGTTCCCCTACTTTGAAGTGATAACAAAGTGAATGGTGAAATTTACTCTGCGCTTCCACCGCAACACGATTCAATGTTCAACGCGTTTTTTCAAAGTCTATGTAATGGGTTAGTTTTTTCCCGTGAAGGCCTGATATTCCAGTAAATGCTATGTAATGGGATAGCTTTTTCCCCGATAGAGGAGACAGCCAGAGTGCCTGACTAACATACTCAAACAGGGTGTACATACATATTGTGAGCGCTGCTCACACGACATCCATAATTAGCATACCCTCGCATAGTTATTGACAATTATATATATATATATATGTATGTATGTATGCAGTCATTGCGTTTCAAACCAAGCATTGTTAATCTTCTCAAGGCATGGCAGAAGTTACGAATTTTTCATTTCTCGTCATTTCAGCTGCTATGATGATTTCAGTAGCCGGAGCAACCGGCAATCCCCAGTATTACCAGCAGGATCAGATATCGTGCAACCAAATTTATGCCGATACTAATGATACAGCATTTTGGCAAAGTCGGGATAGTGTTTTAGAATCCCTCTCCTCAAATGTTTCCACGGATGGATACGCTACTTCATCTGAAAACAATGTCTCTGTTGTTGCAGTGTGTCGGAACTATTTAAGTCCAGACGAGTGCTCAGACTGCGTCACGGAAGCGGCGAAATTAATAAAAGAAAAGTGTGACAAAGACAGTGGTGGTCGGATTCATCTAGACGGGTGTTTCCTCCACTATGAGAATTATAGTAATTCTATTTGGAAAACTGTGGAGGTCGGTGGTATTCCTTACTGTTTCTCTACAAATGACAGGGATCCACAGAGCTTCTCTGAGAGAGCCAATGCCTTATCTAGGCAACTTATAGAAAACGCGCAACTTATAAAAAACGATTACGTTTATACTACTGCCTCCATTGATGGCTCCTTATATGGTCTCGCTCAGTGCTGGCCCCACCTTACAATTAGTAGTTGCCAAACATGCTTGGCAGAAGCTCGGAATCATTTACTATCATGTATTCCCCAGCAAGAAGGTCGAGGTCTCGAGACGGGTTGTTTTATGCGCTACTCAACTTACTTGTTTTACAACGAGACTTCCGGTACGAGTATTCTACATCTGTTGCAACTATTTGTGGTTTAATTTGCATATGATATGTCTGTTGATTGTTTTGTTTTCTGTTTAGTTCTCAATGTTCATACTGCCATGTTATAAAATGACAGTTGATTGTTTTGTTTCGATTTAATCACAGATTCAACAAATTCGACATCGTCGTCAGCGAAATTATCATCGAAAATAGTGCCCATATTGTTTGGAAGTCTCGCAGCAACAATTTTTTTTGCAGTGCCTTGTTTGGTTTTCTATCGATGTAGGAGACATCGAAGGGGCTATGCTCGAAAAGGTGATTATACATCATTCCATTATAGTTACTTCCATGTTGCTTTCGGCTCGGTGTTTTGACTTGGTTGTAATTGTTATGATTGTCTACCCAGATGAGAATTTCGGTTTCAGAGGAAATTTCGGGCATGTTTATTTTGATTACAAGCTTCTGAGAGATTCAACTGGGAACTTTGATAGGACCAACATGCTTGGCAAAGGAGGCTTCGGTGAAGTTTATAAGGTATAATATCAATAGTGGATTTCATAAGTTTGCCCAATTATATGCTTTGTTTTCTGATAATTAATCTAAGGGGCTTGCTGAACAGGGAAGAATTCCCGATGGGAGGGATATTGCTGTGAAGAAACTAAATGGAAGGCATGAGAATACTCAAGCTGAGAAGGACTTTCTAACAGAAGTGAAGCTCCTGACAAATGTCCGTCACCGCAATCTTGTTCGTTTACTCGGATGTTGCACGCAAGGGCAGGAGCGTTTGCTGGTCTACGAATTCATGTCAAATAACAGTCTTCACAAGCATTTGTTTGGTAGGTTGTTCTCATTAGTACTATTTTTTAGCCATTAGCAAAATTAGCACAATTATGTGAAATGGTTCAATTACTTGTATTGAGGGTTTCAAAATTAGGACTTGCATATCTACATGAAGACTCTAACGTTCGCATTATACACAGAGATATCAAATGTGGAAATATACTTTTAGATGACAAATTTCATCCTAAAATAGCAGATTTTGGATTGGCTAGATTCTTCCCAGAAGACCAAACCCATGTTTCTACCAGAGTCGGAGGTACAATGTAAGTTGTGTCATTCAATTAAGAAGTTGTGTGTGTTTCTGGCACTAATTTATGGGCTCCGCTAATATTTTATGAGACAGAGGGTACACTGCGCCGGAGTATGCCGTCCATGGGCAATTAACGGAAAAGGCAGACGTTTATAGTTATGGGATAGTGGTTCTTGAGATAGTGAGTGGGAGAAAGTGCGTGGATCCGACACTGCCAGCCCCCATGAACCTTCTTCTACAATGGGTGTGTATCTGTTCTAAATTTTCGTATAATTTTGGTTTAGTAGTTATAGAAAAAAGTTCACTTCGCTGGTTTGATAGTTATAGCAAAAAGTTCATTTAGAAGCATAGAATAGAAAGTAAAGTTGGCGATGATGCAGGCTTGGAATCAATATAAGCAAGATCGACAATTGGATATTGTTGATCCAACGTTAGAGGGGCAGTACGCAAGGGAGCAGGTCTTGAGGGTCATCACGGTTGCACTTCTTTGCACTCAAGGTTCCTGGGGGTTGCGGCCGGCCATGTCACAAGTTGGGCTGATGTTAACCAACAAGTCAGAGATCCCTGCTCTGCCTACACAACCAGCTTTCATAGATGCCGCCGCAGCCCTATCCGAGAATTCCAACGCAAATACCAGATCAGCTGGTGCTCCATCTCAGAGATCTCATGGATCTATCAGCGTTTCTTTAGTTCCTCGGTAGTGGTCCAACAAACCAGCAAAACATGCCTTCGAAGCCCATCGTTAATTTGTACCTGTGGGTGTGGAAGCAAATAACTTATATTGTATTTATTTACTCTACAACGATGGAATTTGGTAAATACTTATTTACTATTTAGTAAGTTGTTTCTTAAAAAGATTGGCTAATTTTTTAATTAAAGTTAATAATCCCGATTAATAAAATTATTAAATATTTAATTTTGTAATTCCAACTGTATTTAAATGCTTACTGCTTCAGAGTCATTGTATTGGTTTCTTTAATGCTTAATGTTTCAGAGTCATTGTATTGATTTCTTTCGATGGTTTATACGATTATTATTATTTTTTTTTTTATATCAGTTTAGTTTAGTTTTATTTTAGATTTAGATTTAAGGGATTTAAATGTACATATAAGCTGGTACCTATGTATTTCATAATGATTTTTTCAAAATTTGTTACCTATGTATTTAAAGATGTAACACCATAATCAAGTCAACAAACATGTGGCCATTATTCGATCGGCGAACATTGGAATTTTGGGTATAATCCGGAATGATGACGGTATTGACTATTTCCAAAATCAAAGAAGAGCAAATTTCTGATAGATGTGATGTGACTTAGTAATCAGAGGGAAAACAAGATAGTAGTGGGCCCGTCCTGGAATAACATGCAGACGACTAAAGTTATAGTAGTAGCGTGTGTGGACGAAGACTCCAGCTGCGTTCTGGATTGTTTCCGGTTTGCGTCCATTTCAATCGAACAGTTCTGGTCAGCTCGTTCGTGTCGTAGGTGAACAGCATTAATGCTATTTTGGTGTGTTTCGCTCATTCAATTCATTCATTACGAATGGTAAAGTCGTTTCTTATTCTGTTCTGCTGGTCTTCTCAGTAGAAATAGTAAAGTCATTGTGGTGATCTGATCACTTAAGCCTTCTCTAATTCTTTCCTATTAACCTTGCAGGGAAGACCGGCAGAGTCATTCCGTTCTTCTCATTCCAGACATCAGTACTCTTTCTTTGTCACCAATCCTACTCTTTCTTTGTCAATACTCAGCTGCTTCATGAGTGGGTAGTCTAATAAATTCAATTTTCCAATCGATACACTGTAGGAATGTTATGCGTAACTTTCCAAGAAATATAGCCAATTGAATTGGGTATATTTCTAGAGAACTTACCTATTACCTATTGGGATTTTTCCTCTTTATTCTACTTGAACTTGGTTTCTCTTTCACTTTAACTCCCCTTCTTCATTTCAAATAAACTGGATTTCGGTTTCTCTTTCACTTTGACTCCCTTTCTTTTTCATTTCAAATAAATAAGGATTTTATTGTAATTACATATGTTTAATTTTGATTTAGTATGTTACAATAGGAAACAAATAAATATTTAACTATTAGTAATTTTGCTACTAATAACTGATGTACAGTTGTTTGTAAAGTTGTATTTATGTTTTATTTTATAAAAAAGATTGTGAAATTAATGGTTGAAGTGATGGCTCAAAGAGGAAAAAAGCTACAATTTATTTTACAAAAATATTTCATCTATCAACAAGTACTAGGCAGTGTTAAGAAGTGGTAACAAGAGCTTATTAATGAATTGAGGTTGAGGTATTTAATAACCACCCAAATAGTGGTATATGGGTAATATGTCTAATATTTTTGGCTTTTATCTCACAATTCTTAGATAAGAGAACTATAGAGATTGAAGAAAAGCATAAAAGAAATACAAAAAGAGATTGATTGGCCTAGTTGCTCAGGGGGCAGTAGAGGTTATGTCAAGGTGTTATGTAACGTTTGGAAGGAGCCAAGTACTTAAGCCGTTTACGATTGAGTATTTCTAATACTATTGTCTTACATCTACATGCAAATTTTTTATTTTGTTTAAGATTGAATTATTCTTGTTGAAAAATAGTAACTAGAATTAAATATATGTTTTAACATAGTACCTTCCCTTACCCTTTGTTTTAATATCAAAGTGTAGTTAAAGGAAATCAAAATAGAAAGAAGTTGATAATATAAAATTATAAAACTACATATTTTTTTCGTTTGTTGATTGTGTTGGTTGAAGTATTGGTAGCAAAAGTATAACTTAAGCTATAGTGTGAAAATGTTTAATTACGTGGAAATGTTGCTCCATAATAACCATACAATATCTTACCATGAGAGAGAAGAAAATATTTTAGCCTAATCAAAATAGAGAACACAGTTTTCTTTACTCAACTAAACAATAATTATTTTTGTGCGCAAGTGAAAAAGTAGTTTGTAGAATATTTAATTATATACACAAAAAAGGACAAAATTGATGCAGAGATTCTGCATAAATCAGACACTTGTGCATACAACGAATTGCATTGTCCTTTTACATAAGACCCTCAATCGATTTCCTCATTATAATCTTTATAAAAATTACTTAGAATCAACTCAAAACCATAAATGAAGAGAGAGCAGAATAATAACTAAAATACTTGCATAAAATACATTAGAAATTTATAAATGCAAACCCCTCTTTAGCCAAATATAACAATTGTTGCCCTCTCTGCTCTCCCCCCCTTTACATAAGTTCTCAAGCCATTCCTCTCTATCTCTCTGTGTCTCTCTCTATCCTCCATCCTCACACAAACTTCATATTTATACATAATTATGGATTGATTTGAATCCATGATTTCCTCCACACAAATCTCAACCAAATCCTAGAATATCTTTACCCTTCTTTAACTCAACTAAGTTCCATTTAAGGAATTTCTAATCCCTAAAATATCTACCCAAACAAATTCCACTCATATCCTCAATTTATTTAGAGAATATCTACAATAAACCTCACACTCAAATATTTCTCTCAATTTATTAAAAATAAGCATAATAATTTATAAAATAATTAAAAAGACATCACCCCCTAATTACACAATATTTTAATGAAAATCAAGCAGGATGCTCCTGCATCAAACTCCCCATGTAGAGAAGTTTCCATAGACTCCTGTCTATGAGGTCTGCCACTTTTCTGTAATAATGTGACAGCCACAATTCTCAATAACTTGCTCCCTCCAGGATTCCAAACTCAGTTTCGCCGCTGGTCTTTTAAAGTATCAACTCCATTTTGTAATTTCCAACAAAATTTCCAGAATAGTGTTTTCAGAATACTATTGAATGTAACTCTTGCTTTTCCATACCACATCATCTTTATTTTAGGAATTACAGACTTTTATAGAATCACTGATACGCATTCTTCTGGTCTCCAAAATCTGAAAGAATCTCGAACTGGTTGTACATCAGTATCACTTATTCTATCAACCGGATTCCATCGACCTCTCCAACAATTTCTTTCGCCAATTCCTCGAAGTAATTCCTCTTCGTTTGATGCTTCCGCCTCCAATTGCATTAAACACTCAACTTTCTGAAGTGAAAAAAAAACAAGAATTTCTCCTTGATAACAACTATAGTCATTGATTGCCCCTATAGTAAAAAATTTCTCAATCGGTTTTGTACCTGCATTCATCAACAAACTATTAGTTTTAAAAATAAAAGACCTTTCGACCTCTTTTGATGCTTCAAGCACCAATCTCCCATTATAGACTTTCTGTATTTTAGCAGATACTGTTTTGAATTGCTGGTTGCTTTCATCTTTATCTTGATGGTTCAATACTTATGTTTCCTTTATGTCTCTAAAGACATAAATTTCTTGCTGCTCCCGATCTTTCATCTCATCTCCAAATACTTTCTGCTCAATTTCTCTAATTTCAACATTATATTTATTAATGTTGTTTTCTGTACCTATAGCCACATTTTTATTTGAAAAGTTATAGCATTCACTCAACTCTATAAATGTTAGAAACATTTCATCCTTGTCATGAACAACAACTGCAATCTCTTATGTATCAAGTTTTGCAAGCTTCATCTCCCCTTCAGGTTCCTTAAGCCATTGTTCCAAGAACTCTATTTCCATGTGAAATCTTTCCAGCATTTCATCACAACCTTCATTCCCAATTTCATTCTTCTTCTGACAATCCTCCTAAGTTATCCTGTTTTCTGTATCATCACATTGAAAAAATTTATCATCAATTTCATTAAAAAAATTCATTTGTTTACCTCCTTGGAATATCAATTTCGAATTTTCACTATGCTTCTACTCCATAACAACTTTAACTGGCTATCTTACACCAAATAGGAATTCATATATGATTTCGTATTGCTTCAATAAATCAGTACCTTCCTTCTCTGAACAACATTCTCCATCATACTTCACCCCAAGAGTTTCATTCATCTCTGTAAGAGTTTCACTAGATTGTCCACCATCTTCTGCACATCCTGCAAACATACACAAACTATAAGTTTTAAAAATACAAGGCTTCATAGCCTCATCTGCTTCTCCTGTCAACATATCTTCCAATTCTTCTGAACTATTCCAATAGTCCATGAAATCTTTCTCATTGATCTCTTCACCTAGAATTTCATCTGGTTCTGGGCCACAAATGGAAACTTCCATTTTAAACTCAGCCTCTCTGAGTTCATCACATCTCATTTACACACTCATCATCTTCTTGAGCTTCCTCAGCTCTTCTGTTAACTGTATGTTTACCCGTTGTTCCCTCTTTGCGTGTAGCCTCTGCCTTTTCATTTTCTTCCTCATGGTCCAAAAATGTCTCTGGTCTCTCTTGTTTCTTTGTAACAATTCCATCAATAACTCAAGGTGACTTGTTATCTCATCTTTCTCCCTCTCATACTCTTCATCATTCAACTGCTTACATATGCCATTTGCCTTGGCATTTTCCTTCTTCTCTCTTCTGCTGTGGTCTTTCTCAGAAATTCTGAAATGACTATTAACAGTCATTCTCTCCTCCTTTGTGAACTTCATCTGTTCACTTGTGAATTTCATTCAATCCCCTTTTCAGCAAGCCTTCATACTTGCCATCAACAATGCAAGCTCTCTTCATGCTCTAAGTATCTTTCGGTTCTCTGTCTTGGAATCATTTATGGGAAACTCTCTTGCTTCTCTTTGCTGCAAACAACAACTGCAGTATTTCATGTGTTATAATGAACAAACTCTTTGGGTGTCGTGCTCCGCCAATCATGCACCCAATTACATTCAAACCTTTGACTTGACTTACGACTCTTTGGCTCTAGACTTGACATCAACTCTTCATCTTGGATGAAAAAGGAATTCTCCTGTACAATAACTCAATGATTTAACATGACCCAAGCTATCCAATTTCTTCATTGACCTGAAAATCTTATGTGACTTCAAAGCTTGACCCAATAATTACACTAGTGGATATTTTGACTCTAATTCAAGTTATACAACATACCAATGAACATCCAACATTCTCATGATGTAAAATATTCACTCCACCAATTCTCTTTCATACTCCATTTGTATGATAATACCATACATCATCTCCCATTATCACTTCATTTTACTATCATGACACTTTAAGCCTTTAAATCGAAATGTAATCCACTTTTCCCAAGATTTATTTTATGATGAAAATAAAATAAACCATTTAATTTTCAAAATTTTAAATACCTCTTTGAAATGAATTTTCATGCCTTATTCTCCCTTCAATAAACCTTTTCTTTGCAATGTCAATTCTCTGTATTTAATTCTTCTGTGTCGTTCTTATCATTGTAAATATTTTCATGCCCTTCATACCATAAGCTCTTCAAAACGCTCATCATCTTAGAGCAGACAATTTTCCTGTACTTCCATGCAGCTCCTTCTTGCAGTGATGTTTCTCATGCAACACTGTCTCTCTTCAGTGTACAAACCAATTCCTTCATAGGAATTTTCCAAAACTTCCTTTTAACATGGTGGCATCAACATATGTCTCCAGCAGCAACAAACACAACCACACTCAAACCATATTTACACATCAATTTCTGAGATGTATTTCAATTCCAAAAAATTTGGATTGATTTTACTCTTTCATAAAATTTACAAAAAACTTAACTTCTCAAATATGGAAAGGGAAACTTAATTATCCAAATTTTAAAAGTACTGATAAGGTTGCCTGCAAATGTTGTTTTCTTCCAGATCAATCAATAAACAAGGTTTTATAAACCATGCACCAACATCCCATAGAATCTGTGCTTGTATTGGTATTGCACTTGTTTCAACGTTCCACGCTGGCCCATTACCAGCTACCAGCATTTGCAGCCACAACACTTTCTCTCGAATGCACTTAAAAGCTACATGAAAACCAATTCTGGTTTTGTAACTATTTTTTGCCCTTTCGCTGAATAACAACTACCGGTCTTCGTCTCTAGTTTCCATGTTCAGACTTATGCTGCACACAATTACAGTCCACACGCTCCACAAAGCCTCTCTTACATGCTTCCACGAATCTTCACACAACCCTTACCCCATGTCATGAACTCAACAATGCTTCACAAATCTCAAGTCTTCAATAGGGGTCTTCCACGCTTTCAAACATGGGACATCGCACAAGAGAGAGAAAATGCTATATGGCATTTCTCTATATTACTATAATCACTGCCAAATATGAGCCGTCACACCAGAACTATTAAATGATGTATAGCATTTATCTGCGTTACTAGAATCGCTGCCAAACATGAGACGTCTCACCAGAACTATCAAATGTTGTATAGCATTTCTCTGCATTACGATCAACGCAATCGAACCCTTACAACCACTGCTAGCAATCACATACTGCCCAATGCATCCTTTGCAAGAGTGTCAATGCTATTTTCCATCATCGATTCCCAACTTTGCCTTTATGGCATGGTCCCCAGCTTCTCCAATGTCTGCGTCCAAACATCTGCGGCCTCTACACTCTGACAAATACTCCAATTTATAATTTCGATTTTAATCTTCACATTCTATCAATGTAATGGAATTCTGAGGAAATTCACAACATGAGATTGAATGGAATTATTTCCACACAAGAAAGGTGCCTAAATAAAATTACACTGCACTTACAAGACTGCTAACACAATTATAAATTCAGAATGGACATCTCACTTGCTGGACTGCTAACGCAGTTATGAATTTAGAATTTACATTGCACTTGAAAGACTGTCAATGTAGTTACGAATGCTAGTTCACACTGTCATCACCTCCCGAATCCACTGTGACAACATCAGAGGTTGTAATGCAGTCTTAGCAGCAAGGCCTGCACGTCGACTGGTTGCAATCTTCAGTTTTTGGTTTGCCAAGGCCTGTCCATCGACTTGGTTTCCAATTCGCCTTTAAAAAATCATCTCCAGCATTCCACAATGCCGCATTCAATGTTCGACTGCCTCTACATTCAATCTACAGCATTGGATTGTCTCCTTCGTTGGCCGAGACCCCCGTTAGTTTTCATCTCACTTCACCATCGACGCGGTTCCCGTTGCTCATACTTTCCTGTAATTAACACACTTGTCTAGGCATATATGTATGATATAATGTAGAGTCAAAACAAAGTGTAGAACAACCAGATTTTTGGCTCTGATACCAAATGATGTAGAGATTCTGCATAAATCAGACACTTGCGCATACAACGGATTGCATTGTCCTTTTACATAAGACCCTCAATTGATTTCCTCATTATAATCTTTATAAAAATTACTTGAAATCAACTCAAAACCATAAATAAAAATACTTGCATAAAATATATTAGAAATTTATAAATGCAAACCCCTCTTTGGCCAAATATAACAATTGCTGGCCTATCAGCTCTCGCCCCCTTTACATAAGTTCTCAAACCCCTCCTCTCTATCTCTTTGTGTCTCTCTCTGTCCTCCATCCTCACACAAGGTTCATATTTATACATAATTATGGATTAATTTGAATCCATGGTTTCCTCCACACAAATCTCAACCAAATCCTAAAATCTCTGTATCTCTTCTTTGACTCAACTAAGTTCCATTTAAGGAATTTCTAATTCCTAAAATATCTACCCAAAAAAATTGCACTCATATCCTCAATTTATTTAGAGAATATTTACAATAAACCTCACACTCAAATATTTCTCTCAATTGATTAATAACAAGCATAATAATTTATAAAGTAATTAAAAAGACATCACCCCTTGATTACACAATATTTTAATGAAAATCAAGCAGGATGCGCCTGCATCAAAAAATATATATTAACAAAGAAGGTATATATTTGAAACTACTAAATTATATAGTGATTTTGTAGTATATGCGAGGACAAATAATGCGAATGTATAGGAAAAACTTGTCTCCACCACCAGAATTATGGAGTAATAAAAATCAAGAAATGTACATGTTAACTAGAATTGTGACAATATAATAAGTGAGAAAGATATTAGGCGTAAAACGTGTAGTAGTAAATGTAAACAAAGTCAAAGATAAGGAGTAAGAAAGATATTAAAAAATATATATCACACAAATGCAAATCTAGAATGTATAAAAGATGGATAATAATTTTAATAAGCCACGCCAACCAAAAATCCACATACATGATTATTTATCTTGAATAAATCATTTAATATATATATATATATATATATATATATATATATATCAAATCCAAACTTAATTGAAGATGTCTATGTTTTAAACAGTTATACATAATTGTGTTAGCCAGAATGACAGATCAATACTAATTTTAATTATAATAATAATAATAATAAAACAAGAAGGAATTCTTCAATTCTACGACTAAGATATATGCCAAGAAATAATGACAAGGAAGGTCATTAAGATAATAAACATTGTCTATATATAAGACGAAATTCTCAACATATATGAGAACCCAGAAAGATTGTGAGTTAGTTCCAACCTCAAGAGGAAACAAAATGAATTTATGAGTTTAATAAACGTGAATTCCACAAAATAGCTCCAGGAATCTTTCAAATCCTTGAAGTAGGAAATACCTGGAAAGAAACACAAACAACATTGTGATGGTTAACATGAGTGCTTAACATGTAAAAAAATTAATAATTAAAGATTCGGTAGCAGTAGGTCTAATTGGTAGAGAAGTAAAGTATTACCTTCTTAGGTTGTGAGTCACTTTGGACTCCCATCTAGCAAAACAGAAATCATCAAATAATAACCACAAGAAATAATGACAAGGAAGGTCATTAAGATAATAAACATTGTCTATATATAAGACGAAATTCTCAACATATATGAGAACCCAGAAAGATTGTGAGCTAGTTCCAACCTCGAGAGGAAACAAAATGAATTTATGAGTTTAATAAACGTGAATTCCACAAAATAGCTCCAGGAATCTTTCAAATCCTTGAAGTAGGAAATAACTGGAAAGAAACACAAACAACATTGTGATGGTTAACATGAGTGCTTAACAAGTAAAAAAATTAATAATTAAAGATTCGATAGCAGTAGGTCTAATTTATAGAGAAGTAAAGTATTACCTTGTTAGGTAGTGAGTCACTTCGAAATCCCATCTAGCAAAACAAAAATCATCAAATAATAACCACAAGAAATAATGACAAGGAAGGTCATTAAGATAATAAACATTGTCTATATATAAGACGAAATTCTCAACATATATGAGAACCCAAAAAGATTGTGAGCTAGTTCCAACCTCGAGAAGAAACAAAATGAATTTATGAGTTTAATAAACGTGAATTCCACAAAATAGCTCGAGGAATCTTTCAAATCCTTGAAGTAGGAAATACCTAGAAAGAAACACAAACAACATTGTGATTGTTAACATGAGTGCTTAACATGTAAAAAAATTAATAATTAGAGATTCGGTAGTAGTAGGTCTAATTGATAGAGAAGTAAAGTATTACCTTATTAGGTTGTGAGTCACTTTGGACTCCCATCTAGCAAAACAAAAATCATCAAATAATAACCATAAAAAGAGAAGAGGAAAAAGCAATTAGGAAAAGAAGGATTCCATAACAATGTGAATTAAAAATGATTAAACCCTAAATAAGACAGAAAAATGGAAATGTTTATCACAAACAACATAAGCTTTTGAAAGACAAATTTCATAAAATTAATAAAAGATTCTGCATGAGACTATTAAAAATTAAGTTACATAAGGATATGGAAAAGAAAGTAACCCATTGTCTAAACCCAATACCTTAGGGTTAGATAGAGGAAAGGAAACATACTTGTGACTTATTGAATACATATACAATGGAGAAGAAATATAAGTGCAAAACCCAAGTACTAATTCGTAATGTTGTCGCAGATGTGACTGCGCATTTACTGAATAAAGAAAGAGAAAGGTATACTAAATGTGTACATACAAAAACGTTTTACTCTAGTGGAGTTACCATGATAAGGAAAGAAGAAAATCCCCTCGAAAAATCCTAACATAGAAAAAAAATGGCGTTATAGTCTAATGACTCAAAACTTCGAACTCGAATTATTTTATTTGAATAAGGGATAAACCTTTATTTCTACTATTGATACCATAACTTGCATTTACATTTTATATCCCTTCAGAAAGAGTAAAGGGAAACAAATACATGAGGATGGCCAGAATAAATTGATACTATGAATATTATAAGAAAGGAGTTTAGGTGTAACAACAATGTTTACCTCTTGGGTTATGAATATGTTGATCTTCTCCTTGAGACGACCCATATAAGTCACAACAAGACAACAAAGAACAGTTTGGTAGCCCTGGAGAAAGAACGTTCAAAGTTATTAGTACATAGACCAAAATACTTCGAATGAAAACAAATGAATGGAAATGTATAACTAGTTAGAATCCTTTTAAAGAAACTCATACCTTTGTGCATGAGTTTAAGAATTAAATGGACAAGTAAACCCTTCCATTTGATACATTGTGATGTCAATTATGTGCAATAGTTGTAAGCTATACACTCAAGGGAAAATGACTAATATACACTTGTTGTAAGGTTTTGAAGGAGATGGCATATGCCATTGCATAACCAACGAAACCCTAGCCAAGAAACCGACACAACCAGTAGAAAACTTCTCCACTTATATCTCCCCCATTCATGCCCCTGATGTGAAATTCTCTGTTTAATGAATCAATGGAAGCACTCCGATAGGTCGAGGGCTTCGTCGATGGACCTGAGAAGGCAAGGACTAAAAAGATTGGCAGCAAGGCTAGTAAGAGTAAAAGCAAATGGATGAAACAAAACCAAAATGTCACTTAAAGCTCATAAAAAACACCAGTCATGATTAACCATTGATATGAATTCGATTGATATGAATCATTGATCTTGTCAGTTCAATAGTTGAATACATTGATATGAATTCGATTGATATGAATCATTGATCTTGTCAGTTCAATAGTTGAATACGTGGCAAACAGAGGTATATTTCCTCCTCATCATATAACAATCCATAATCATTCCGCTTAAATAATCCCACATTTAATGTAAAATATGTAAGGTAGGTCAAATATATGCTAATCAGAGAAAAAGGAATACAATTCTGCAATTTTGAGATACCCTTGGGGATACACATAATATAATGAGGGTCGGAGTATGGTTGGAAAGTTTGAATGGACTACAATTAGTATTTTATGCATGGGTATATCTATGTAACGTTGTATATTGGACTAAGGTCCTTTGTTTTTAAAGATTCAAATATGAGTTTGAAATAGAAATGAAATATTAGCATATCATTTTAATGACTATGAGCATCATTTGTAGAAGGAAACAAAAAGGGTCTCTTGCAAGAGATTTATGTAATTACTATTATTGAAAGTAATAAAAAAGGGTCTCTTGCAAGAGATTCATGTAATTACTATTATTGAAAGTAATAAATAAAAATGGAAGGTTGAGATACTTGTTTGCATGTGAAAGTATATAATTTATGTTTATGCATATCTTTACATTGAGAATGAAAGGAGAATAGATTTAGTTTAGTGTTTGAGAGTAGAACTCTATAAATGATTACAAAAAACTCAAGAAATTATTATTGTAAAATGAATAATGAGATGTTTTGGAGAAAACTTCTAACTTGTATAAGTATGGTAGATCAGAGAGAGAGAGAGAGAGAGAGAGAGAGAGAGAGAAGGGTCATGTAATTACTATTATTGAAAGTAATAAATAAAAATGGAAGGTTGAGATACTTGTTTGCATGTGAAAGTATATAATTTATGTTTATGCATATCTTTACATTGAGAATGAAAGGAGAATAGATTTAGTTTAGTGTTCGAGAGTAGAACTCTATAAATGATTACAAAAAACTCAAGAAATTATTATTGTAAAATGAATAATGAGATGTTTTGGAGAAAACTTCTAACTTGTATAAGTATGGTAGATCATAGAGAGAGAGAGAGAGAGAGAGAGAGAGAGAGAATGAGAATGAGAATTTAGTTGTAAGGGTCATTACACTAGGTTGAATTAATTGATTCCACTTAATTGATAATCAATTGCAACATCATGCACTTTATCTATTGGAACATTAGTCTAACATCTTATTATGATAGATTTGACACCTCATTTATGCACCTCTCCTACCTTTCTAGTGTCATATTCAATTCCTTGCTTGTCTACTATGTTACTTTATCTATTGGAACATTAGTCTAACATCTTATTATGATAGATTTGACACCTCATTTATGCACCTCTCCTACCTTTCTAGTGTCATATTCAATTCCTTGCTAGTCTACTATGTTTATTTTTGTTAGTTCATTTTTGTTCTCTTAAAGGTTATAGGTTTTCCTTTAGTAACATCCACATAGTTTTATCAAATTATCACTTAACTAGTGTATCAATTTCATGGCTTTGTTGTATTAGTGATTCTGTCCTAGTTGTTTTAATCCTTGAATGTTTATAAAAGCCGGGATTTTTTATTTTATTTTCCCATTATATTTTTTGGAAACAAATCCCCAATGGGTTGCTTTTACTTTTAAACATTACAATAAAATATAGGGAGTTTTTTTTAAGCCCAATTTCTATCATACCATCTTTCCCTCTATCACATTTTTTTCCTTTGTGTTCAATCTACCATAATTTATTTTTCCCTCTCCAAGTTTCACATACCTTCTTATGAAAAATTAAATCCTCCTTCATTTACTCAAATGTATTTGATGACTATATGAAGAACTTGTTCCTCTTCTTCCACATCCAACTAAATGGTTCAAAAACTCATGACTTATCTACATTCACAATAAAATATATTTACAGGGATGGATGTAGATTCAATTTGAATGCATTGTCACTAACTCAGTAAACGATTACGATGGAGGCATCTTGATGGCTTCAAATTCTTAGTTTCCCATTGCATACACTCTTCATTAAAAATAGAAACAAGCCTGATCCATAAGATGGAATATATGAGAAATCCTATGTTGTAAATGGTGAAGTTTATACTTATCCTTATACGGTAACACTTTTAGAGGAATCTATCTATTTTTATCCATAAATATCCCTACTCTATTTTCTTTGTCATGCACTTCCTATTCATTTTCATTTTTCTATGCATAAACAATATGCAAAGGTCAATGTGTAAAATAGCCATAACATGATTCTAAATGATATTTTTGCATTGAATAATGTACTACTTTATTATAAGAGTGTGGAATATAGACCAAATATTCAGCTTGGGTCTTTGGAGGTCTCTAGTTGTATCCTCTCAACGACTACACCAAAGTTCTATTGACACTTCCATTTACGCAATATGATAAGGATGGAGCATAGTTTAATGCTTAAAATTTGTATCCATTCTTTACTATTATTTTTTCCAAAAATTACCCAAAAAACATGCATCTTGATCAAACTCTATTGAGTGAAGCAATTAATAATGTACTAAAACATTTGAGTAGGACATATTATAATCATAGTATGTTAAGGATCTCCATGGTAAAGTGGAAGTTAATATCCATGGATAAGAATTTTGTTTTATGTTTTTAAATGTATATATGTTTAAGCTATATATTGTCTATTTTAATTAATAATAATAATAATAATGTATTAGCTATTTTTTAATATATTTTTTTAATCTTGAAAATTTAATATTTATCATGGATTGATTCCTATTAGATTTTACCAACCATTTAATTTATATGGCTGAGCAAGTGATACCTATATGTTATTAATTAAAATAACATGCATGTGTTCCTATAACATGCACATCTCTCTCTCTCTCCCAACCCCCCCCCCACCCCCACCCCACCACTCTTTTGTAACTCTCTTCCTCTGTATCTCCTCCCATGTCTCCCTCTTTCTCTTTCCGCAACCCCAACCCTTGCCTATTTATTTCTCTCTTTCTCTCTCCCCCTTCCCCCTATTTCTTTCCCCCTTTCTCTCTCATTCTCTCCCCCTTATGTGTTGAGAAATATAGGAAAACTACATTATGTGATTCATCTTACTTTGATAATTGTTTGTGATATATTTTTACTTAACTTGATTATCTTCTTCTTTAAATTGATTATAATTAGTGTTTTTTATCATCAAACAACTACCAAAACAATAAAAAAATGATATAAGAGTACACAAGATGTAGTGTTAGGTCCCTATATTACTAGTTTAGTCCCTTATTGTTATTAGTGTAGCCCCCTTATTATTATTGTTGTACCCTTGTAACCAAAATATTTTTATTATTGTGCCCTTACATTATTATTGTTAGGTCGGCTAGGATTATATTGTCACCTCATGGACTCCTATATATAGAAGGAGGTTTTGGTAATTTGTATCATCCAAGAATTGTTCATTTATGTAATGTATTGGAGGTTTTCCCCTCAAAGTGGCTGATTTCTAAGGCGTTAATCTCTCTCTTCTTCTATCTTTGGAGCTGGTTTCATAACATTTGGTTTCAAAGCTTTGGATTCTAGGGTTTCGCTGCTCTATACAGGTCATCGTGGCATTTTAATTTTTTTCTACGAAGGTTACGAAGCTGAAATTTTTAAAAGAGAAGCCAAAATCCCGAGGAACCTCGTGGAAAAATTTCAGATCTTGATTTGCAATGTTTTTGGAGATATGATCTATGAAAGTTACGGATTTTTGCATGCTCCTGAATTTAACCTAAACCAGCAATCATGGCATTTTAGCTATAATGCTTTTTCTATGAGGGTTTAGAAGTTGAATTTTTTACAGAGCGAAGCCTCAATCCTGAGGAATGTAGAGGAAAAATTTAAGAGCTTGATTCGCAATATTTTAGGAGATAGGGTCTGTGGAATTTAGGGATAGTTCAGGCTCCCGAATTTCATCTCAAAGAGTTGACCGTGGGAAAATTGTCATAACTCTCTCTCTGAGCATTGGATTGGAATTTTGTAAAAAGTGGCTGCAAGTACACAGATTATAGTTTCCTTTATATGAATTTTAGAGCCGAAGGAGGAAAAAGTGATACGTGGAACGTTGTACAAGGTCGCTCTACTGAACCAGTCCATAATTAGGTCATGTGGGAGATTTTGCATAGATTTGCCTTGAAGAATCCAAATCAGGTTAGACCTTTGGAATTTGAAAGAAGATTCAGAGGGCTACTACATGGCCCAATTTCAGATATTGAAGATCTGAAATCACAGAGATATTTTAGTTTCAATATCGAGCTCCTCAAAAGAAAGAAAAAGGTGTATATTTTTTTCAAATTACATAAGTCTTGTTTGAAAAAATTAGTTTGAATTTATTCCAAGGGAATATTAAAGAATAGATATTAGTATTGGGTTCTAAAATGCCCCCTAAAAATAATTCAACACCCATTAAGCCTTCAGAAGGCTACTATGACTCATGAAGACGAAGAAGTGCAACATGAGATATCAAAATTATAAGAGCAAGTGCAACCAATTTTGCTATCGCAAAGAGCAACAAAAAATGAAATGGAAGTTTTGAAGAAAGGCATGGAAACTAAGATGGATGGTTTGAAGAAAGGAATAGAAGCTAACATGAATGGTTTGGAAGCTAATATGGATGGCATGAAAGCTAAGATGGATGACATGGAAGCTAAGATTGATGAAAAAATGAAAGACAACATGGACAATGTTATCACCCTAATTTTTTTTTTCTAAACTCTGTAAGTTTACACTGTTTTGGTCCTAGTTTCAAGTAGGTTTTGAGTTACTTTAGTCTTGATAAAGGGCAGGTCATAGATTTAGAAGTCTCAAAGGTCAGTTTTCAATTTCAAATAAAGTCTTTTAGTCTCATTCCATGATTAAAAAGTCTTATCATTCATTTAGAAATCATGTCATTAAGTTTCGGATGAAATTCTTAAAATTAGCCACAAAACCGCAGTTTCGTAGCGCGGTTAATTCAAAAAATGGGTTTCACACTACGAAAGAGCTGCTACTTTCGTAGTGCAAAGTGTGAAAAATACACTATGTGCGCTACGAAAGCACAGATTCTTAAAAGGTCATGTCAAAACCCAAAAATTGTCAGAAATCCATTAAGTAATGATGGGGTAACATCATGGTGAGTCAGTTAGAGGTCATATTTGAAACACTTAACCATTCATATCCATTATTATCATAGCATGGGTTTCATATTGGAAAATGGGATTTCAAAATTTGAAAACTATTATTTGTTCTAGTCATTCCAGTCTACATTTGCTCATATTAAACGATGAAACATCTCTGTTTCAAACTCTAAAGTATTAGAATTAAGCCTGTGGTTGTTCTACACCAAGGCTATTTTAATAAATAATCAAGCAAGGCTGCCAAATCAAATCAAGCGAGGATGTTAAATTAAATCAAGAGAGGCTGCTTTATAAATTCCGAAGGAAGCCAAAAAAAAAATTTCTGAAACAAGCATGGCCGAGGAGAAAAAGAATCATAGAGGGGGACATTGTTTGAGATCTGAACCTGAAAGCACAAAATTTTTAGTTGAAGATCAAACAATCATGGATGCTTTCAGTAAAGCAAGTTTTTTAAAGTTCTGTGAAAAGTTGCAAGGTGGACATACTCAGGTATCCAAAGAGTTTACATTACATTTCAGTGGGACGAATACAAAGGTTGGAATGTTAATCATGTTAGTGACACCTGAAATCATAGCTCTAGTGACTAAAATACCTAGAGGACAAGAAACTTGGTTTAAGGGTTTCAGATTCGATATGGATTCATGCAAGATGTTTATGAATCCATAATATGCAGAGATGGACCTGAACAATGCAGTTCCCAGAAACTGTATTAAGGATAGCTATGCCAAACTACTGTTCAACGTCTAAAGATATTTCACATGCGAAGGCAGGTACCACAAAGTCTACACCTATCATTTCAAACTCCTATTACAATTCACAGGTATGATATCACTAGATTTACCATTTTCCTATATAGAAGTATTGCCAAAATGGCTGATAAAGTTCAAGTAAAATCCGAGGGTTGTGAAACATCTATGTTTTAAGGGTTGATAAAGTTATAGTAGTAGCATGTGTGGACGAAGACTCCAGCTACGTTCTGGGTTGTTCCTGGGCTGTTTCCAGTTTGCGTCCATTTCAATCGAATAGTTCTAGTCAGCTTGTTCGTGTCGTAGGTGAACAACATTAATGTTATTTTGGTGTGTTTCGCTCATTCAATTCATTCATTACGAATGGTAAAGTCATTGCTTATTCTACTTTGCTGGTCTTCTCAGTAGAAATAGTAAAGTCATTGTGGTGATATGATCACTTAAGCCTTCTCTAATTCTTTCCTATCAACCTTGCAGGGAAGACCAGCAACAGAGTCATTTCGTTCTTCTCATTCTAGACATCACTACTCTTTCTTTGTCACCAATCCTACTCTTTCTTTGTCAATACTCAGCTGCTTCCTGAGTGGGTAGTGTAATAAATTCAATTTTCCAATCGATACACAGTAGGAATGTTATGCGTAACTTTCCAAGAAATATAGCCAATTGAATTGGGTATATTTCTAGAGAACTTACCTATTACCTATTGGGATTTCTCCTCTTTATTCTACTTGAACTTGGTTTCTCTTTCACTTTGACTCCCCTTCTTCATTTCAAATAAACCGGATTTCGGTTTCTCTTTCACTTTGACTCCCTTTCTTTTTCATTTCAAATAAATAAGGATTTTCTTGTAACTACATATGTTTAATTTTGATTTAGTATGTTACAATAGGAAACAAAAAAATATTTAATTATTAGTAATTTTTCTACTAATAACTGATGTACAATTGTTGTTTGTAAAGTTGTATTTATGTTTTATTTTATAAAAAAGATTGGGAAATTAATGGTTGAAGTGATGGCTCAAAGAGGAAAAAGGCTACAATTTATTTTAGAAAATTATTTCATCTATCAACAAGTACTAGGCAGTCTTAAGAAGTGGTAACAAGAGCTTATTAATGAGTTGAGGTTGAGGTATTTAATAACCACCCAAATAGTGGTATATGGGTAATATGTCTAATATTTTTGGCTTTTATCTCACAATTCTCAGATAAGAGAACTACAGAGACTGAAGAAAAGCATAAAAGAAATACAAAAAGAGATTGTCTAGCCTAGTTGCTCAGGGGGCAGTAGAGGTTATGTCAAGGTGTTATGTAAAGGTTGGAAGGAGCCAAGTACTTAACTTGTAGTTGTTTACGATTGAGTATTTCTAATACTATTGTCTTACATCTACATGCAAATTTTTTATTTTGTTTAAGATTGAATTATTCTGGTTGAAAAATAGTAACTAGAATTAAATATATGTTTTAACATAGTACCTTCCCTTACCCTTTGTTTTGATATCAAAGTGTAGTTAAAGGAAATCAGAATAGAAAGAAGTTGATAATGCAAAATTATAAAACTACATATTTTTTTGTTTGTTGATTGTGTTGGTTGAAGTATTGGTAGCAGAAGTATTCAAGTTTACAGTAACTTAAGCTACAATAGAGAATAGTGTGAAAATGTTTAATTACGTGGAAATGTTGCTCCATAATAACCATACAATATCTTACCATGAGAGAGAAGAAAATATTTTAGCCTAGTCAAAATAGAGAACACATTTTTCTTTACTCAACTAAACAATAATTATTTTAATTTCTTCAAGGTCAGGGAGAAATAAGGTGTCTTATATCTAGATAAAGTTGAGTATAGAAAAATTACACTAAATATGATTACTATGCTTTAATTGTGCGCAAGTGAAAAAGTAGTTTGTAGAATATTTAATTATATACTCAAAAAAGGACAAAACTGATGCAGAGATTCTACATAAATTAGACACTTGCCCATACAACGAATTGCATTGTCCTTTTACATAAGACCCTCAATTGATTTCCTCATTATAATCTTTATAAAAATTACTTAGAATCAACTCAAAACCATAAATGAAGAGAGAGCCAAATAATAACCAAAACATTTGCATAAAATACACTCGCATAAAACACATTAGAAATTTATAAATGCAAACCCGTCTTTAGCCGAATATAACAATTGTTGCCCTCTCTGCTCTTGAATCCTTTACATAAGTTATCAAACCATTCCTCTCTATCTCTCTGTGTCTCTCTCTGTCCTCCATCCTCACACAAACTTCATGTTTATACATAATTATGGATTAATTTGAATCCATGATTTCCTCCACACAAATCTTAACCAAATCCTAAAATATTTTTATCTTTTCTTTGACTCAACTAAGTTCCATTTAAGGAATTTCTAATCCCTAAAATATCTACCCAAACAAATTCCACTCATATCCTCAATTTATTTAGAGAATATTTACAATAAACCTCACACTCAAATATTTCTCTCAATTTATTAAAAATAAGCATAATAATTTATAAAATAATTAAAAATACATCACCCCCTAATTACACAATATTTTAATGAAAACCAAGCAGGATGCTCCTGCATCAGACTCCCCATGTAGAGAAGTTTCCATAGACTCCTGTCTATGAGGTCTGCCACTTTTCTGTAATAATGTGACAGCCACAATTCTCAATAACTTGCTCCCTCCAGGATTCCAAACTCAATTTTGTTGTTGGTCTTTTAAAGTATCAACTCCATTTTTTAATTTCCAACAGAATTTCCAGAATAGTGTTTTCAGAATACTATTGAATGTAACTCTTGCTTTCCCATACCACATCATCTTTATTTCGGGAATTATAGACTTTTATAGAATCACTGATACCCATTCTTCTGGTCTCCAAACTTTGAAATAATCTCGAACTGGATGTACATCAACATCATTTATTCTATCAACCAGATTCCATTGGCCTCTCCAACAATTTCTTTCGCCAATTCCTCAAAGTAATTCCTCTTTGTTTGATGCTTCTGTCTCCAATTGCACTGAACACTCAACTTTCTGAAGTGAAAAATAATCAAGAATTTCTCCTTGATAACAACTATAGTCATTGATTTCCCCTATAGTAACAAATTTCTCAATCGATGTTGTACCTGCATTCATCAACAAAATATTAGTTTTAAAAATACAAGACCTTTCGGCCTCTTTTGATGCTTCAAGCACCAATCTCCCATCATTTTGAATTGCTGGCCGCTTTCATCTTTATCCTGATGGTTCAATACTTATTTTTCCTTTATGTCTCTAAAGACATAAATTTCTTGTTGCTCATGATCTTTCATCTCATCTCCAAATAATTTCTGCTCAATTTCTCTAATTTCAACATTATATTTATTAATGTTGTTTTATGTACCTACAGCCACATTTTTATTTGAAAAGTTATAACATTCACCCAACTCTATAAATGTTAGAAACATTTCATCCCTGTCATGCACAAAAACTGCAATCTCTTCTGTATCAGGTTCTTCAAGTTTCATCTCCCCTTCAGGTTCCTTAAGCCATCGTTCCAAGAACTCTATTTCCATGTGAAATCTTTCCAGCATTTCATCACAACCTTCATTCCCATTTTCATTCTTCTTCTAACAATCCTCCTGAGTTGTCATGTTTTCTGTATCATCACATTGCAAAATTATGTCATCAATTTCATTAAACAAATTCATTTGTTTACCTCCTTGGAATATCACTTCGACATTTTCATTATGCTTCTACTCCATAAAAATTTCAACTGGCTGTCTTACACCAAACAGAATTTCATCTATGATTTCGTATTGCTTCAATAAATCAGTACCTTCCTTCTCTGAACAACATTCTCCATCATAATTCACCCCAAGAGTTTCATTCATCTCTGTAACAGTTTCACTAGACTGTCCACCATCTTCTGCACATCCTGTAAACATAGACAAACTATAAGTTTTAAAAATACAAGGCTTCATAGCCTCATCTACTTCTCTTGTCAACATATCTTCCAATTCTTCTGAACTATTCCAATAGTCCATGAGATCTTTTTCATTGATCTCTTCACCCAGAATTTCATCCGGTTCTGGGCCACAAATGGAAACTTCCATTTTAAACTCAACCTCTTTGAGTTCTTCACATCTCATTTACACACTCATCATTTGCTCAAGCTTCCTTGGCTCTTCTGTTAACTGTATGTTTACCTGTTGTTACCTCTTTGCGTGTAGCCTCTGCCTTTTCACTTTATTCCTCATGGTCCAACCATGTCTCTGGTCTTTCTTGTTTCTCTGCAACAATTCCATCAATAACTCAACGTGAATTGTTATCTCAGATTTCTCCCTCTCATACTCTTCATCATTCAACTGCTTACATATGCCATTTTCCTTGGCATTTTCCTATTTCTTTTTTCTGTTGTGTTCTTTCTCAGAACTTTTGAAATGACTATTAACAGTCATCCTATCTTCCTTTGTGAACTTCATCTGTTCACTTGTGGATTTCATTCAATCCCCTTTTCAGCAAGCCTTCATACTTGCCATCAACAATGCAAGCTCTCTTCATGCTCTAGGTATCTTCTGGTTCTCTATCTTGGAATCATTTATGGGCAACTCTCTTGCTTCTCTTTGCTGCAAACAACAAATGCAGTATTTCATGTGTTATAATGAACAAATTCTTTGGGTGTCGGGCTTCGCCGATCATGCACCCAATTACATTCAAACCTTTGACTTGACTTACCACTCTTTGGCTCTAGACTTGACATCAACTCTTCATCTTGGATGAAAAAGGCATTCTCTCGTACAATAACTCAATGATTTAACATGAACCAATCTATCCAATTTCTTCATTGACCTGAACATCTTATGTGACTACAAAGCTTGATCCAATAATTACGATAGTGGATATTTTGACTCTAATTCAAGTTATACAATATACCAATGAACATCCAACATTCTCATGATGTAAAATATTCACTCCACCAATTCTCTTTCATACTCCATTTGTATGATAGTATCATACATCATCTCCCATTATCACTTCCTTTTACTGTAATGACAATTTAAGCCTTTAAATCAAAATGAAATCCACTTTTCCCAAGATTTATTTTATGATGAAAATAAAATAAACCATTTAATTTTCAAAATTTTAAATACCTCTTTGAAATGAATTTTCATGCATTATGCTCCCTTCAATAAACCTTTTCTTTGCAATGTCAATTCTCCGGATTTCATTCTTCTGTGTCGTTCTTATCACTATGAATATTTTCATGCCTTTCATACCATAAGCTCTTCAACACGCTCATCATCTTAGCGCAGATAATTTTCATGTACTTCCATGCATCTCCTTCTTGTAGTGATGTTTCTCGTGCAACACTATCTTTGTTGAGTGTACTGTTGGGAAAAATACTGAGAGGGGGGGGGGGTGAATCAGTATGTAGAGCTAACTGAAAACCTTTTACTTTTTCTTTCTTAAAACCATACGCTACTTTACTAAATCCAACTTGCGTATACACGTGGATATCTTGTATGTCCAGAGATCTTATTATGCATTTAATTCTTTACTTAGATCATAGCATCATTCATTCATCAGATGTTTAGTAAGCAGTAAGCATGTGCAGTGATAACAGAATAAACCATCACACATAAGCAACACACATGAACACCAGTATTTAAGGTGGAAACCCAATTCAGGAGAAAACCACCACTGCTGTCATCTCTGTCTTCAATATTTATTATAAAGAAACTTCTTACAATTTTGTACTGGCGCAGACTTATACCAGCACGCAGGCACCTACCTGTAGAAGGCTACAACCTTCTCTCGTTCTCTAGTAACTACTGGAAGGGAGCTCCAACCCCCTGATCTCGTTTACCAACCTCTCTTGGAAGGGAGCTTCGACCCCCTGATTTAACACCAGCTTTTACTGGCAGAAAGCTTCCACTTTCATACTGAAGGCTTCAACCCTCAGATCCACAAAATTTCTTCAATTTCTTCATCAGACTTGCGCCAGGTCTTCATCATTTCTTTTGCAGATCTTCCTATAGATTCATCATTTCTAGATCTAGAGATCTTGAACCTTCATCATATCCACAGGTGCATCATAGATTCAGATCTATCAGAGTTAAATCATGCAGATATCTCTTAAATAGATGTATTCATTAACAACCCCTCCACATGCACACGTTGTACTATAATCCTCTTCTCCTTATATAGTTTTAGCCTTTATTAATACCATGAGTCAAAACCACTCAACTGCTGATGGTATTCCTGGACGGGATCAAATAGATAATCCAGCGGGGTCTACCCAAGCCCCAAAAAAATTCTCATTATTCTATTTTCTTGGTCTGGAAATTTGATAATTAATCTAAGGCTTTTTAATATCTCAATCTGAGATTGAGATATTAATCCAAATTTATCCTTTAGTAATGACCTCCCTAAGACATACAAAAAAAAAACTCTTTTAATAACAACCCCACAAAAGAACCGGTCTCGTATCCAAAACCCTCAGCACACTTCATAGACATTCATATGTCGACCCCCAGGTTTATTCATTCTCGAGATCAATACTCCTAAGGTTCAAGCCCTTACTCATCCCTCAACAGACGCGTATATTAATCACATCACATATTTCGTCTTTCGCCCCCTTCGCATAACAGCCTCTATTAACCCCGCAAACCTTAGTTTAAAAGGTCCCAATTAATATAATTTAGAACTGGGGCCCATCGCTAACGATCGTCTCCATCCGGTGGTCGAGAGCACGTCTCTCGGTTTCAGATGATCTGACGGATATCGCTTGTCGAAGATGCACGGATGATAACGTGCGATCCCATTGCTAACGATCATTTCCATCCGATGGCGGAAAGCACGTCGCTCGGCTTCAGATGATCTGACGAATATCGCTCGGCTAAGATGCATGGATGGTAACGCGCGATGGCACGCAATGGAGGCAGTTTTCTCCAAACTTTTGGAGCCACGTGTCGACCCTTCTACAGAATCACTCTGAAATTTTCAATACCACTTTCGTTGCAAAGGTGGTGCGATAAAAACTGCTTCCAGCCTTAAACTGCGTTCACTATTCATCTGCAAGGTTACGCTCCTCTTCGACACGTCAGATTCCACCCTTTTATCTCGAGGTTCCGCACCATTCAATTCCAGGTTTGCAGCTGAGCGCTTCTCCACAGGTTTGACCAATCCACAATGCATCGTTCACACAGTATCCCGGTTTCCTGCGTGCATTCAATCCACAATTCGGAACGTAGAGAAACACCTTACTCCATAATACAGAGGGTTATCACGCGTTGGTTCATTGTCTACCAGTCAAGATACACAGTCGACCGTATTAACTTCGATACCTCTAACTATATATAGAGCACCATCAAGCCCAACACCGGGTTTCTTAACTATCACGGATTTCAATTATCCGTCGTCAGGATGCATACATACACCGAACTTATTCAAGAAAAGAAGATATACATTCACACATGATTTAACACATCCTTATTCACATCTATTCTCACATTAAATACAGAGCTTTGATTAATGTACATTCAGTCTTATATTCTGCTTGTATAGAACTACTGATGTTTTTCTGAGTTCTTCATACAGTCATTATCTGCATCCTTTGTCAGAGAGTTTCCATCAAGGACAATCATAGAATAGGATACAAGAAACATATTGCCAACAATCTCCCCCTTTGGACTTGATGGCAACCATGACCAGAAATACATTCAGCAACATTCTCCCCCTTTGACATCAAGGGCAAAGGGTAGATCAAGATCCTTTGTACTGACAATACCATGCTCCCCCTGAGATCATGCTGCATCTTTAAACATAATATTAAATGAAATAACAGAAATGACTTATACAATCAAGATAAAAAATTCTCAAGCATGAGATCAGGCTACAAAAAATAATTAGAATGCCAACAATGCATCCTTTCCACATGAACAATGATCCTCCTTAACCTGTGCATCCAGAGATACCCATCAGCACCGCAGCTATGCTGAAGAATGCTGACCTAGAAAATTTTTTGTCAGCAAATACCCATACACAGTTTTCTGTGTATAAACTTGCATATATACGCGGATGTCCTATAGGAAATCTGCATATCCAATTTAATCTTCTGTATTTAAGTAGATATGATCTTTTGCATGGCAAAGACTACTCCTAGCTTTTGTCTGAGATATTCGAACGCTTCCCTGGGTAAATTTTTGGTAAATATATCAACAACTTGTTCTTTGGAGGGAACATACTCCAGCTTCACCTTTTGTTCAAGCACTTGTTCACGTAAGAAATGATACTTGATGGGAATGTGCTTGTTCTTGGAATGCATAACAGGATTCTTTGAAATACTGATGGCACTTGTATTATCACACATAATGGAGATAGTAGGTGAACATTTGATTTGAATGTCTTGTAAGGTTTGCATCATCCAAAGAAGTTGAGTGCAACATGATGCGGCAGCCACATATTCTACTTCTGCTGTAGATAAGGCAATAGAGCTTTTCTTCTTACTGAACCAAGATACTAACCGGGGCCCCATATAGAATGCACCACCACTAGTGCTTTTCCGATCATCAACATTTATAGCCCAATCTGCATCAGTGTAAGCATGAAGAGTGAGATCAACATTCTTTGGATACCATAATCCAAAGTCTTGAGTTCCTTGTAGATATTTGAATATTCTTTTGACATCTTGAAGGTGAGACTCTTTTGGATTAGCTTGGAATCATCCCACAATCCCAACTACATGCATAATGTCTAGTCTAGTCCCAGTGAGATAAAGTAGACTTCCTATCATAGATCTGTATTCTGGTTGATTCACTGTGGGAGAATCATCATGAGAACTGAGATTACATCCGGTTATCATTGGTGTACTTACAAGTTTGCATTCTTCCATGCCATACTTCTTCAAATTTTTCTTAAGATATTTTGCTTGTGATAAGAATATGCCATCTGTTGCTTGTTGCACTTGCAAGCCAAGAAAGAATGTTAGTTCCCCAAGTAAAGACATTTCAAATTCTTGCTGCATAACAAAAGCAAATTTCTGACTCATAGACTCTTCATTACTTCCAAAAATGATATCATCAACATATACAACCACAATCAATAGTTTATCATTTTTAGTTTTTGTGTATAAGTTGCTATCAGCAGACCCCTTTGAAAATCCTTGTTGATGAAGATATTTGTCAAGACGATAATACCTTGCCCTTGGAGCTTGTTTGAGACCATATAGAGCCTTTTTAAGTCTACAAACAAGATTTTCATCATTTCCCAAAATGAATCCTTCTGGTTGTTCTATATAAAATTCTTCTTCTAAATCACCATTGAGAAAAGCATATTTAACATCCATTTGATAAACTTTGATTTGTTGGAAGCTTGAAAAAGCAAGAAACATTCTTATGGCTTCAAGTCTGGCTACAGGAGAAAAAGTTTCTTCAAAGTCTATACCTTCTTGTTGAGCATACCCCTTGCAAAAAATTCTAGCTTTATTTCTTATAACATCCCCATTCTCATTTAACTTATTTTTGAATATCCATTTAGTTCCAATGACATTTTTGTCATGAGGTCTTCGTACTAATTCCCAAGTGTGATTCTTTTCAATTTGATCAAGCTCTTCATTCATGGCTTGAATCCAACATTCATCTTTTCTAGCTTGATTGACATTGTGTGGTTCAATAGTGGATAGAAATGCTAGATAGCTAGAAGATCCCACAAGAGTCCTTCTTGTTTGTACACTTGATCCCTTTTCTCCCAAAATTTGAGATTCTGGATGATTCTTTTGAACATATCTGGATGGAGCTTTTTCAAATAAATCATCTTCGGGTTCTTCATTGGGTTCACTGTCTATATCATTCCTATTTGATGTAGAAGGATATATGTCATCGTCGTCTTCATCTGTTGTTTGTTTTTCTTCTTTTGGAGTTGCAGGAAACTCATCAATAACAACATCAATACATTCAACAATCTTCCAAAGTCTTTTATTGTAACATTTATATGCTCTACTCCTAGAGGAGTAACCAAGAAGTATTCCTTCATCTGCTCTGGGTTCAAACTTGCCAAGTTTTTCATCATTATTTTTGATAAATAATTTGCTCCCAAAAACTCTAAAATGCTTCACAGTGGGAGGATTACCATACCATAGTTCATATGGAGTTTTATCACTATTTAAACGAACATGTGCCTTGTTAAGAATATTTACCGCTGTATGTGCTGCTTCTCCCCAAAATGTGTCAGGTGTTCTGGAATCATCAAGCATAGCTCTAGCCATTTGTTGTTGTTCCATTGTTACTCTTTTCTGCTCACATGTTTTGTTAAGGTGCCGGCTTCTGAGAAAATTGTCTTTTTATGCCATGTTGTTCACACTATTCCAGGAATTCATCGATGCTTTATATTCTCCTCCTCGATCAGATCTAAGACACTTGATTTTAGACCTAATTCATTTTCAACCGGTGCTTTGAAGATGCGAAATTTCTCAAATTCTTCATGTTTGTGTTTTAGTAACCCAATCCAACACATTCTAGAGAAGTCATCAATAAATAGAATATAGTATTGTTCTCCACGGGGTGAATTTTTCCTCATAGGTCCACATACATAAGTATGTATGAGTTCAAGAGGCTTACTTGATGAACCTTCTTTGGCATTGAATTTTACTCTGGCTTGCTTACCGAACTGACAATATTTGCATATGGTACTTTCAGGTAGAGTGATGTTGGGAAGATCACAAACTGCTTTGAGTTTGCTAGATTTGTTGATTTGAGAGAAAATCAAATGCCCCAATCTTCTGTGCCATAACCAATTTTCTGAAGATTTACCCAAGTAACATTGTTCTTTGAAACCTTTCAATACATACAGATTTCTTGGTGTTCTAGTTCCTTTTATTACTGTTTTTCCTCTATGAAGTTCACGTACCACACATTCTTTTGAACTAAAAACAACTTCATTTCCTTGATCACAAATTTGACTCACACTTAACAGGGTATGTTTTAATCCATCCACATACATAAAATTGTTAGCTTTCACCTTTTATTTTATAAAAATAGAACCTTTTCCCTTAATGACGGCAGGAGTATCATTTCCAAAAGTAACATTATTTTCTATTTCTAGAGCATTGTATGCAAGAAGTTTATTTTTTTCACCTATCATGTGTTTTGAGCATCCACTATCAATGTACCATTTATTTTCTTCTCCTTCTGCAAATAAAGCTATGCCACAGTTCTCAACCTGTAATTCCTTCTTTCTCCATACTTTGGAGGTTGAAGGTATATGCTCTTTTGGCTGAAGTTTGCTCTTGCATTCAGATTATTCATGACCAAAGTTATTGCAATAAGCACATTCAATTTCATTTTGAAGAGGAGAAAATTTGTTATATGTATTCTTCTTTATTCTAGTATCAATTCTTTTCTTTCTTGCTTCTCTAGTCATGATGGTTTTGTATGCAACACATTGAACAGCTTTATGACCAAAATTATGACATGAGAAACATTGTCCATTGAAGAAGAATTTTTTGCGATCATTGAACCTTCTATTTGTGTTTACCTGTTGGTTGGTATTTCTCTGAAAGGTATTCCTGTTAGTGTTCTTTCTATTGAGGTGGTCATGATTTACCTGTAAAGTTTCTTTGTTTCCTTGCTGAGTGGCAGAATGTTGTAGGCTCGTTGTAGTTGCTTTTAGATAGTTTGGTGCTGAAGACTGAGAAGATTCTCCGACATATGCAAGACCTGTCTTTAAAAGAGGAGAACATTGTACCTTGATAATCTCATCTAAGGTTTCAGATCCTTTAGCAAATATAAGATTCAAAATCTTTACTTTCTCAATTTCTTTTCTTAGACTTACTATTTCACATTCTAATTTCTCATTATGTTTCTCCTTTTCTTCAAGCTGATTTTTCAGAGTTTCTATGGATATGTTACTTTCTTCCAAGCATATTTTGAGTTGATTGATTTCATCGAGAAAATAATTGTTCTCTAAGGCATCCATAAAGGTATCTTTTTCTTCTCTAGACTCTTTTTCAAATGCCATGAGAAGTCTAAGATCTTGTTCACATTCTTCATCTCATAGTTTGATAACCCAGACTTTTGTCTTCATGAGTATAGTAACTTTTTCTAGTGCTAAACCGATTCTTATTCCTTATTTCTACTTCCTTTCCTTTTTCATGTGTTTCTTTGTGAAGACACTTAGCAGCATAATGACCAAATCTTCCACAAGCAAAACATTTGAAAGGAAGCTTACCTCTGAACCGTCTTGTGCCAAGTTGGAGTTTCTTTACAAAATTTACTTCATCTTCTTCTGAGATATACCCTGATCCTTCTGTCTCTTGTACTTCTTTCCCTTTTGTAGAAGATCTAAAGACGGCTTCTTTGACTTTAGATGGTCCTCCTTTTCTCATTTCACATGTAGTTAGTATGCCATGAAGTTGCACCACAGTACGATTTTGAAGATCCTGCTTTTCTTCAAGAGCAGAAACTTTTGACTCAAATTTTGCCGTTAGTGATCTTAAAACTTTTTCAACCAAAGTAGATTCGGTTATTGTTTCTCCCAGATTTCTCATACGATTTACAATATCATCAAGATGTAAAAATAAACTGGAAATGCTCTCCTCATTATGCATTTTTAGATTTTCATATTGAATTCTGAGAGTTTGGATTTTAGCACTTTTTACCTTTGCATCACCTTCATAACTTAGAATGATTTTGTCCCATATTGCCTTTGCTGTATCCAACTGCATGACTTTGACAAATTTTGATTCATTTAGACTTCCCAATAGAGCATTGACCACTTTTTCATTTGTTTCATAATTCTTTCTTTCCATTGGATCTGTTGGTACTACGACTGGATATTGATATCCTCCTTCAACTATAGCCCATAAATCTGCTCCCAGAGACTAAATATAGGATCTCATCCTTGTTTTCCAGAAGATTAAATTTTTTTCGTTGAAGAGCAGAGACCTGATAGATGTTGTTCCTTCTTGATTGCTCATCTTGTTTGATCTTCCTTCTAGCGGCTAAGCCTTTTTGGAAGGACCTGCTCTGATACCAATTGTTGGGAAAAATACTGAGAGGGGGGGGGGCGGGGGGGGGTGAATCAGTATTTAGAGCTAACTGAAAACCTTTTACTTTTTCTTTCTTAAAACCATACACTACTTTACTGAATCCAACTTGCGTATACACGTGGATATCCGTATGTCTAGAGATCTTATTATGCATTTAATTCTTTACTTAGATCATTGCATCATTCATTCATTAGATGTTTAGTAAGAAGTAAGCATGTGCAATAATAAAAGAATAAACCATCACACATAAGCAACACACATGAACACCAGTATTTAAGGTGGAAACCCAATTCAGGAGAAAACCACCGCTGCTGTCATCTCTGTCTTCAATATTTATTATAAAGAAAACTTCTTACAATTTTGTGCTGGCACAGACTTATACCAGCATGCAGGCACCTACTTGTAGAAGGCTACAACCTTCTCTCGTTCTCCATTCACTACTGGAAGGGAGCTCCAACCTCTGATCTCGTTTACCAACCTCTCCTGGAAGGGAGCTTCGACCCCCTGATTTAACACCAGATTTTACTGGCAGAAAGCTTCCACTTTCATACTGAAGGCTTCAACCCTCAAATCCACCAAATTTATTCAATTTCTTCATCAGACTTGCGCCAGGTCTTCATCATTTCTTTTGTAGATCTTCCTAGAGATTCATCATTTCTAGATCTAGAGATCTTGAACCTTCATCATATCCACAGGTGCATCATAGATTCAGATCTATCAGAGTTCAATCATGCAGATATCTCTTAAAGAGATTTATTCATTAACAACACCTCCACATGCACACGTTGTACTATAATCCTCTTCTCCTTATATAGTTTTAGCCTTTATTAATACCATGAGTCAAAACCACTCAACCGCTGATGGTATTCCTGGACGGGATCAAATAGATAATCCAACGGGGTCTACCCAAGCCCCAAACAACTTATCATTATTCTATTTTCTTGGTCTGGCAATTAGATAATTAATCTAAGGCTTTTTAATATCCCAATCTGAGATTGAGATATTAATCCAAATTTCTCCTTTAGTAATGATCTCCCTAAGACATACAAAAAAAAAACTCTCTTAATAACAACCCCACAAAAGCACCGGTCTCGTATCCAAAACCCTCAACACACTTCATAGACATTCATATATCGACCCCCAGGTTTATTCATTCTCAAGATCAATACTCCTAAGGTTCAAGCCCTTACTCATCCCTTGGCAGACGTGTATATTAATCACATCACATATTTTGTCTTTCACCCCCTTCGCATAAAAGCCTCTATAAACCCCGCAAACCTTAGTTTAAAAGGTCCCAATTAATATAATTTAGAACTGGGGCCCATCGCTAACGATCGTCTCTATCCGGTGGTGGAGAGCATGTCACTCGACTTTAGATGATCCGACGGATATCGCTCATCGAAGATGCACGGATGATAACGTGCGATCCCATCACTAACGATCGTCTCCATTCGACGGCGGAGAGCACGTCGGTCGGCTTCAGATGATCTGACAAATATCGCTCAGCTAAGATGCATGGATGGTAACGCGCGATGGCACGCAATGGAGGCGGTTTTCTCCGAACTTTTGGAGTCACGTGTCGACCCTTCTATGGAATCGCTCCGAAATTTTCAATACCACTTTTGCTGCAAAGGTGGTGCGATAAAAACCGCTTCCAGCCTTAAACCGTGTTCACTATTCATCCGCAAGGTTTCACTCCTCTTCGACACGCCAAGTTCCACCCTTTTATGTCGAGGTTCCGCACCATTCAATTCCAGGTTTGCAGCTGAGCGCTTCTCCACAGGTTCGACCAATCCACAATGCATCGTTCACACAGTATCCCGGTTCCCTGCGTGCATTCAATCCACAATTCGGAACGTAGAAAAACACCTTACTCCATAATACAGAGAGTTATCACGCGTTGGTTCATTGTCTACCAGTCGGGATACACAGTCGACCGTATTACCATCGGTACCTCTAATTGTATATAGAGCACCATCAAGCCCAACACCGAGTTTCTTAACTATCACGGATTTCAATTATCCGTCGTCAGGATGCATACATACACCAAAATTATTCAAGAAAAGTAGATATACATTCACACATGACTTAACACATCCTTATTCACATCTATTCTCCCATTAAATACAGAGCTTCGATTAATGTACATTCAGTCTTATATTCTGCTTGTATAGAACTGCTGATGGTTTTCTGAGTTCTTCATACAGTCATTATCTGCATCCTTTGTGAGAGAGTTTCCATCAAGGAAAATCATATAATAGGATACAAGAAACATATTGCCAACATGTACAAACCAATTCCTTCATAGGAATTTTCCAAAACTTCCTTTTAACATGGTGGCATCAACATATTTCTCCAACAGCAACAAACACAACCACGCTCAAACCATATTTACACATCAACTTCTGAGATGTATTTCAATTCCAAACATTTTGGATTGATTTTACTCTTTCATAAAATTTACAAAAAATTTAACTTCTCAAATATGGCAAAGGAAATTTAATCATCCAAATTTTAAAAGTACTGATAAGTTTGCCCGCAAATATTGTTTTCTTCCAAATCAATCAATAAACAAGGTTTTATAAACCATGCACCAACATCCCATAGAATCTGTGCTTGTATTAGTATTGCACTTGTTTCAATGTTCCACGTTGGCCCATTACCAGCTACCAGCATTTGCAGCCACAACACTTGCACTCGAATGCACTTAAAAGCTACACGAAAACCAATTCTGGTTTTGTAACTCTTTTCTGCCCTTTCGTTGAATAACAACTACTGGTCTTCATCTCTAGTTTCCATGTTTAGACTTATGCTGCACACAATTACAGTCCACATGCTTCAGAAAGCCTCCCTTACATGCTTCTATGAATATTCACACAACCCTTACCCCATGTCGTGAACTCAACAATGCTTCACAAATCTCAAGTCTTTAATAGGGGTCTTCCACACTTTCAAACATGGGACGTCGCACAAGAGAGATAAAATGCTATATGGCATTTCTCTACATTACCAGAATCGTTGCCAAATATGAGCCGTCGCACCAAAAATATTAAATGTTTTATAACATTTCTCTACATTACTAGAATCGCTGCCAAACGTGAGACGTCGCACCATAACTATCAAATGTTGTATAACATTTCTCTGCGTTACGGTCAATGCAATCAGACCCTTACAACCACTGCTAGCAATCGCATACTGCCCAATGCATGGTTTGCAAGAGTGTCAATGCTGTTTTCCATCATCGATTCCCAACTTTCCCTTTACAACATGGTCCCTAGCTTCTCCAATGACTGCGTCCAAACATCTGCGGCCTCTACACTCTGACAAATACTCCAATTTATAATTTACATTTTAATCTTCACATTCTATCAATGTAATGGAATTCTGAGGCAATTCACAACATGAGATTGAACGCAATTATTTCCACACAAGAAAGGTGCCTAAATAAAATTACACCGCACTTACAAGGCTGCTAACGCAATTATGAATTCAGAATGGACATCTCACTTGCTGGACTACTAATGCAGTTATGAATTTAGAATTTACATTGAACTTGCAAGAATTGCAACACAGTTACGAATGCTAATTCACACTGTCACCACCTCCCAACTCCACTGTGACAGCATCAGAGGTTGTAATGCAGTCTCAGCAGTAAGGCCTGCATGCCAATCGGTTGCAATCTTCAGTTTTCGGTTTGCCAAGGCCTGCCCATCGACTTGGTTTCCAATTTTCCTTTACAAAATCATCTCTAGCATTCCATAATGCTGCATTCAATGTTGGACTGCCTCTGCATTCAGTCTACAGCATTAGATTGTCTCCTTTGTTAGCTGAGACCACCTTTAGTTTTCATTTGACTTCACCATCGACGTGGTTCCCGTTGCTCATACTTTCCTGCAATCAACACACTTTTCTAGGCATATATGTATGATATAATGTAGAGTCAAAACAAAACATAGAAAAGCCAGCTTTTTGGCTCTGATACCAAATGATGTAGAGATTCTACATAAATCAGACACTTGCACATACAATGGATTGCATTGTCCTTTTACATAAGACCCTCAATTTATTTCCTCATTATAATCTTTATAAAAATTACTTGGAATCAACACAAAACCATAAATGAAGAGAGAGTCGAATAATAACTAAAATACTTGCATAAAATACATTAGAAATTTATAAATGCAAACCCCTCTTTGGCTGAATATAATAATTGTTGGCCTCTCGGCTCTCGCCCCCTTTACATAAGTTCTCAAACCATTCCTCTCTATCTCTCTGTCTCTCTCTCTATCCTCCATCCTCACACAAGCTTCATATTTATACATAATTATGGATTAATTTGAATCCATGGTTTCCTCCACACAAATCTCAACCAAATCCTAAAATATCTTTATCTCTTCTTTGACTCAACTAAGTTCCATTTAAGGAATTTCTAATTCCTAAAATATCTACCCAAAAAAATTCCACTCATATCCTCAATTTATTTAGAAAATATTTACAATAAACCTCACACTCAAATATTTCTCTCAATTGATTAAAAATAAGCATAATAATTTATAAAGTAATTAAAAATACATCACCCCCTAATTACACAATATTTTAATGAAAATCAAGTAGGATGCTCTTGCATCAAAAACTATATATTAACAAAGAAGGTATATATTTGAAACTACTAAATGATATAGTGATTTTGTAGTACAAGTGAGGGAAAATAATACAAAGGAAAAACTTGTATCCACTACCAGAATTATGGAGTAATAAAAATCAAGAAATGTACATGTTAACTAGAATTGTGACAATATAATAAGTGAGAAAGATATTAGGCGTAAAACATGTAGTAGTAAATAAAAATCAAGAAATGTACATGTTAACTGGAGTTGTGACAATATAATAAGTGAGAAAGATATTAAGCGTAAAACGTGTAGTAGTAAACGTAAACACAGTCAAAGATAAGGAGTAAGAAAGATATTAAAAAATATATATCACACAAATGCAAATCTAGAATTTATAAAATATGGATAATAATTTTAATAAGCCATGCCAACCAAAAATCCACATACATGATTATTTATCTTGAATAAATCATTTAATATATATATATATATATATATATATATATATATATATATATATATATATATATATATATATCAAATCTGAACTTAATTGAAGATGTCTATATTTTAAACAGTTATACATAATTGTGTGAGCGAGAATGATAGATCAATACTAATTTTAGTTATAATAATAATAATAAAACAAGAAGGAATTCTTCAATTCTACGACTAAGATGTATGCCAAGAAATAATGAAAAGGAAGTTCATTAAGATGATAAACATTGTCTATATATAAGACGAAATTCTCAACATATATGAGAACCCAGAAAGATTGTGAGGTAGTTCCAACCTGGAGAGAAAACAAAATGAATTTATGAGTTAATAAACGTGAATTCCACAAAATAGCTCCAGGAATCTTTCAAATCCTTGAAGTAGGAAATATCTGGAAAGAAACACAAACAACATTGTGATGGTTAACATGAGTGCTTAACATGTAAAAAAATTAATAATTAAATATTCGGAAGTAGTAGGTCTAATTGATAGAGAAGTAAAGTATTAACTTGTTAGGTTGTGAGTCACTTTGGACTCCCATCTAGCAAAACAGAAATCACCAAATAATAACCACAAGAAATAATGACAAGGAAGGTCATTAAGATAATAAACATTGTCTATATATAAGACGAAATTATCAACATATATGAGAACCCAAAAAGATTGTGAGCTAGTTCCAACCTTGAGAGGAAACAAAATGAATTTATGAGTTTAATAAACGTGAATTCCACAAAATAGCTCGAGGAATCTTTCAAATCCTTGAAGTAGGAAATACCTGGAAAGAAACACAAACAACATTGTGATTGTTAACATGAGTGCTTAACATGTAAAAAAATTAATAATTAAAGATTCGGTAGCAATAGGTCTAATTGATAGAGAAGTAAAGTATTACCTTGTTAGGTTGTGAGTCACTTTGGAATCCCATCTAGCAAAACAGAAATCATCAAATAATAACCATAAAAAGAGAAGAGGAAAAAGCAATTCGGAAAAGAAGGATTCCATAACAATGTGAATTAAAAATGATTAAACCCTAAATAAGACAGAAAAATGGAAATGTTTATCACAAACAACATAAGCTTCTGAAAGAAAATTTTCATAAAACTAATAAAAGATTCTCCATGAGACTATTAAAAATTAAGTTACATAAGGATATGGAAAAGAAAATAACCCATTGTCTAAACCCAAGACCTTAGGGTTAGATAGAGGAAAGGAAACATACTTGTGACTTATTGAATACATATACAGTGGAGAAGAAATATAAGTGCAAAACCCAAGTACTAGTTCGTAATGTTGTCGCAGATGTTACTGCGAATTTACTAAATAAAGAAAGAGAAAGGTATACTAAATGTATACATACAAAAACATTTTACTCTAGTGGAGTTACCATGATAAGGAAAGAGGAAAATCCCCTCGAAAAATCCTAACAGTAGAAAAAAAATGGCGTTATAGTCTAATGACTCAAAACTTCGAACTCAAATTATTTCATTTGAATAAGGGATAAACCTTTATTTCTACTACTGATACCATAACTTGCATTTACATTTTATATCCCTTCAGAAAGAGTAAAGGGAAACAAATACATGAGAATGGCCAGAATAAATTGATACTATGAATATTATAAGAAAGGAGTTTAGGTGTAATAACAATACTTACCTCTTGGGTTATGAATATGTTGATCTTCTCCTTGAGACGACCTATATAAGTCACAACAAGACAACAAAGAACAGTTTGGTAGCCCTGGAGAAAGAACGTTCAAAATTATTAGTACATAGACCAAAATACTTCGAATGAAAACAAATGAATGGAAATTTATAACTAGTTACAATCCTTTTAAAGAAACTCATACCTTTGTGCATGAGTTTAAGAATTAAATGGACAAGTAAACCCTTCCATTTGATACATTGTGATGTCAATTGTCGATGTGCAATAGATGTAAGCTATACACTCAAGGGAAAATGACTAATATACACTTGTTGCAAGGTTTTGAAGGAGATGGCATATGCCATTACATAACCTACGAAACCCTAGCCATGAAACCGACACAACCAGTAGAAAACTTGGAGTAAAAGCGAATGGATTAAACAAAACCAAAAGGTCACTTAAAGCTCATAAAAAACACCAGTCATGATTAACCATTGATATGAATTCGATTGATATGAATCATTGATCTTGTCAGTTCATTAGTTGAATACGTGGAAAACAGAGGTATATTTCCTCCTCATCATATAACAATCCATAATCATTCCGCTTAAATAATCCCACATTTAATGTAAAATATGTAAGGTAGTTCAAATATATGCTAATAAGGGAGAAAAGAATGCAATTCTGCAATTTTGAGATACCCTTGGGGATACACATAATATAATGAGGGTCGGAGTATGGTGGGAAAGTTTGACTGGACTACAACTAGTATTTTTTGCATGGGTATATCGTTGTAACGTTGTATATTGGACTAAATTCCTTTGTTTTTAGAGATTCAAATATGAGTTTGAAATAGAAACGAAATATTAGCATATCATATTAATGATTATGAGCATCATTTATAGAAGGAAACAAAAGGGGTCTCTTGCAAGAGATTCATGTAATTATCATTATTGAAACTAATAAATAAAAATGGAAGGTTGAGATACTTGTTTGTATGTGAAAGTATACTAGCAATTGCACTTGTGGTGCAAAGGAACGCTGAAAGGAGACGAACGGTGTATTTTGGGTCCCACCGTCACACCATTTTGAGAAACGCATCCATGGTGGTTGATGAGGTCTCTTAGTCAACATCCTTTGAGCCTAGAGCCGGTTGGTGATTCGGAGAACGAGTTGGGATTGGAATGGAGCGAAAGCTCAGAAGGGTATGAGAACTGTGTTGTGTGTAACAGTGAGTGGAGTTATTTTTCTTGTGTAATTAGCAAATGCCAAGACTCTGTCCTTTTATGTTATGAATAAATTGAATGTTGTATGCATCGATGTGTGATGAGCATAAGTTGATGCGTTTGTTTCTTGGTAATTGCTGAAGCGATTTGCGGAGTTGAATTAAATTACATCTCATTTTTGAAATGCATCGGGTCCAGAATATCGTATCGGTGCTGTAGGAATTGTCGACAGTTGTAGCATAAAAAAATATTGCGACTTGAGACTTCCGATGACTTCCATATCACACATTATAGCCATAATATCCGGATGCGAAGTATTATAAACAGGGTTAAGGGTGAATTGGGTCTGGAGAGTTTGCATCGGCGTTGTGGAATCGGGCGATAGTGAAGTGACATTCAATCCTGGCAAACTGCGATCGCCGATTAATATGATATCGGTGCAGTTTGGAAGGTGTAAAAGACTTTATAGATCTCTCACAGTGGAGTTGAATTAAAATACATCTCAGTTTTGAAATGCATCAGGTCTAGAATATTGCATCGGCGCTGTAGCAATTGTCAACAGTTGTAGCATAAAAAAGTTGTGTTGATGTTTTTTTGAAATGTTCATTATATTTTGCACAAAATAAGCAGGTGTGTACAAAAGAGATTTTTTCATTAAAATTGCCAAAAGTGATTTCAAAGTCACTAGGTGGACAACAGAGGTCTTTTGTTAAAGTTCAGAGAAATGTATGTTAAGAAAAAACAGTTTGTACTGAAATGAGTCTTTTGCTGAAGCTTGTGAAAATGTATCTAACATGTAAGGATGTGATTTTTTTTTTATATACAAAAATTTCTGACTAGCAAGAGTTTAGAAAGTAAGATGTGTTGTATATTTTTCGAAGACAAAATAAGATGTATTGACAGGATTACATCATGTGTAGCATAGTGGTTAGATGGTTTCCCACTAGGGGGGAATACTAGTCGTATAGACAAGGTGTTGCTCGACAACGACAGCACCATTTGACGTCCAGAGTAGGTACACGGTCAAGATAGTACGCTCGGAGTTCTCTGTGTGCATCCGTTTCATGAATATGGATGAGGATATTCATCCAATTTCTTATCCGTTGAAGTAGTTGTATTGTGGGGCGCAACCGGTAAAGAGGCAGAGTAGGTGGACGCAGGAATCGCTCCTGTACATTGAGAAGTGCAGCTTCTTGTTCATTGATTTCTTTGAAAAATTGTTGGAGCTGTGAGATATATCTACGATCCATTATGTTCTTGCAAGGAAATTGAAAGCATGTTAGTGAACAATGTATTGAAGATATAGTCAAATGGGAAAGCACAATAGTGAATAGCTAGTGGGATGGTAAGGTACCAATAGTAGAGGCGCTTGAAGGAGCTTGAGCAATAGATTTTGAGGCGAGCAAAGCCTCCTCTTTTTTTCTGCGTATGACGAAAGGGCTCTGAATAGCGAGAGAAGGAGAAATCATGGGAGATGCATAGGTCATTTAATGAACGGACTCTTGATACTGCTGTGAAAGTGAGACCCTGTCGATCAATGTTTCCGATGTCGATTGTTGCCTTATCTAGTGTCATGCCTTGTGATTTATGGATTGTTAAGGCCCATGCCATGCGAAGCGGTATTTGCGTTCGCGAGCCCCTTGTTATGGGGGGGATCGGCACAAATTTAGGATTTGAAGGATCCCATGGTGGCCCCTTGTAGTGAAGAAATTCGACTACAACAAATAATGGCAGTTCGGGTGGCTTAGATGTTGGTGTATATACGAGCGCGCGGACGGTGCCGAGTGCACCATTGACAAGGCCAGCCTCAATCCACAAGTTTCTTGTTAGAATAACTCGTTGTCCAATGCAAAGGAGACTTTTTGTAGCTAGTTTTTCATCTTCCAGTTTGCTGCCTCTAAATTCCTTCCTTTGGGTAGCGTAGGAACGTGCGATTGGTTGGTTGAGTGTTTTCAACATGGTTTTATTGTGCATGTCAACAACCTCATTTGTTGCGTATAGATGCATTGAACTTGAGAATGACTAGACCTCAGCTTCAAGAAGGTTTGTTTTTTGAGCGTGTCATAAGAATCTTACAATCATCAATAGTGGGTGTTGCATTGCGAAGGTTGGAGAGGAGTTCGCGGAAGGAAATCTGAGTAGATTAAAGGCTTTCCCTATGGAACATATATTTTGGAATAGGGCATGTTGAATTATTTCCATGGTAAACAAGGCATAGGCACAAAATATGTTAGGAGAGGATGTGGTTTGTAGGTATAAAAGGAAAGGAAATAGTAATGTCAAATAACCATATTTGTAAATTAGTTTTTGAAGTATGCTACTTGCAATTGTATATCTTGAATATCCCAAGTTTTTTTTTCAACTCATTGCTAATCATGTTTGACATGACACATGCACATGACAGTTTGAAATGTAAGCGTATAAGCAAATGGAATACATTGATTGGAATTGTTAATGGTACTAAGTAAACACTAAATAGTAGATACTGAAGCCTGAAACAGTAAATTAAAATTGCCTAAGATTAGTAAAGAGTGACTTGCTAGTGCATATTTGTAATATTCGAAGCGTGTTTTTTTTTTGAATTTATTGTTAATCATATTTGAAATGATATATGCACATCACAATTTGAAATGTAAGCGTATACAGAAATAGAAAAACATTGATTGAAGTTGTAAATAGTACTAAGTAAATACTAAATAGTAGAGAGAGTAAGATTGAAATGGCTAGTTTGACTCAAACAATTAGAAAGTAATTTATTTTATTTTAGAAAGAGTGAAGCAAATGTACTAAATGTCTTTGCGAAAATCACATTAGAATAGATTAGGTTGATGCTTGTTGAACCAGCCAGTGTGAGGCATGATTAGAATAAGATGGAAAACCTAATGAAATACCCTCTTTAAATAGAAACTATAATTCCTACTAGGCGTTTGTAAAATAATGGCTAGTTTGACTCAAATAATAAAAACCATTCTATTTTATTTAAAAAAGAGTAAACCAAATGATCAAAGCTGATAAACTTAATTTTAAATTTCAATATTTATTTTAATAAAAAGAATAATTATTAATTTAATATTAGTAAAATGTAATTAATTTTATTTTACGTTATTTGTTTGTTTGTTTATTTATTGATGTATTTATTGATTTTTTATTTTATTTATTTTTTCTATTTATTTATGTGTTTTGTTTTATTTTATTTTTTTCAAATAGTTTTTATTTTTGTTTTATATATCATATTTTTATTTGTAATTCTATCTTTATTCTATTTTGTTTGTTTTTATTTATCTATTCATATTTTGCTTTATTCATTTATTTGTATTTTTTTAAAATTAATTTATTTATTTGTTTTTATATTTTTTTCTAATATTTTTTGTATGATAGCATTTAATTGTTGAAAATAAAATAAATATATAAATTCAAACTTTAAGTATGATTTAGTTATTTTTAACGTTTAATTTATTCGATAATAGGATTTAGCAGAATAGGATAGACTCACAAAAAACAGTTCGAACTGAAGCCAACAACATCTGTCCAAAGAAAATAAAATCCCATGGTAATTATGGCCAATGGCACTAAAACCCCCATGTTGACCTATAGCCAAGGCAAGAAGCTATTCCAGAAATGCAGAAATGCATTTGCAAAAGCGAGTTGCAGAAATGCATCGTCAACAGCTTTAATTCCTGGGTAAACGTGTGAACTCCCCCTCGCTTTCCCTGTGCATCGTTAAACGTTTATCAACTACAGATATTGGTCCTAGTCTAGCCAACAGCTACTATATGGGAAATAGTGAGCCGCTATTTAAACAATATGCAACTGTTACTTTATTAGTTGTCATAATTAATATCCTACTTAATTGATGGTATTACAATTGTTTTAAAGCAGTTATAACTAAAGCACTAGCCCTTTCAACTAATCAAGTCTGAAGTATCACAAGTAATGTTGCAAATATCATGTTGGGGAATATAGAGCGGAGGGTCCGGAAATAGACTTATCAGAAATATTGGGGAAAATATCGTCTAGCATAATCTTGCGAAAAATATCGTCAAGGATAAAATTGGATCTGAAAAACTTGGAACAACTTCGAAATATTGACAACTGAAAAACTTGGAAAAATTTTCAACACTAATCATAAGCAGTTGGGTTTTGAGTACTGCGATATTTTTCTAGACGAACCTTGTTTGGTACATGCTTCCATATATGTTTTGCAAGAAGCTTTGGTAGGATGACTCATTCCGGAGAAACATATGACTTGTATATGATTCAAATGGAAGGACTTTACCCCCCTCTCATGAAAATTGTATCACAAAAGCCAACATTTTATTGTCACTTTTCAGTATTAGAACTACCTCCAGCAGTGCTGAGGACTTGCATTTCAGCTCAACTCTCACTATTCCCATCTTCAAGCCAGTCAGAGTTGAATTTGCACTGGATATAATCCATTGCAGTAGTGAGCAGCGAGCACATCTTCTACGAGTCTTAGAGTATGTGGTATTTACAGTCATAGGTTGAACATTATTTTATTCAGATTTCCATGCTTGAATTTCTAGAATTATTAGAATCAATATTTAATATGTCCTTAAAGAAACCAAATCCCCTTTCAAGAGACTAATCATCTTTGAACAGCCTGTTTTGGGTACATGTTAGCTAGAACATCTTTTCCTAGTATTGTCTTCTTGTGCAAGCTTTGCTAAACACCGAAAAATTTTCTTGGGATTTTTGTTTGGGATTTCAAAGATGCTTTTGCATCATGTCTACACTGACCTCTTACCTAGGCTGCTACATGACCCATCAGCGATGGGAGAATAGTTGGAAAGGTTTTCATTTAGAAATAAAGCAAAGCAAAGGCCAATGGATGCGATAGATAATAGCCATGCTAATTTTAGAACTAGCTATGATAGTGGACACATCCCAGTAAATATAAATCTAGGTAGAGATGTGTTTCAAATTAAGATAAATTAGTGAACCATTGGTGTCGTCTCTGGAGACATGCTATGTAAAACATGGAGACATGTTATGTTATAGCTGCACAAACATAGCATAGCAGCCTGTTTGTTAGATTTATGATGAAATAGTTGTACTAGTGCAGCTGATATTCCGAAATTACCAGAAAATAATAATAGTAATAATTGAGTCATAATCCAATAAAAATGTCAAGAAATGGGAACAAATGGAGCATACATAGATGAAAATAAAGAAAACAAAGTCTCTGAATAGAAAGAAGACCAAAATAAAAAACACAATACTGCTTGCGGGAGTGATCCAATCAGTAAAACTAGATGAAAATTGCTTATGGTTGTAAATTTCAGTTATAAAAAAAAAATGCTAGTCAATTAAAATTTCAAATTAATAGGAAATATACCAATGTAATGACACTTAAAAAGTGAAATGATAGGAAATAATAGATTTTGAGAGATGAAATAGGTACCCAAAATTAAAGTTCAGGAGAAATAACAATGTCACATGCAAAAAGTTTGTAAAAAACACTAATTAAAGAGTAAAGCGAATGATATAGAAAACATAAGACAAAAAAATTGAAAAGTTATATAGTATAATTTAAACATTGGTGAAAATTATAATAATAATAAGAGAAGTCCATTTACGACATTTCAATATGGTATCGAAATAACATTAATCTTTATATGAAATACCTGAACAATGAAATAACAGATCAATGATTTTTAAATCATTGTAAAGAATTTTATTTTTGTTTCATCATAAACAATGATTTTTACATCATTGTAAAGGATTTTATTTTTATATGATCATAAACAAGCGAGAAAGACTTGGTTTCATCTCATTATTCTCCCAAGTGAGTCTTTCCCACCACTCATACTCTCCATTAATTTGCTTCAACTGAGGCAGTTTCTCCATTCCTTTCGGTAATTTCTTCAACAAAGGGCAATCAACGAATTCCACGATGTGGAGTTCAGATAGTGTACTTTCATTCCACCCACTAGGAGATCCTGCTATGCTCTCTAACTTGTTTAGTTCATCCAATGTTAAAGACTCTAACAATGGATAACTGCCACTACCAATGTCTAGCTCCATCAACTGATTGCACATAGTAATTTGTAGTTCTTTTAATTTAGGTAGCTTCATTCCCCTTGGAAATCTTTCCAATAATGGACAATTGACAATCACCAATAATTGGAGTCTGGACATTGTTCCTTCATTCCACTCACTAGATGACCCTGCAATTAGGGAATTTAACCTGAGCAAGTTTCTTAAAACTAATTTTTCTAACACGGGAAAAGAGTCACCTACACTTTCACTTCTGGTCTCCTCCAAAGCAGAGGCACCTGTACTTTCACTTTTGGTCTCGTCCAAGGCAGACTCACCTACAGTCTCACTTTTGGTCTCCTCCAAGGTAGGAAGAGCCTCCAATTGGTAACATGAGTGCAAAAGTAACACTCTGATATTTTGTAACTTACAAATACTGTTGGGTAGAGTTGCCTGCTGATAATTAAAGAGATGAAAATCCTGCAATTTCTTCATATTCCCTATGTTTTGGAGAATACCACGCTCAGGGGCTGCACCATCTCTATCTGCACCAACATCAACATCATTGTCACATTCTAATGTTAAGCTTCTCATCTCATCCATTGTGGCCAATGCAGTTTCTGATTTCACCACCGTTGTCAGCTCCATGACATTGGAGAGCCTTGAGAGATCTTCCACACTCATTGCACAAGTAGACTCCATTAATGGAAAAATGAGAGTGTTCAATGAAGTGAGCTGAGAAAGATTTTCTGGAATCTTCTCGAGACTTAAACATGCATCCAGCTTGAGATGCTTTAGATTCTGAAGATCTTCTATATTATTCGGTAGTTCATGCAACTCTAAACAAGAATTAAGATTCAAAACCTAAAGACTAGATAGATTACAAAAGTTCTCAGGCAATGATTTTATTGGAGTGTATGAAAAATCCAAACCTTTAAGTGACATGACACTACAGAGGCTATCAGGCAGATCAACCAGCTTGGAGCAGCTAGACAAGTTGAGAAACTAAAGCTGTTGAAGTTGGTTCGAGTTTGGCAATCCTTTTATTGAAGTGGATGACAAATCCAAAACCTGAAGAGACAGGGCATTACTGAAATTTCTTCTGGAACCTTTTCCAAACGAACATTGGAGGCTAATACCAAGCTCCCCGGTTCTGAAAATCTCAAATCATTTGGCAGATCACGAATAGCATTATAGCCCACCGATATTTGTCTGCAATTCCTAGAAACTTTTTCAGTCGGAAAGTTCTGCAACTGTTGACCAGCTGCAAATAAGCAGTTTTCCTCCTTTTGGCCTATGTCAATTGCCATGTTACGGAAAATTTCATGAATCTTTAAATACTCCACACTGTGATAGTCCTCATCAACAATATACTCCACACGCTCCACCAGGCACCTTCTTACCAGTTCATCTATGCATTGCTGCCCAGCATCCATCAAAGAAGGTGTCCCTACCTTCTTCAGCAACCCTTCGACGTCCCACATCTGCACCAGGGTCTCCACAACAATTTCTTTATCTTCCAGAAATGCTGCACAATTTAGAAAAAAAATCTTTAGATGGGATTTTGACAATTCATTATAAGTCCATCTTAACACTTGATAAAGCTCTGCGTCAATGGTCCTGTGATTTGTTGGGATGGAAGCATCTTTCCTTCTCATCGAATTTAAAGCACTGTCCCAATAATATTCAATCTTTTTGAAACTCATTGCTCCAACAACAACATTTATGGCTAACGGCAAGCCTCTACAATCCGAGGCAATTTCACTGGCTCTAGCCTTTATAATATCATTCTCAGGTACAATTCCATTTTCAAAATCTCCCAGTCTAAATAAGTCCCAGCCTTCATCTAACAACAAGGGTTTAATCTCCAGGAAGCAATCCTTTACTCCCATCTTTTCAATCACTTCTCTGCTCCGACTGGAGATTAAGAGTTTGCTACCAGTATCCTCCCCAATTCTGACGCCCACTTCACTAAGATCTATTTCCTTCCAAATGTTGTCCAATATAAGAAGCAATTTCTTTCTTTCTAGAGATGCACCCAATTTCATATTTTTCGTCTCAGAATTAGCATTTTCCTCCAGACTTAAATTCAGAGCCTCTGCAATGGAAGCCTGCAACTGTTCAATTTCAAAGTTCCCACAAACTGTAAACCAAATGACGAGATCAAAAAAATGACTGACCTCTTTCTTGTAGGTATTGTAGATTATTTTGAGCAAGGATGTCTTACCCACACCCCCTTTACCATATACACCGATTACACGAGCTTCGCGACGAGGTCCGTCCAGCCATCCCTGCAGCTTCTCCCAGGCAGATTTAATGGCCGCCCCTACGAATCCAGAGTCAGGCACATGTTGAAGAAGGCGCTGTGCTCGAGGAGCTGCTGAGGACACAATCTGCTCTGCATTGGAGGATATTGAAAAAACCATTTCAAGCTCTTGTGATAGGGCATCGAATCTTACATTCCAAATTTTGATTTTCGAGGGGAGGTCGGAGTTGCAGAAAAGGAGGCCACACCCTTGCTCTTGCTGTTTCTTGGAGGCATCGAACAGAGCCTTGGAATCTCTGCTCCGACTGGAGATTAAGAGTTTGCTACCAATATCCTCCCCAATTCTGACGCCCACTTCACTAAGATCTATTTCCTTCCAAATGTTGTCCAATATAAGAAGCAATTTATTTCTTTCTAGAGATGCAGTCAATTTCATCTTTTTCATCTCAGCATTAGCATTTTCCTCCGGACTTAAATTCAGAGCCTCCGAAATGGAAGCCTGCAACTGTTCAATTTCAAAGTTCCCACAAACTGTAAACCAAATGACGAGATCAAAAAAATGACTGACCTCTTTCTTGTAGGTATTGTAGATTATTTTGAGCACGGATGTCTTACCCACACCCCCTTTACCATATACACCGATTACACGAGCTTCGCGACGAGGTCCGTCCAGCCATCCCTGCAGCTTCTCTCGGGCAGATTTAATGCCCGCCCCTACGAATCCGGAGTCAGGCACATGTTGAAGAAGGCGTTGTGCTCGAGGAGCTGCTGAGGACACAATCTGCTCTGCATTGAAGGATATCGAAAAAACCATTTCAAGCTTTTGCGATAGGGCATCGAAACTTACTTTCCAAATTCTGATTTTCGAGGGGAGGTCGGAGTTGCAGAAAAGGAGGCCACACCCTCGCTCTTGCTGTTTCTTGGAGGCATCGAATAGAGCCTTGGAATCTACAAGCGCATCTCTGATCCTTACCAGACATCTTTCCACAGGGTCGGGGAACCTCTTTTGCTGAGATTGGAACTGGTTGTAAATAAGGGCTAACAAGCCTTTCATACATTCATTACGTGACCGCTTGTGGTGAATGTCTAACCAGTCGGCAGGCACATGTTGAAGAAGGCACTGTGCTCGAGGAGCTGCTGAGGACACATTCTGCTCTGCATTGGGGGATATCGAAAAAACCATTTCAAGCTTTTGCGATAGGGCATCGAATCTTACTTTCAAAATTCTGATTTTCGAGGGGAGGTCGAAGTTGCAGAAAAGGAGGCCACACCCTCGCTCTTGCTGTTTCTTGGAGACATCGAATAGAGCCTTGGAATCTGCAAGCGCATCTCTGATCCTTACCAGACATCTTTCCACAGGGTCGGTGAACCTATTTTGCCGAGATTTGAACTGGTTGTAAATAAGGGCTAACAAGCCTTTCATCCATTCATTAAGTGACCGCCTGTGATGAATGTTTAACCAGTTGGCGATTTCTCGAATTTTGGAACTGTGAGCTGGTAAGAGGAGGAGGTGCCACATGGCAGATTTTCACTGGCTGGAAGGGCGATGAGAAAGCCCTCTCATTGGCTGGATATCGAAAAAACCATTTCAAGCTTTTGCGATAGGGCATCGAATCTTACTTTCAAAATTCTGATTTTCGAGGGGAGGTCAAAGTTGCAGAAAAGGAGGCCACACCCTCGCTCTTGCTGTTTCTTGGAGACATCGAATAGAGCCTTGGAATCTGCAAGCGCATCTCTGATCCTTACCAGACATCTTTCCACAGGGTCAGTGAACCTATTTTGCCGAGATTTGAACTGGTTGTAAATAAGGGCTAACAAGCCTTTCATCCATTCATTAAGTGACCGCCTGTGATGAATGTTTAACCAGTTGGCGATTTCTCGAATTTTGGAACTGTGAGCTGGTAAGAGGAGGAGGTGCCACATGGCAGATTTTCACTGGCTGGAAGGGCGATGAGAAAGCCCTCTCATTGGCTGGAGTGAACAGTGACATTCAGCGAAAGCCAGCAAAGGGAACGCCTTTCGGTGTAATAATTTATGTTTATGTTTGTTTGTGTTTGAGGGTATAACTCTATAAATGATTATAAAAAACTCAAGAAATTATTATTGTAAAATGAATAATGAGATGTTTTGGAGAAAATTTCTAACCTGTATAAGTATGGTAGATCATAAACATATATATATATATAATTTAGTTGTAAGGTTTATTACACTAGGTCAAATTAATTGGTTCCACTTAATTCATAATCAATTGCAACATCATGCACATTATCTATTGGAACACTAGTCTAACATCTTATTATGATAGATTTGACACCTCATTTATGCACCTCTTGTACCTTTCTAATGTCATATTCAATTCCTTGCTAGTCTACTATGTTTATTTTGGTTAGTTGATTTTTGTTCTCTTAAAGGTTATAAGTTTTCCTTTAGTAATATACACATAGTTTTATCAAATTATCACTTAACTAGTGTATCAATTTCATGGCTTTTTTGTATTAGTGATTTTGTCCTAGTTTTTTCAACCCTTGAATGTTTATAAAAGTCGGGAATTTTTTTCTTTTCCCATTATATTTTTGGGAAACACATCCCCAATGGGTTGCTTTTAGTTTTAAACATTACAGTAAAATATGGGGATTTTTTTTTTAAGCCCAATTTCTATCATACCTTCTTTCCCTCTATCACATTTTTTTCCTTTGAGTTCAATCTACCATAATTTAGTTTTCCATCTCCAAGTTTCACATACCTTCTTATGAAAAATTAAATCCTCCTTCATTTACTCAAATGTATTCGATGAATATATGAAGAACTTGTTCCTCTTCTTCCACATCCAACTAAATAGTTCAAAAACTCATGAATTATCTACATTTACAAAAAATATATTTACATGTATGGATGTAGGTTCAATTTGAATGCATTGTCACTAAATCAGTAAATAGTTATGATGGAGGTATCTTGATGGCTTCAACTTCTTAGTTTCCCATTGAATACACTCTTCATTAAAAACATAAACAAGCCTGATCCATAAGATGGAATATATGAGAAATCCTATGTTGTTCATGGTGAAGTTTATAATTATCCTTATCCAGCTTAATGCTATTACACCTTTAGAGGAATCTATCTATTTTTATCCATAAATATCCCTACTCTATTTTCTTCATCATGCACTTCCTATTCATTTTCATTTTTCTATGCATAAACAATATGCAAAGGTCAATGTGTAAAATAGCCATAACATGATTCTGAATGATATTTTTGCATTGAATAATGTACTAATTTGTCACAAGAGTGTGGAATATAGACCAAATATTCATCTTGGGTCTTTGGAGGTCTCTAGTTGTATCCTCTCAACAACTACACCAAAGTTCTATTAACACTTCCATTTACACAATATGATAAGGATGGAGCATAGTTTAATGCTTAAAATTTGTATCCATTCTTTACCATTATTTTTTCCAAAACTTACCCAAAATACATGCATCTTGATCAAACTCTATTGAGTGAAGCAATTAATAATGTACTAAAACATTTGAGTAGGACATATTATAATCATAGTATGTTAAGGATCTCCATGGTAAAGTGGAAGTTAATATCCATGGATTAGAATTTTGTTGTATGTTTTTAAATGTATATATCTTTAAGCTATATATTATCTATTTTAATTAATAATAATAATAATAATAATGTATTAGCTATTTTTTACTATATTTTTTTAATCTTGAAAATTTAATATTTATCATGATATAAGTTTTTTTATGCTTATCATGGATTGATTCCTATTCGATTTTACCAACCATTTAATTTATATGGCTGAGCAAGTGATACCTATATGTTATTAATTAAAATAGCATGCATGTGTTCCTATAACATGCACATCTCTCTCTCTCCCCCGCCCCCCCACCCAACACACTCTTTTGTATCTCTCTTCCTATGTATCTCCTCCCATGTCTCCCTCTTTCTCTTTCCACAACCCCAACCCTTCCCTATCTATTTCTCTCTTTCTCTCTCCACCTTCCCCCTATTTCTTTCCCCCTTTATCTCTCTCTCTCTCTGCCTTATGTGTTGAGAAACATAGGAAAACTACATTATGCGATTCATCTTACTTTGATAACTGTTTGTGATGTATTTTTACTTAACTTGATTAGCTTCTTCTTTAACTTGATTAGAATTAGTGTTTTTTTATCATCAAACAACTACCAAAACAATAAAAAAATGATATAATAGTATACAAGATATAGTGTTAGGTCCCTATATTACTAGTTTAGTCCCTTATTGTTATTAGTGTAGCCCCCTTATTATTATTTTTGTACCCCTGTAACCCCAATATTGTTATTATTGTGCCCTTACATTATTGTTGTTAGGTCGGCTAGGATTATATTGTGGCCCCATGGACTCCTATATATAGAAGGAGGTTTTGGTAATTTGTATCATCCAAGAATTGTTCATTTATGTAATGTATTGGAGGTTTCCCCCTTGAAGTGGATAATTTCTAAGGTGTTGATCTCTCTTTTCTTCTATTTTTGGAGCTGGTTTCATAACATTTGGTTTCAGAGCTTTGGATTCTAGGGTTTCGCTGCTCCAAACAGGTCATCGTGGCATTTTACTTTTTTTCTCCAAAGGTTCCGAAGCTGAAATTTTTACAAAGAGAAGCCGAAATCCCGAGGAACCTCGTGGAAACATTTCAGATCTTGATTTGCAATGTTTTTGGAGATATGATCTGTGCAAGTTAGGGATTTTTGTAGGCTCCTGAATTTAACCTAAACTGACAATCATGGAATTTTCGCTATAACGTTTTTTCTACGAGGGTTCAGAAGCTGAATTTTTTACAGAGAAAAGTCGCAATCCTAAGGAATGTCGAGGAAAAATTTAAGAGCTTAATTGAAAATATTTTATGAGATAGGGTCTATGTAAGTTAGGGATAGTTCAAGTTCTCTAATTTCATCTCAAAGAGGTGACCGTGGGAAAATCATCATAACTCTCTCCCTGAGAATTGGATGGAATTTTGTAAAAAGTGGTTGTAAGTACACATACTATAGTTTCATGTGTATTAATTTTAGAGCTAAAGGAGGAAACAATGATACATGGCATGTCGTGCAAGGTCTCTCTATTGAACCAGTCCATAATTAGGTCATTGTGGGAGATTTCACATAAATTTGACTTGAAGAATCCAATTCAGGTTAGACCTTTGGAATTTGAAAGAATATTCAAAGGGCTACTATATCGCACAATTTTAGATATTGAAGATCCAAAATCACATAGATCATTCATTTTCAATATCGAGCTCCTCAAAAACAAGAAAAAGGTGTGTATTTGTTTCGAATTAGATAAGTCTCGTCTGAAAAAATTAGTTTGAATTTATTCCAAGGGAATATTAAAGAATAGATATCAGTATTGGGTTCTAAAATCCCCCCTAAAAATAATTCAACACCCATTAAGCCTTCAGAAGGCTCTACTATGACTCATCAAGATGAAGAAATGCAACATGAGATATCAAAATTAAAAGAGGAAGTGCACCAAATTTTTCTATTGCAAAGAGCAACAAAAAAAGAAATGGAAGTTTTGAAGAAATGCATGGAAACTAATATGGATGGTTTGAAGAAAGGTGTGGAAGCTAAGATGAATGGTTTGGAAGCTAATATGGATGGCATGGAAGTTGGCATGGAAGCTAAGATGGATGATATGGAAGCTAAGATCAACGAAAAAATGAAAGACAACATGGACAACATGAAGAATGATTTAAAAGTAGACATCAAAGGTTTGGAAAAGTTAATACAAGATTTTTTTCCTAATGGTGAAAAGATAGTAGAGGAAACTCATGATGAGAACAAAATAAATGTTAATCGTGATTTCATAAACTCTAATGTTGGATGGAAGAACCATCATATTACAAAGATGGATATGAGGAACTTTGATGGCAAGGGTCCCGTAACATGGATACTATAGATGGAGCAATATTTTGATCTCAATAATGTGCAAAACACACAAAAATTATGCAATGCAACTTTACATTTAGAACAAAATACATTTGTATGGTATCGATGGCTTTTCTCCCGTAAAAAAATTGTCACTTGATCAATTTTTACGGAGTAAATGACAGCACATTATGAGGATACAAAAATCAACACCTTATTTAACAAATTGATAAATCTCAAACAAAAGGGTTCAGTGGTGGAGCACATTGAAGACTTCCAAAAATTGAATATAAGGGTAATTTATATTCCAGAGGAACACATGATTGATGTCTTCATAGGGAATTTAAAGGATAACATCCAATATGAAGTTCCAGTTTGGGAACCTGATTCATTGGAAAAGGCATTCAGATTGGCAAGAAAAATTGAATGTAAAATTATGGCGACAAGGAAGCCTACCGCTCACATATATAAAGATGGATGTGTTGCTACTCCTAGACTTCCACAACCTACAAGGTTGAAACCACAACAATTGGAAGAAAAAAGAGAAAAAGGGCTTTGCTACAGTTGTGATAGAAAATACACTAAAGGTCGTAAGTGTGCTGAGAAGAAATTATTTTACATAGATTGTGAAGAGGAAGAAGAAAATGAACAAGAATCTTCAAAAGAAGAGGATATACACCAGGAACCAACCCTAGAAGAGGAAGAAATGAGTCTGACCATATCGTGCAATGCATTGGCAGGAATTACCACTCCTCAAACTCTCAAGATATAAGGACATATCAAGAAGAAAAAGGTAATAGTATTGATTGATTCGAGTAGTACCCATAATTTTATTCATTGTAAGGTATCCAAGGAATTGATTTGTTTCCTATACCCAACACCATAATGTCAAGTGATGGTTGCAAATGTAGGAACTATAAATTGCTCTGGTAAATGGCATAATATCAAGCTAGCAATGGGGGATTATGTATTGAATAGTACAATGCTTTCCATTCCAATGGGAGGTGCTAATGTTTTACTTGGAGTACAATGGTTACAATATTTGGGGATGGTAGCTTTTAATTTTCAAGAACTTTTCTTGATTTTTTTTCAGAAGGAAAGGAAGTTGAATTAAAGGGTATAACAGGGAATTCGGGAAAGATAATAAGCTCTAATGTCATGGAAAAGCTTCTGAAGAAAGAACAATGAGGCGTAATTGCACAATTATGCTCACTATAAGTTCCAACATCAAAATCATCTATTTCTGCAGATCTCAAAAAAGTCTTGGACAATCATTCCAAGGTGTTTGAAACTCACAAAATACTCCAACCTATTCGTGATCATGATCATGCTATTAATTTGATTATAGGAAGTTTTGCTCCAAACATCAGGCCTTATGGATATCCTTATGCCCAAAAGAGAGAAAATGAACGTATGATTACAAAAATGTTAGAGGCTGGTATAATTCAACCTAGTCAAAGTTCTTTCTCTACTCCAGTAGTATTGGTGCACAAGAAGGATGGATGATGGCGCATGTGTCCAGATTGTAGGGAGATCAATAAGCTTACCATTAAAGATAAATTTTTCATTCTTGTGATTGATGAATTATTGGATGAATTACATGGAGCAATTTATTTTACCAAGTTGGATCTTCATTCAGGATATCATCAAATTAGAATGAAGACTGAAGATATTCCGAAAACAAAATTTCGAACTCATGAGGGTCATTATGAATTTATGGTCATGCCTTTTGGCCTTACCAATGCACCTTCTACATTTCAAGGGTTGATGAATTCCATTTTCAAATCCCTCCTTTGAAAATTTGTGCTAGTATTTTTTGATGATATACTAATCTACAATAGGTCTTGGAAGGATCATCATGTTCAACATGTTGACAAGGTGCTCAAACTATTGCAGGAGAAACAATTATATACAAAAACATCCAAATGTTTCTTTGGAGTACAAGAGGTGGAATATCTGGGTCATATTGTATCTCACGAGGGTGTTAAGGTAGACCCTAACAAAATTAAAGCCATTAAGGAATGGAAAGTCCCCACAAACAGGGTATTATCGCAAGTTTTTTAAGAATTATGGGAGAATAGCAACACCTATAACAACATTATTGAAGAAATATGCATTTTCATGGACTCCTAAAGCAACTAAGGCCTTTGAACATCTTAAAGAGGCAATGTGCCTATCACCGGTCTTAGCTACGCAAGACTTCACAATAACCTTTATTGTGGAATGTGATGCCTCGGTAAATGGAATTGGTGTTGTTTTAATTCAAGAAGGAAGACCCATTTCTTTTGAAAGTCTTCCAATCAAAGGAAAGTATTTACAGAAAGCTATTTATGAGAAGGAAATGGTAGCAATACTACATGCACTAAAGAAATGGAAACATTACCTAATGGGAAGACACTTCAAGGTAAAAAATGATCATGATAGTCTTAAACACTTTTTGGAACAAAGAATATATTCAGAAGAGCAGCAAAAATGGGTCACAATGATGTTGGGTTATGACTTTGAAATAATATACAAAAAATAGAAGCTAAATGTTGTTGCAGATGCACTCTCAAGAAATAATGAAGAGGTGGAAGCATTTCTTTCTGTCATTTCTATTATCTAACCATATTGGATAACCGAAGCAAGGGATGAATGGAAGAAGGATGAAGAAGTGTGGACACTCATTCAAAAGTTGTAGCAAGAGCCTAGTACATCTGATACATTTAGCTGGAAAAGTGATTCCTTATGGTACAAACATCGCTTATATCTTTGTAATAATTCCCAACTAAAACAAAAGATTCCTTTGGAATTGCACACTTCTCCTTTAGCAGGACACTCATGATTTTTAAAAACTTACCACAGGGTGAAGACATATTTTTTTTGGGATGGCCTTAAATCTTATATTCAAAAGTTTGTGGTGGAATGTTTGGTTTGCCGGCAAAATAAAGTTGAGACAATTAACACTCGGGTCTTCTACAACCTTTATCCATTCCAAGTCAATGTTGGGAGGAAATTTCAATGGATTTTATCACAGGTTTACCTAAGTCCGAAGGGAAGAGTGTCATTATGGTGGTAGTTGATAGAATTACCAATTATGCACACTTTTGTGCATTATCTCATCCATTTAAAGCAAGTACAACTGCTACTACATTTATGGACACAATTCAAAAGCTACATGGAAACCCAAATATTATTGTGAGTGACAGAGATCCCATTTTTACTAGAAATTTCTAGATGGAGTTATTTTCTTGTTTCGGTACCAATTAGCTCATAGCTCATCATATCATCCTCAATCTGATGGTCAAGCTGATATAGTGAATAAATTTTTGGAAGGATATCTTCGTTGTTTTATATCTAATAAACAAACACAATGGGTCAAGTGGTTACATCTCACTGAATGGTGTTATAACACTTCCTTCCATACTGTAGCAAAAATGACCCCATTTATGGCACTTTATGGATATCATCCGTCGTCCATCACATCATATTTAAGAGAAAATTATAAGGTTCAAGCAGTGGAAGATCACATCGAGCATCAACAAGAAGTTCTCCAACTCTTAAAAGATAACCTAAATTTGGCACAAAATCGAATGAAATAACAGACAAATAAACATTGCAGCGAGAGAAGTTTTGATGTACGAGACTGGGTAATTTTACGGCTACAACCATACAAACAAATGTCCCTCAAGCAAGCTAAGAAGGATAATAAATTATCGCCAAAGTAATATGGTCCTTACAAGGTGTTGCTTCATGTTTCTTCGGGAGGGCATCCAATTTTCCACGTTTCATGCTTAAATAATGTTATAGGTGAAAATATTCCATTTCAAATAATATCGACAGAACTTGATGAGGAAGGAAAAATCATTGGAACGTGAAGCGGTCACGGAAACAAGACCTCGACAGCTACAAAATCGATCAATTTCAGAGTATCTCATCAAGTGGAAGAACTTACCCACTGGAGATTCTACAAGGGAGTATGAGAATTTTCTACAGAAGCACCCAGAGCTACTCAAGCATTGAGGACAATACTTTTTTGAAGGATAGGGGCATGTTAGGTACCTATACTACTAGTTTAGTCCCTTATTGTTATTAGTGTATCCCCTTTATTGTTATAATTGTACCTGTGTAACCCCAGTATTATTATTATTGTGCCTTTACATTATTATTGTTAGGTCAGCTAGGGTTATACTGTGGCCCCATGGACTCCTATATATAGAAGGAGGTTTCGGTCATTTGTATCATCCAAGAATTATTCATTTATGTAATGTATTGGAGGTTTCCCCCTCGAAATGGCTTATTTCTAAGGTGTTGATCACTCTTTTCTTCTATTTTTGGAGCTGGTTTCATAACATTTGGTTTTAGAGCTTTGGATTCTAGGGTTTCGCTACTCCAAACAGGTCATCGTGACATTTTCGCTATAAATTTTTTTTCTACGAAGGTTCCGAAGCTGAAATGTTTACAGAGTGAAGCTGAAACCTCGAGGAACCTCGTGGAAAATTTTTAGATCTTGATTCACAATATTTTTGGAGAACTAATGTGTATTAAATACAATAAATACTGTAATTTCAGCTATTGCAAAAACCCTAGTTTCTACACATGTGGAAGAATAAGGTGTTTCTACCCTCTCTTTATCCTTAAGTTGGGTTGGATTCTTATCCTAAGAAACTAAACTTATAATAGAGAATTATTTAGAGATAAATATCGACTTCCTGACGTGATCATAATTCGATACTCCTACAGCTGAATATAGTCGTAAATATCTTCCACACATGAGGTGAATTTCCCAAAAACAATCCTTAAAAACGTCACTTTCCTCTTCCTTATATTCTCCTTCCCTTCGCTAGTTATAATTTTCACTTGTTGCGCTTCCACAAACTTGATTAATGTCCTTTGAAAATGAGGTTAAGTCCTATATATATATAGGCTTCTTGTTAAATCTTGTAGGATGACTTGCCAATGTCCTTAGGCCGACTTGTCTCTTCTGAATGGCGACTTCTTTCTTTCACATTGATTAGGTCTTGGAGGGTGTTTGACTCTAATTTTGACTCAAATATATTATTTCTTTACAATATGTAACATGATAAAAAGGGTCTTAGTAGCACTAAATGGGTGCTTGACCTATAAATCAAATAACTTTGAGCATGAAACCCATGCCTCTAGAATAAAAATAATAATTTTATTTTTCTCTTTATAACAAATACATAAAATCATAATTAAATATGTCATTATGAATTGCAAACATGGTTACATATTTCAAAACTATGTTCCCTCTTTTTACTCTCTCCCTCCCTCTCCCTTCCTTATGCCTCCCCATCTCACTTTACATGTATATTTCTATCCACCTCCCTCCCTCTCCCTTCTTTATGCATCCCAATATCACTTTACATATATCTTTCTATCCACCTCCCTCCCTCTCCCCTTTCCATATTTATTTATCTCTCTCTCTCTCTCTCTCTCAACTTATGAACCATGTAGATGGAAAAAGGTGACCACGCTCTCTCTCCCATTTCTCCCTATTTCTCTCTCTTGCCAATTTACCTATCTCTTTCTCTCTTCCCTACCTCTCTTTCACCTTCCCCCTCTTTCCCCCTTTCCCTATCCATTTCTCTATATTTATCCCACTCCCTCTCACTCTCTCACCACCCTCCCACTCCCCCATATCTCCCTATTTCTCCCCCCTCTCTATTTCTCTTTCTCTCCCTCTCCCCATTTTTATCTCTTTCTTTGTATGTATCCCTTTATCTCTCTCTCTCTCATATGTTTCCCTCTCTCACTCTCTCCTATTTCTACTTCTTTCTCTCACTCTCTCCCCCTCCCACCCCCCTTCTTTCTCTCTCAACCCATCTTCTTGACCCTCTCTATCTCTTGCCCTTAGCCATCCCCCATACCTCTCATTTCCTTTCTCTATCACTCATACACTATGTCTCTCCCTGCCTCACTCCCTTTCTCTCCCCCTATGTATCATCTTCCTCTGTTTCCCTATTTCCCTAGATCTCTCTCTCACTCTCTCGCTCTCTTACTTCCTCATCTCCCTCTCTCTCTTCATCCTCCCCACTCTCCCCCCCCCCCCCCTCTCTCTCTTTCTCTCTCTCTATGACTTACCTATAAAACTAAATCACTTCTAACTCTTCTTAAGTTATATGATCTATGATATTGGGAACCTTTAACAGTAGTGTATGTACATTATAACTATAATTAGCTATCTTTTAAAACATGAAATTTCCATGATTTGATTGGGGAAACAATGAAAAGCATGTGACCCATTTTTTATGAATAGAGTAATTCACATGTGTTATATTTTTATAAATTGTTTGTGTTTAATGCATGCATGTTACTAGGCCATGGAAAAAACCTTATGTGGAGGTTCAACAAATGTCAAATCTAGAAAAAAAGAAACACACTCGCACTTTTTAGAACACATGCATGTTCTTGAAAATTGATTAGCATCTTTATGGTACCATCCATTTACATATTATGAGATTTCAAATCCACAAAGGCTCACAAGTTGATAGCAAATAGAAAATTAAGTTTCTAATTCTTAAATTTATTAGTATTCAAATATTTTTAATTGACATCTAATTGCTTAATTGGTGTTGATTATTTTAGTTGTTGTTGAGTATATTTTTTCTCTAGACTTCATATTGTATCCAATTAATATTCACTTAAAGGTTTGGAAAATATAGTTTTACGCGTGGAATAGTCATAACTTATAAGCCATGTAATTTCTCCTCACCCATCTTAGCTACAACAATTGTTCTACACTCAATCCTTTGTTTCCAAAATTATCTTTGTACCATGTGATGCTGAACAACAACCTTCCTTACAGATTGATTAATAAATGAAGCCACAACTACTCTCCAATGAGTGATGATGTGAAGAAAGAAATATAAATAATAAAATCATACGTTATGAAGCATCCACATTCTTTCTCTTCTTTCGTTCATCTTCTGCACTCTTGATCTCAACTAGGGATTAACAAGTGCATCAATAGTGAAAATTATAGCACCAGAAAAACTCAAATTTTCTGCTACGTTCAAAGTTTGAACAGCAATGGTACACCAAAATTTAAAAGAAAAATGCTTTCTTTCAGTCAACAAGAGTGTAACCATAGGATGAATATCTTGGCATGTAAACTTCAAGTTTCATTTCAGTAGGAAATGGGAATACACCCACGAACCAAATTAAAATTAAAATTTTAATGCATCATGTGAATATATCTAAAGTGCAACAATGACAACATTCAAAACACAAAGAAAATAGGGATGTGTAGTGGAGAAAATAGGCTTGTGATCCAATAAGGCACTATAATCTTTCTCGCCAAGGACAGACTCTCTTTCCTTGAATCACATCCAAACAAGTGAATGTTTCCTCAACTCTGAAAAGAGGTCCCACGCTTCAACACTAGTTCATCACACACATGCAAGCCACAAAAATCAATGGCTCATACTATTTAAACAAAGCATATTAACCTCCGCTTTGATACCACCATAAGACAACAAAATTGGAAACCAAATTAAATGTATTATTAATGATGCTATCAAATAATGATGTACATAGTGTACATATAAACACATAATCAAATCGTTGATTCAGTTTGCGGGTCTTCTTGGACTCTAACAACTAATTACCATAATACAAACTAACCCAAATCATAACCCGAGTATTAGGTGTTTAACATGATCAAGGCACCACTTTCATTGTGATTTATACATATGATGCATTGGAGGTAGATAGAATCTCTTCATGTTATCTCAAACCATTTTAGTGTTATTCTAGATATCATACAATAATTGAATGTGATTTTCTTTTGTCTTCTATAGATTGGAGTTATTTTGGTAACTATTAAAGAATATCCCAATAATAATTGGGAGAAGTGTGAGATGAATATCAAGACCTACTCCCCTTGGTAATTGAAAATAATGGAAGGTTACCTTTTCAATGAAAAACTAGCCTTCTTCCTTCTAGCAACGCCATGCATTTCTTGTATAATTCAAATATAGTTGTCTTATTGGATGAATGAATTTACATGTAACTACATATATATGGCCAGCCTAAGAATATTGTTGAAACATTAAAATAAAATAAACATAAATGGTCCGCAATAGAATTAAAAAAATGTGAACAATGTTACAAGATCTATGAAGGCATAGGCCCACTCTATTCCACTTAGATTTTATTTTTTTATATTTGTGTAATCATTTTTATCTTTTAATAATTGAGTGATACATAAAATTTTGTTGATCAATATTTCTTATTATATAAAATTTCATTTTTTTCACTTAGTTTTATTTTCTAACTTGAAAAATATCTTAGGGTTTAATTAATTAAAAAATTATAATGGTCCATTTTTGGATTACTTGAGTGAAGAGTAAATTTCTCATCACACTAAAATTAATAGTCCAAGCAGTCACACTAATGTATAAGTGATAGAAAATGATTCCTTCCACATATATAAACCACATTTACTAATATTCTTGTGCTAGTTTTAAAACAAATCGAAGGATTAATTGTAAGAAGATGCAAAAGATACTCCCAACATGAAAACCCCTTACATAAATAGTTATAACCCATTATATATAATTGCATTATTAATACACTACCATGGCATCTGTAAAAAACTACCATGGCATCCGTAAAAAACCTCAATTCCTCCACAACCATTCTCTTTTAGATGGATTTGAAGTAAATGAATAGCTTTCTACAAAGGAAAAGATGCATCATGTCCTCCTTTTCAAAGTAAGATAATTTTATTAATTTAAGAGGACTTCTACGATGTGATTCTAAAATAATTTATCTAGTAAAACCAATCATAGGCATGTTGTAATAATGTCACAAAGCATACGAGTTGGAAGAACCATAACACGCATAATCAAACAAAAACTCATCCCACAATAGATTCCATCGAAATAAGAGTTAACATTGCCTCATAAAATGCACATGCTCAAACAATGTGTTTGTGCACAAAAGAGTGCAAATCATCTCCTGTCAATGCATCCCATATTTTGATGCAAATATGCCAAACATGTGTCTTTAAAAAGGGTACAATTTCAAACAACTACACAAGATTCAACTGATCCAATTTCATATATAATTAAAATGAATGACTTCAATCACTCATGTTAGCATGTGAAATAGTAGGGGATTTTATTTTTAGCATCACTAACCCACACAAGTGTGAAGAACATACATAAATAAGATTTCTACAAATAAATAAAATACATAGTGACCTAGCTAAAGAAAGTGGTGCAGACGGTGCAACTATTACAAAACAATTTAAGCAGTGTTCTATAATATATCATATTATATCCCCTTTGAAAGAAAGATTCGCATTGCTAGAAGATTTAATTTTGTTTTAACATGCTTCGACAAAATTACTAATTTGATCATCATATATAACTGTATGAAGTAGGGTTAGTAGACTCCTCCAAGGAAGGGGAGGAGGTACACTTAAAGCATATCTTTAGATCAAGAGGAAACATTATCGAAATATGTAAAGGGTCTAGGACCTATAACAAAAACAAAAATGAAGGAAAGATGGGGAGTTACCTCTATATTTTTCTCTAACTCTAACTCAAGCATGTGCTTTTTCTGAGGTAATGCTAACTCTTGCGTTGATGGAATATGTTGTGGGATGAGCTTCTATTTGATTATGCATGTTATGGTTCTACTAAATTGTACACTTTGTGACTTAATTAGAATGTGCCTATGATTGGTTTTAGGAGATATAAGTTTTTATAACAACATCATAGAAATCCTCTTAAATTAATAGAATTATCTTATCTTATCTTGAAAAGGAGAGCATGATGCAAATTTTCCTTTGTAGAAAGCCATTCATTTACTTCAACTCCATCTGAAAGAGAATGATGGTAGAGGAATTGAAGAAAAATTACATGAAAGAGAGTTAGAGTTAATCTCAAATTTTGCAAAAACGTGGGAAAGACTAAATCGTAAAAGTGCATGTTTGATTAACTTTCCCTGGGACACTCTTTAATCTAAATGTTATATTATTTCATTGAAAAATCATTATTTTCAACATATAATTATGGTTAGCACCTATAACTGTGGTTAGAAAAACTCATTGTTTTGTTTTTCATTTTAATGACCTGAGCCTTATGTTGAAAAATCATTACTTTCAACGTATAAATATGATTTAAAACTATAACTGTGGTTGGAAAACCATCACTTGTTTTGCATTTTAATAATATGGATACCACTACAAGGGAGAATTCGAAAAGGGATTTTTTTCTAATCCTCAGAAACTATTTTAAGACTCAAAATGAAGATTTTTAGACACAGAGTTCCTTATTCCAAATCCTTTACATATTTTCTTGAGAAAATATATATGTTTTCATTTTAATTACCTAGATAAGAGTCTTAATTTTTGTACAGTTGTGCATTTTTTTTTCTTCAAACCTTATAGTGGCCAATGCACTGCATACATGCATGTGGAACTTGCAAGTGATCATATGTTCGTTTCTCAAGCATAAGATGTTTGAATGCTAAAAATACTGGAATGTTTGAAGTCACATGTTTCCTTGAAGTGTTTTCCCTTTGTACTTCCCCCACTTCAATAACAGTAGCAATTGCAAAGGCCATGGAGAAAATGAGAAGCCCTATGACCAAAAAAAATGTTGAAAGTTGAAGAAAAAGGACCTTTGATGTTGCCTTCCTTTGATGCAGATATGCCATTGCAAGGTCCCAAATATGGTCCACAGAGCTTAGTATTACTTGCAAAGGAAGTTTCATTGAAGAGAACTGGCCTGTAATATTCCTAATTAGTAGTGGCTAATTGGAATATTCGATTTTGCTCAATTTTTCCGTCTATAGTTTATTAATAAATAAAAAGGTGAGTAGAGAGGGTTTAACTCACTTAGTGGAATAAAACCCACTCCCTAGTAGCACAACGTTGTGACTTAAAGGGAGCCAAGGGGGGAAAAGCACCACGTAGAGAGGGGGCCCATGTATGCACTAGGAGGGACTACGTAGATGAGAATGAGCACGTGGCAAGAGGGAGGCTACGTTGAGGAGATAGGCCTTAGGGTTTGGAGGAAGGAAAAAATTATAAAAGAGGGAGGAGCCTCCTCATTTCATTCTTCGTTGTTGATGGTATTGAGCTGGTCGTTTTGACTTCTTGAGCACGCTAGTTGTTTAGCCTGTCTGCAACATTGTTTAGTGCGTTGAGTGTCTCTGGTCGGAGATCTCGCCCGTAACCCTAGGGGAATTCGAGTGCCTACTCAGGAAAGGTAGTTTATTTAGCATTTTGCGAGAGGTTTGGTGTTTGGTTTTTGTTGTGGAGCTGAGCATTCAGAGAGATTGTGCAATCATTGAGAGGAGGACACAGTCCATCCAGGAGGAGCTCCGGATTGGGATTTTTGCAGGGGTTTGAGCCGGGAGATTGAGCAGAGGATAAACCTTTGCCTTTGGGAGGATTTTGATGGAGTTTTAGGCCATATTTCATTCATTCCTATTCAGCCACTGCACAGAGCCTTGGTGGCCAACGTAATTCCCCAAGGGGGTGTTTTTCGGGTGTCAACGATTTCTGATATGATTTCTGGGTTTTGCCGAGATTGGTGAGTAGAGGAGGATTCCATATTTTTAGCTCATTCTGGCAAGGCGAAAAACCCCTATTCATTATTCCATTCCAGCAGTAGCAGCTACACGGTAGTTTTCCAGCAGCTGGGACGCAGTTCAGAGAGCAGCCATTTCCTGGTTATTCTGAGAGTATTTTTTCACTTGCCTTGAGAAAGTTTAGGTGCCATCATTCTAATCACCTATTGTATTTCATTATATTTCTCAGTATAATAAAATGGCTTAGCATTCTCTCTCTATTTCTGGAGCAATTTTTATACATGTTATCTATGCTATTGTATGTCTGCATTACTGTTATTTTTATATCATCGGGCATTCTAGTTCTATACCACTTGGTGTGTTTCCCTTCATACTCTTAGACATAATCTGGAAAGGGCTAGGTAGCCTCCAGATCTCACCCTCTTTTTAAAGGTGAAATATCTGGTAAACGCCCTCCCAGTCCATCTCCGGTTAGATTTTTCTGTGTTTTAGAGATATCCCCCAAAAATGGATATTACAGTGGTATCAAAGCATATTTCTAGCTCAACCTATGGAGCTAGTTGTCTATGACACCGGGAAGAAGCCATATATTTGTTACAGAGGCAGGAAGTATAGATATCATGAGCGTAAGTTGGAGAACACCTACGGAGAGGGAGACTATGTTCGGGTGGTGGACACAGAGCAGGAGGAGCCTGTGAAGGACGCAGAGCAGAAGGAGCCTGTGTTAGATTCAGAGCAGGGAGAGCCGATGGCAGATGACACTGAGGCCAAACAGTTTGAGGTAGGGGACTTGGTCTACCTATGATTACAGTCATATCGACAGTCATCAATGAAGCAGAAGGGAGCTAAAAAGCTCAAGCCCCGCTTTTACGAGCCATACAGGGTGATATGTAGGATTGGACAGGTTGCATATGAGTTGGAGCTGCCCCAAGGCAGCAAGATCCATAACGTTTTTCATGTATCATGCCTAAAGAAGGCAATGGGGAAGCAGGTGATAGTGACATATGAGTTACCACCCATGGATGATGAGGGGCATTTGGTGTTGCAGCCAGAGGCTATTATTGATACCAGGGAGAGGCAACTATGGAGTAGGACAGTCCGGGAATTCTTGGTGAGCTGGAAGAATTTGCCGGATGAGGATGCCACTTGGGAGAGTGAGAAGATCTTACAACATCCATCACTTTAGTTGCTTGAGGGCAAGCAACATTTTGCCGGGGGAGTCTGTAATATTCCTAATTAGCAGTGGCTAATTAGAATATTTGATTTTGCTCAATTTTTCTGTCTATAGTTTATTAATAAATAAAAAGGTTAGTAGAGAGGGTCTAACTCAATTAGTGGAAAAAAAATCACTCCCTATTATCACAACGTTGTGACTTAAAGGGAGCCAATGGGGTCCAAGCACCACGTAGAGAGGGGGCCCACGTATGCACTAGGAGAGACTGTGCAGATGAGGATGGGCACGTGGCAAGAGGGAGGCTACATTGAGGAGATAGGCCTTAGGGTTTTGATGAAGGCCAGCGTTATAAAAGAGGGAGGAGCCTCCTCATTTCATTCATTCGTTGTTGATGATATTTAGCTGGTCGTTTTGACTTCTTGAGCACGTTGGTTGTTTAGCCTGTCTACAACACTGTTTAGTGCGTTGAGTGTCTCAAGTCGGAGATCTCGCCCTTAGCCCCGGGGACTTTGAGTGCCTACTCGGGAAAGGTATTTTCTTCAACATTTTGCGAGAGGTTTGGTGTTTGGTTTTTGTTGTGGAGTTGAGCATTCAGAGAGACTACGCAGTCATTGAGAGGAGGACGCAGTCCATCCAGGAGGAGCTCCAGATTTGGATTTTTGCAGGGGTTTGAGTCGGGAGATTGAGCAGAGGATCAACCTTTGCATTTGGGAGGATTTTGGTGGAATTTGAGGCCATATTTCATTCATTCCTATTCAACCTCTACGTAGCACCTTGGAGGCCAGCGTAATTCCCCAAGGGGGTGTTTTTCGAGGGTCATCCATTTCTGATATGATTTATGGGTTTTACCGAGATTGGTGAGTAGAGGAGGATTCCATATTTTCAGCTCATTCTGGCAAGGGGAACAACCCCTAGTCATCAGTCCATTCTAGTAGTAGCAGCTACATGGCAGTTTTCCAGCAGCTGGGACACAGTTCAGAGAGCAGCCATTTCCCGGTTATTCTAAGAGTATTTATTCACTTGCCTTGAGCAAGTCTAGGTGCCATCATTTTGATCACCTATTTTATTTCATTATATTTCTCAGTATAATAAAATGGCTTAGCATTCTATCTCTATTTCTGGAGCAATTGTTATACATGTTATCTATGCTATTGTATGTCTGCATTACTGTTATTTTTATATCATTGGGCATTCTATTTCTATACCACTTGGTGTGTTTCCCTTCATACTCTTAGACAGAGTCTGGAAAGGGCCAGGTAGCCTCCAGATCTCACCCTCTTATCAGAGGTGAAATATCTGGTAAATGACCTCCCAGACCATCTCTAGTTAGATTTTGCCATGTTTTAGAGATATCCCACAAAAAGGGATATTACATGGCCAATAATAGAATCCAAATGTGAGAGATTGTTGTAGGAGAAATCCATAGATGTTAGGCTTAGCATGCCTTCAATATCTAAAGAAATGCTTCAAACCAAATGGTTTCTAGAGATATTGAAAATCCTCATCTTGGTTATTTATGGGGTATGGACCCATTGCGCTCATCCTTACTCAAATCTATAAATTCCAGGAGATTACAGTAACTTATCTTTGGAGGTATCACTCCAGAGAGTCTGTTACCACTAAATTCCATCTTGGACAACGACTTCAAATTTCCAATTTGTTGAGGAATATTGTCGATGAACTCATGCCATTGAGAAGAAGGATTTGAAAGTTGGAGAAGATTCATATGGAGTACACAAGTGGACCAAGCCCTATGGAGTCTGGAGGAAGACGAAGCGGGAATAAAATGCTAGCTATATCTTCTAAAAGTTTTATCCCTCTCAGCATACATACAAAGAATTTCCTATAGCACGTTTTGGGAAGAGCTAAGAGGACCCCATTAGGACTCGAAAATACCAAATCAGCAAAGGAAATTATTTATGCAGTTCTTACTTACAAACCCTAAATTCACTACTCACTTTCATAGCCCAGACTGTTTGATCCCATAGCTCATAGATAATTATTGTTCCAACAAGGAATGAAAGTTGAGGCTAGAAAAACCCTTACCTTGTATCCCACTTGAGACAAGAACCATAACCTATGGGAGAGGCTAGATCTTGGTCTTGAAAGCATAGGTTTGGATATTGATCAGATGGGCTTCCCTACTTCCTTACCTATGTATTTGATGAATGGAGACTCCAGCTCCTCCCAAACAAAATTCCCATGTATTCTTTGGTCCCATCCATCCACAAAAAGGAATAGGTTTTGAACATTTTATGAAGGGATACTCCAACTCCCCGTAGAAAAAAATCCCCACACATTCTTTGGTCCCATCCGTCCACAAAAATAATAGGTTTTGGAAATTTTATGAATGGATACTCCATCTCCTCGTAGAAAAAATTCCCCACACATTTTATGATTCACAAAAACATAGAATAGGTTTCGAACAAGCAGGAGGTAGATGCCTTCCTCCAAGCGGAAATTTGTGCTTGTCAACATTGAGGCCCACCTATAAGAGGAGGTGGATTCCATCATCCAGATGGAAGTGGAGGAATTCCCCTCTGGCAGGAATGGGAGGAGTGAGGTGTTGCAAATCAGATTGAGTAAATGATATGGAAGAAGGGAATCAAGGTGTTGGAAAATTAATCTCAACCACCGTGTTATATTTACTGACAGAAGGCATACTTCAAGTAAATATTTTGCAGGTCCCAGATTTAGTTTGCAGGGAAGGAAATTTCTTAAATGAAGTTATGAAGAGGAGGACAATTACCCATCCAAAACATATTAAGGAATCAAAGTCAAATGGAAATTTATGAATGGTTGGTAGAAATTCATGGGCAAGCATTTACCCCACAACTGTTATTTACTGTCCGCAAAGTTCAGAAAATCATGTTCGCCCATCCTATGTATTAATTTTGTCTTGTTATGAATTAATGTGTTAGACATATATGTTTTTATCATATATGTATGTATTATTATTATGCATTATGGAAGAGTAAGTATGTGAATACAAGAGGAGAAAATGGTGGAGTATTTTGTGGCAGGCCAATAAAAAGCAGTTTGTTACATGTTTTATAGCGATTTACTCTACAACTCATGGTGAATGTAAATATCAGGAAGAATTCTTGTTTTAATGGTGAAGGAGTCACAAAGTCCATATGAATATATTTCATATGTTCTGAAGCTATCATCTAAAGTTTGGTTTGTTGTGATTTTTTTAGGAAAATTTCATGTATGGTTTTTACTGCAACCACTTTGTTTTACTCTATTCAAATGTGAGTAATTTGTTTGAATTTTTTTCTCCATTATATTTGCGAAAGTCAACAATGTTTGAATCTTCTCCAATATTTTTTTCAAGGAAGACTCATATGATTTAATTTTTCACTTATGTTTTTTACCGTAGCCACTTTGTTTTATTCTGTTCAACTATGAGTAGTTTGTTTGAAGTTTCAACCACTTTGTTTTACTCTATTCAGCTGTGAGTAGTTTGTTTAAATGTTTTTCTCCATTATAGTTTCGTACCTTAACTATATTTTAATATTCGTCACTCTATTTTTCAAGGAAGACTCATATGATTTAATTCCACGACTGAATTTTCTCGATTAATATCTCTCCACAACTCTGTGTGTTCAGGAAGAATGATTTGTGTGTTTAAATTTTTAACATGGTATCAAAGCGGGTTTAAAATTTTATTAAGAGATAGTATTTTTACTGAGGAGTTAAAAATTTTTCTGAGGAGCACATTTACCAACAAGGAGAAATTTCTTTTACACAGTGAAATGGCAGCAACAAGCACAATCTTATCTAATCGACAAATGCCTCAGTTTAATGGAAAAAAAATATGATTACTTATTTTAATGGAAAAAATCATGATTATTGGGCTATTACAATGAAGGCTTTTTTTCTTCTGAATACATTTGGGAATTGGTGGAGAATGGTTTCCAAAAATCAGCAGATGTAGTAGCATACAATGCTTTGATACAAACAAAGAAGGATTTTTTGAGGGACAACAGGAAGAAGGACTCAAAATACCTCTTCTATATTTTTCAAGAAGTTCATGAAAGTATATTCCCAAGGATTACAGCAGCAACGAAGTCCAAGACATCATGGGATACCCTCCAAACATCCAACCAAGGCATGGCAAAGGTGAAGACAACAAAACTACAAATGTTGAGAAGGTATTTTGTGACAATTTGTATGAAAGAGTCTGATAATGTAGACTCATTTTTTACGCATGTAAATGGGATGGTTACTCAAAATAGGTCTCATGGTGGGACACTTTGGGAAAGGCAAATAGTTGAGAAAGTTTTGAGAAGTCTTCCAAAAATATTTGATGTCATTATTGTGGCCATAGAAGAGACAAAGAATCTCTCACAATTTTCAGTGGATGAGCTTCATGCATCACTGATTTATCATGAACAAAGACTGAACATAGAAACAAAATCCTCATTGGAGCATTCCTTCAAGGCACAATTTTCATCTGGTTAAGGTAAAGGTAGAGGAAGATCAAATTACAGAGGAAGAGGAAGATGCCCACGCAGAGGTGGAAGAAGCAACCCTTCAAGTTCAATTGGAAAGGGCAACAATCAAAATTCAATTCAAGGCATAAGCCAGAATCAAGCACAAGGTTAGAGGTATGATAAATCTCAATTTCAATGTCATTACTGTAAGAAGTATGGTCATTATGCAAATGAATGTAAAAAGAAGCAATATGACATAAGTAACAAACCAAGTGAAAATTTCATAAAGGAAAATTGGAACCATGATATCATGATTTTAGCTTGTAATGTAGGACAAGAAAATCAAGGAGATATATGCTTTCTAGATTCATGGTGCAACAACCACATGACAGGGAACATAGAAATGTTTTCTAATCTAGATGAAAGTGTGAAATATGAAGTGAGATTAGAGATTGATAGAAAAGTCTCAATCATGGGAAAATAAAGAGTCAATATTATAAAAAATAAGGGAGAGAAGAAATACATTTCATATGTTTACTTTGTTCCTGGTTTGAAGCACAACCTCATAAGCATTAGACAAATCATGAAAAAGGGCTACAATGTCTTTTTAAAGAACAATGAGTGCACAATTTTGGATAAGTATCCAAGAAGAAAATTGATTGCAAAAGTTCAGATGAGAGGCAACAGAATGTTCCCCTTAAAGCTAGAAACATATTTGAAGGAAGAAGGTGCTCAAGAACAATAGTCAATGAAATCAGAAAGTATGAAATAAATGTAGTACATGTCACAAAAGAAAACTTTCAAGCGAATATTAAAGATGAAATTGGTTATGGAATTTGAGATTTGGTCATCTCAACTTTGGAGGTTTGAATTTGTTTCACAATAAATGCATGGTAAAGGGATTTCCACTCATATAAAAACTGGACAACCTATGTGAAGGATGCATCTTGGGAAAACAACATAAAGAATCATTTCCAGTAGGAAAGTCAATAAGGGCAAAGGCACCCTTGAAGATTGTCCATTCACATTTATGTGGACCAATGCAAACACCATCAATTGGTGGCAGCTATTATATTTTGAATTTAATATATGATTATACAAGAAAGACATGGGTGTACTTCCTAAATAAAAAAAGTGAAGTGTATGAACACTTCCACCAATACAAATCTATTTTTGTGAAGCAAAGTGGACACTACATCAAAGTGTTGTGAACTGAAATGGGTGGTGAATACATCTCAAATGACTTCCTACGTTTTTGCAGGGAGCATTGATTCACAAGAAATTTACAACAAGGTATACACCTTAGCAAAATGGTGTCGTGGGAAGGAAGAATAGGGCCATCATGGAAGTGGAGAGGATTATGTTGAAGGAAAATGATTTGCCAAATGATTATTGGGCTGAAGTTGTCGCTTGTGCAACATATATTATTAATAGGCGTCCAACCAAAATTGTAAGAATATAGTTCTTGAAGAGGCATGGAGTGGAAGAAAGCATAGTATCACTCACATGAGAGTCTTTGAATGTGTGGTGTATGCACATGTCTCAAATGAGTTGAGGAATAAGTTGGACAACAAGGGGGAAAAATGTATATTTGTTGGATACAATGATGAATCCAAGGCATACAAGCTCTACAATCCATCAACCAAGAAAGTCATAATCAGAAGATATGTTCAGTTCATATATGAGGAAGCATGGGATGGAATTTTATAGAATACAATCAATGTGAAGAAATGTATCCCACATGAATAAAAATTGGAATTGACTGCAACAATTAATTCCTCAACGGTGACTCCTCCTACACCTACACAAGCTCAATAATGTAGTCAACATGTGACACCACAAAAAAAATAATAGGACATTGTTGTGAAAACAAGCAACTGCTTCTCCAAGCACACCACAAAGATCCACAACCACATCTACTTCAAGTGAAACACCAAGTGACATGTCAAGCCCATCTTCCCCAAGTATAAGAAGACAAAAATTCAGAAATTTAAGTGAAATATATGAGCAAAATGAAGTTGATAGTAGATTTGGTCTGAATTCTTTATTTTCATTGTTTTGTCATGTATATGACCCAATCCATTTTGAGCATGCAGTCAAAGAATAAAAATGGGTTGCGGCAATGGATGAAGAAATAGAAGAAATAAAAAATAATGACATGTGGGAGTTAGTGGACCTTCCACAAGGAAAAGAAGTCATTGGAGTGAAATGGGTCTATAAGACAAAGAGAAACATTGAAGGAAATATTGAAAGCCATAAAGAAATGCTAGTTGTCAAAGGATAGAAGCAATAGCATGGAAGAGATTATGCAGATACATTTACCCAATCCTGAGGATGGAGACAATACGTACAATGTTGTCAATTGTAGCGCAACATGAATTGAAAGTGTCCCAAATGGATGTAAAATCAAGATTCTTGAATGGAGTTTTGAAAGAGGAGGTATATGTTACGCAACCACCTGGTTGTGAGGTATAAGGCCAAGAAGACAAGTTCTATAGGTTGAGGAAATCT